>CM055962.1:23229587-23707087 GCA_029531755.1 Holothuria leucospilota | reverse complement strand
AACGATTTGAAAGGGATAGTGAACTGTACACTAAATACAAAGAAACAATTGATGATTATCTCGAGAAGGGATACGCGAGGAAAGTGCCTTATGATAATCAAGGAGTACTTTAAGGGTCAAATGACAAGTCTAGCCTCCTGAGGGACACAGGTCAATCTGGAAATCAGGCAAAGGTATGGTACCATCACCACCCTGTGTTCCACCCCCAGAAACCAGGAAAATTCAGGGTTGTATTTGATTGTGCCGCCCGGTTTAAGGGCACGTCACTTAATGATCAGCTACTAGTGGGTCCCGATTTTACCAACAATTTGGTTGGTGTTCTTTCTAGATTTAGAAAGGAACCAATTGCTGTGACAGCTGACATAGAAGCAATGTTTCACCAGGTTAGAGTGGATGAAAGACATTGCCAGGCACTTAGATTTTTGTGGTGGCGGGATGGAGATTATTCTACATTTTTGGGGCGACTTCCTCTCCCAGTTGTGCCAGGTTTGCCTTGAGGAAAACCGCACTCGATAATTGTGATGATTATGACACTGAAACCGTTAAAACCGTGTTGAATACTTTTTATGTAGACGATTGTCTCAAGTCAGTCAGGACAGAGTAGGAGGCAATAAGATTGTTAAGTCAGTTGAGGGAAATGCTAATGAGGGGTGGTATTCGGCTCACAAAGTGGGTTTGTAATAATTACAATGTACTAGCCACGGTCCCAGAAGAGGCAAGGGCCAAATCAGTCAAGATTTGGGATTAGATGTCTTGCCTTTAGAGGGTACACTAGGGGTACGGTGGGACGTCGAATCCGATAAATTCGTTTTTAAGGTTACAATGAAGGAAAAGCCTCCTACAAGAAGGGGAATTTTATCTCTTGTTAGTTCATTTTATGATCCGTTAGGATTTCTGGCACCTTTTATTTTGAAGGGCAAACTGTTACTTACAGAATGTGTGCCGCCAGGGCCTAGGATGGGATGAACTGATATTGGGTTCACAAGCAGATCTGTGGAAGCAATGGCTTAGTGATTTACCGAGATTATTTGGCAACACAATAGATCGATGTTTTACGCCAAAGGCTTATGGAAGTATAGTTGTTAAAGAATTGCATACATTTGCAGACGCTTCCGAACGAGGTTATGCTGCAGTGTCATAGTTGCATATGGCGGATGAGAACGGGTATATTCACTGTGTATTTGTAATGGGGAAAAGTAAATTATGTCCCTTAAAAGTAGTTACCATACCGCGGCTGGAACTAACAGCTGCAGTGCTAGCAGTAAGGTTAAGTCAAATGGTTCAAAGAGAGTTGAAATTTGAGTTTTCACGAATAGTTTACTGGACAGACTCAACTATTGTATTGCAGTATATTCAAAATGAGAGTAAGTGTTTTCGTACGTACGTGGCAAATAGGGTAGCAATGATAAGGGATGCCACGTAAGATCAGAATTAAACCCAGCTGATCAGGGATCCCGGGGAGTTAGGTCGGCTGAATTGCTTGAGGACAAACACTGGTTAGAGGTTCCCGACTTTCTTTGGCATCCAGAAAAAACTTGGCCTTCGCCACCAGTGGTATTAGGAAATGACCCTAAATTAGATACTGACTCAAAAGTTAAGGGGACAGCTCGCGTGTGTCTCATTGAAGCTACAGGGCCTTTGGATGAGTTTCTATTACGTCATTCTTCATGGAGTAAACTTCTCAAAGGTGTAGCATGGATTCTCCGTATCAGAAGTTACTTATATCATCGTGTAAAGGGAGAAATTGAAAGTAAAAATTCCAATATGGGGGTCTTGATGTGAAAGACATCCGAGAAGCAGAAAGAGAGGTGGTTAAGTATTTACAAAGTCAGTGCTTTCAACCTATCATTGATTCTCTTGATAGTCAGTCCAAGGGTGTATATAAACGCTGTAAATTCAAAACCATTCGGAAGTTGAACCCCATCCTGATTGACGGTGTGTTGCGAGTAGGGGGTAGACTAGAGAACGCCCCGCTGGCTGATGATGCATCCTATTATTTTACCCAGTATGCACCATGTAACGGATTTGGTGATAGAGCATCATCACTTGTTGGTGGGTCACTCAGGAGCAGGCTCAACGTGGTCCTTCTTAAGAGGAAAATTTTGGGTTATACGGGGAGGGGTATCAGTTCGAAGAGTAATAGGTAAATGTTTTCAGTGTAGAAGACGCAACGCTTCTCCTTGTCAATAGTTAATGGCAGAGTTGCCATCTGTAAGGGTTTCACCCAGTAAACCACCTTTCACAAATGTGGGAATTGATTATTTTGGGCCGTTGTATGTAAAACAAGGTAGAAGCCATGTGAAAAGGTATGGTTGTTCATTTACTTATTTATCCGTTCAAGCTGTACATATTGAAATTGCACATTCACTTGATACTGACTCTTTCATTAATGCGTTAAGACGTTTTGTAAGTAGACGGGGTCTACCTGAGAGTATTTATAGCGACGATGGTACAAACTTCACTAGTTTTGAGCGAGAATTACGCCAATGTCTACAAGAGGTTAAGCAGAAGGATGTAAAGGAGTTCCTTCTCTGCAAAGGTGTGTCTTGGTATTTTAACCCACCCTCAGCCAGTCACATGGGCGGTGTGTGGGAACGGGTTATCAGATCTGTACGTAAAATTTTAAAGAACCTTCTTGGGGAACAAATAGTCAATGATGAAGTACTCTTGACAGTAATGGCGGAGGTAGAGTCAATCTAAAACTCCCGACCCCTCACTCAGTTAAGCTTGGACCCTAGGGATAGTGAGCCCTCTAACCCCAAACCACTTGCTCCTCTTGAAGTCCAATCAAAATTTGCCTCCCGATATCTTTTCGAAGTATGATGGTATTTATAGTAAGCGAAGGTGGAGACAAGCACAGTACTTAGCTAATATTTTTTGGAAAAGATGGGTGAAGGAATACTTACCATTGCTACAGCAGAGGCAAAAATGGAATGAACCGAAAAGAAGCCTAAAGGTTAATGATTTAGTTTTAGTTGTGGACAAAAATTCCCCCCCGCGGGCGATGGCCTTTGGGCAGAGTACTAAACGTGTAGCCGTGCAAAGACGGTAGGGTACGGCAAGTTGATGTAAGGGTTGAAACAAAATGTTTCAAGAGACCCATTGTAAAATTATGTTTTTTAGATGAGGGTTAAGTTCCTGTCCACAAGTATGAGATGTGCAATGTTTGTTTCAACATTTTGACAATGTTCGTTCGTTGTATGATATGATACAAGACAAATTACTCTTATATGTGATATTGCGTTTGCATGCTAATGTATAATATAATATATGTGGTCGAAGTGAGATAAAGATTAAAGTATAATTGAGTGTAAGTTTTATAATGAACGCCGATGCTGTTGTCGATCGTTCATGTGGGGTGCATGTTATGGTGTCACTTTAAAGTTAATTTGTATATTATGCGTCTCATTTGAATTACTTGAGTAACAATTGGAAGTTCTGGAATTCTAAGCCTTTTGTAAGCAACTTGGGCAGTTAGCCACGTTATCCTATGTATTGTATACGGCACAATCTCGATAGTGCAGGCCGGACGCCTTAGCAATCCAGGTTGTCATGCTGGTGGTCCCGACACAGTCGGTGAGTTATTATAATTTTAAGAAAGTATAACACATTTATTTTTGCAGGTCTCAGTCAGAACGTGTAAATATCGTTTGTATTGAATTACAGAAGCTTTATTAAATGTTTATTTTCTTTCATTTCAGTAAACCGCATCTTCTGTCAATAAACAATGTGAAGCCACGAATTGGACTTTTTTATGAAGAACGTGTATGCGCTGTCTAGCCCCCCAGCATCCCTCCCTATGTGGGCCCGCCCCAGAGTCGACGTTTCTTAAACAGTGGCGTCCCTACACCTATCTTGGTTATCAAATTTGACCACTTTATAATTAAGTTTATGGCTCTAAAGGTATGTAGAAGTAAGTTATATGGCTTATCGCCCATTGTAAGAAAACATGATTTTGAAAAATATGTATAGGCTACACATTCCGTTTTCAGGTTTGGTGATTTTTTATATTAAATGGTTAGCTTGGGTCAAAAGTTTGGTGATTTTGAATTGCCACTAGTTCATAGTACTTGGTGGCAAATAAATTTTTACAGTTGTTTCTTCAAGAAATTCAAATTTGGCAGAAATGTTCATGGCGGACGGAAATACCCTAGCGGTCGAAAAAACCCCCATCTTACCCTACCATATTTAGCCTAGGCCTAGGCTAGGCCTAGGATAAGAGAAAACCAAACTTGGTTTCATTTTGATGAAAAATTTCTCCAAATTTCGGCAGTGAAATGGCTATAGGCTTTTGCTTTGCCACTGTGATATGATGGAGTGTTTACATTGGGTTCCAGTTTACAGGGGGAGGGGCACAGAATTTGGTACATTGACTAGGCTACGCCACTTAGGCCTAGCCTAGCCTACCCTAGTTTAGCCTAACCTGACAGGTACGTAGCCTCTAATCCATGTGTAAACTTAAGTCGAGTAGCCGCCCTTATCAATGTCAGAGACACAGCTTGGATAGCCTAACGTAGGCCTTTATTACTTTGTTGTTTGTGGGGTCATGTTCACCTTACCTTTAAAAGCAAAAAAGCAGTCGCCAACCTTCGTTAATCACAGACAAAGCTTTGAAATACTTTTTAACCACTTTTGCAGGTGATGTTTTAGAACATAAATATTGCCTTTTAAAGATAAGCAAAGGGACTCATTTGCATAAATTTAGCAATTGGGTGACAAAAATGTTGTCACATGAAAAAAGAGCCAAACAAGAGTTAGTATTCTTTCTTTTACTTGCTGGATTTAATATAAAAGAAAACTCCTCGAAGTAGGTGTTCACCGGGGGGGGGGGCATACCCCCCCACCAGCCCTCCAGCCTCAGCAGAAACTTCTATGTTAGGGGAATAGTATGACAATTTCAGGGAACGGAGGCTTGTTTGGACGGCAAAATTTATTTCATGATTGCTAACTAATCAGGAACATTTTGCGGGCAATCCCTTTCCGATCTCTTGTGAAATGTTATGTTATACTCATGTGCTTGTAGACAAATCTTGCTATTTACTTCCTCTCAAAAGCTTCATCGTATACAAAAATGTTTTGTGTATTATGCAGAAGCTAAACCAGGTGAACTGTATCTTTTCTTAACTCGCAGCAACTGAACTTAACCCGACTCGCGAAGGGAGGGGGGGGGGGGACCAAGCATGCAAGTTACTCCCCAAAAGAGTTAGGGTTATATATAAGTCTTGAAATGATACCAAGCTCAAATATAGACCAGCCCTCAGCCCTTTACATGATTGGTCTATCATGCAAGTCTCTGATCTAAACTGGCTAAAAGGATTAGACCGAACTTTCCATAAAGAGCTAAGTGGCTGATAAGCGATTACAAGAAATGTCTCAACAGTCTTAACTTTTAAGTAATTTGGCACTGATCTAACGAACTGAGAAATGGGAAATTCTTTAGACAACATTCTCTATAGGCTGCATATTCCCAATGACCCAGACAAAAATTAGTAGGCTTCAAGACTTTTCATTCAAGCAAGTAATTTATTCAATGTTTTCTGAAAGTGAAAAACTGTACAAAGAGTTACGTGAATACCGGGCTTGATCGCCCACACACTGGAAATTTCCAGAATGAAACATTGCTGACAGTACAATCGAATTCAAACGAATTTCGATGATTATAAGGATATTAAAATTCTGACTTCAACAGGTAAAGCAATTGCGTCGGTCTCATCCAGTATTTGACTATTTGTTTAATAACATTTTTCTGATATTGTAATTAATTTTAAAAAATCACCAAATCCGAAGTTTACTGAGATCTGAGCATGAAATGGATCTGCTACCGAGTAAATGTGACTTGATCAAGCGCAGCAGCTCCGTTTGACCTATGTTCTGACATGCGCAGTTGTAATCATGAAACGGCTTATTATATTAGCTTTCTCTGGAGGGTGCACGTGAAGCGCACCGAAAAAAGTCTTCCTAGCATTTTATGTTATCTGGTATTAATGTTTTCCTTTATTTGAAATTACAAAATTTAATCATAAAATGCTCTAATAATTTCTCTCGCTCCCTTACGTTCATTTTTTTTTTATTTTTATTATATTTTAAGCTCTGGAAAAGTGTTTGGAGGGGGGCAAGTGCCCACTTGTCCCCCCCCCGTAATCCCGTCTATGGATGACGAGGGATGTATGAGGCTTTGAAAAAATTCTGCTCAAACTGTCCTGTAAAGAGGAGTAAAGATAGTCTACAATTACGTACTATTAATAAGCATCTTACAATAAAATGTCTTAAATCACTGTTTTGTTTTCATTTTGGAGTGCTTCGCGCGCATCCGTTTTAACTAGTGTTTCATGATTTCTTCCTGTAAAACATCTCGCGTTCTCCATAGCTTCGTTGAAACTTTCCATTATCATTGTAACCGGCAGCCAGAAGCCAAAACCCTGTCACCATAAAAAAACATGTTTTCCTGAGTAAGGCTTTTAAAAAATGGTCATATTGTGTTTTTGTGATATGTTTATGGTGCACATACGATGACTTTTAACATAGTCAAATGCTTCATTCTAATGGTTTTAATTCTTTAAATTTATCTCAGGGCTGACGGGCCGTTACTCCGCGGAGCGGACTGTTTGTTCAGCCCCTCTTTAAGGATTCCCAAACATCGTTAGGGATATGACTGAACAAGGAATATGCCATAGTCTGCTATGTAAGCAACCGGGCCGTTCAAGTGATATTTCGCCCGGTTCACTGGCTCCCTTCACATTCAGGCATCAAATCTCGTCCCTGCTTCTATCCGTCAATGTTTATTTCTTTCTTTTGGTTATCTCCTCGACACCAGTGTATGAATAAACGTGATACTTACTGACATAACCCAGCATCGTGCAGGTTCAGAATCTTGGATAACACAACCTCTAAAGGATACAAACTTTTGTATGGCACGGCACACAAGCATTCCATGAGGTCATATGACATAATTTATTGTAAAATTTATATTGTTAAATTATTGTGAAAGCCCCCTAGTCAAAAATGTGGTGGGCGGAAATATGCTTCCGCCCTAACCCCTCAATTCCAAGACGAAACTCCTTTTATGTTTCCTCTGTAAAAATGTCAAAAATTTGCTGTAATTTTTCTTTAAAGTTTGTTCAATAGTTTGCACTAAATTACACGTGAGGACCCTCAAATATTAAAACAATTTCCAAAGGGGGAAGGGAGACCCCTCCCCTAGACCCGACGGTTAGAAACAAAACTGTCAGCCCCCCTTCCAGTCGAGAACAGCTTCCTACCTCTATACTTTTACGTGTCTACAGTTTATTTTCTATTAGTTACCTCCTCGAAACCAGTCTGAGAATGTTACTGGGTGATACTCACTGACTGAAATTTGTAAACGCAATTTTGGCTGCTGGTTCGGCCTTTAAGATGCCAGTGCAGAAACCCTGTTTGAAAAGAATAATTTCAATGTCAGTTGCTTTGAGGAAAACTGTTACAAAAGTTAATTTGTCATTTGATGCTACATTTCTAGCTGCTTTTGTGTTCAATTTTGAGGACGGTTTTGGCCTTGCTTACATTGACGTTGCCATGACAACGAAAACAAGTCTAAAAGGGCCCCTTTTGGATACGCTGTAGAGGATGGAAAGAAAGTGATTTCATTAAAAAGTTTGATGCTACTTCGCCTTTAGACACATAAAACCAGTAGCGTATCCAGAGGGGGCAGGGGGCAAACTGCCCCCCCCCCCCCCATCGGAAAAATCGAAGTACAGTTGGGACGACGGAAAAATGAAAAAAGAAAACGAAAGAAAGAGAGGGAGAAGGAAAAGGGAGAAACAGAGAGGGAAAAAAGAAAAATAAAAGGAGAGAAAAAAGGGAAAGGAAAAGAAGTAATAAGAATTGGGATTATTGCCGATGAGAGGGAAGGATGGAGAGAGGGGAATAGGCTTGATAAAGTAGAAGACTGGTTCAAAAATCGATGGGATGAGTACTGAGACAGGCAGGGCTGGGAACGGTGGGAAAGACGACAGGGGAGGTGCCTGAAAAAGTGAAGAGCCGGGAAGGCCGGAACAGGGACAAGGGATATGAAACCAGGCAGACTTTGTATACGAAATAGGAAAGGATGAGGGAACAAGGAAAGGGAAGGGAACGTCAGAAGGATCTGTCAGGATTGATAGACCAAGACTTAGGCAGGCAGACAGAGTTAAGGGAAAGAAAGATAAAGACGAAAAGGAGAAAGAAACAAATGATAAAGCGAGGCTGCGAGTGTGGGAAATGGAGGAGAGGCAGCTACAGTCCCGATCTTAAGTTAACATCACTAACAATAAGGGACACTTTAAATCACTGTCATGGTGCAGATTTTCTTTAACAGTCACACATTGTGTGGAAAGGAGCCAGTAACATTGCCAATGAATTCCGTTTGGTGTCAGAACTCCAATGAGTGGGTCTAGAAAAGTTGACAAGGAAAGAGAAATTAAGAGTGAATTTTAGTATAATGCAGTGCTTCTCAACCTTATTTAACTCGAGGACCACTTTGACTCTCAGAAGTTTTCTGTGGCCCACCTTACAAAAAGTTTATTCTTTTTTCTTTTTTTTTTATTTTTATGGCGGATCTCGCGGCCCACCGGTTGAGAAGCGCTGGTATAATGGATAACTTTTGCAATGTTAAATAAGGCAAGAAATTCATAGTAATAAAAGGCAAGACATTCATAATAATAAAAGGCCTTTTCGGCTCGCTTCGCACTCATTAATCGTTACTCTTTTAACGGGACAGTTTGAGCAGAATATTTTCAAAGCCTCTTGCATCCCTCGCTTACCATCATCCATCCTCCCAGGTGCGGATCCAAGGGGAAGGAACCAGAGTTGTTGATTCGCGTCGTTGACTTGGATTCGAGTCGCACTTTTTCCTGAATTGCAACTTGACTTGACTTGAAGACAAATGACTACAACTTGACTTGACTTGAACATACATAAGGCAAAAATTGCCTTTGCTGAAATCAGTCATAGCTATCAGTTTTTAGGGGAAAACTGCTGTTCCCAATTAAAGTACCCGACCACGGGTTCGTTACTTCAATTAGCTGCATCAATGAGCAGCAGCTTTGTTAAAAGCTATTATATATTCTGGTGCAACAGCAGTCCAGCACTGTGGGGTTTACATTACAACAAACAAAAAATTCTGCCCTGCAATTAGTACTGGCAAAAAGGGATCAAATTACCCATGGTTATTGAAGCTAATTAGATCACCTTTCAGTAAGTTAATCTGAGAAAAACTACCATCAAATGTCAACCTTTGGGCTATTGACAAACGCATGAATGAGCACCTAATTGGTACTGATAACATATCTTGACAAGGTTTGGCATATGAAGATTTTGCGAAATGTATTTGGCTTGGCGACATTAAATGACAATGTTGTCGCTGAGTGTAGCATGAATATTTTCACCACAAAATTAAGTAACAACAAATTGCAAACTTTTCCTTCATGTATTCGAGATTTCATTGTGCGCCGAGTGGGACGGATACTGAAAAGACATCCAGGGGTCCAAAAAAGTACAGCTGTAATGTAGCACTGTAAGTGAATCAATCATTCAAATACATACGGTAGACGGTGCCTTGTAAGGCTCACTCCTTATTACAAGTACAAGTCTCGTTTATAGTTTAAGTACATCAGTGCTTCCAAACATTTTCGGCTCATCGCCCCTTGCACCAGGGAGTTGTCCTCGCTTGCACATAATGGTATTAAGAAAACTCCCTTCCCTCATGTCTTCAAATATAAATGAAAGTAAGAGAACACTCCTTTCTATAAAATATGAGTGACAAGAAAATGAACCTAAGCCTACATGGTTTGAAAATAAAGGCTATAAAATACAGTCCTTGTAAGTGTGGACTGGGAATTACAATGCGACGGGGGCACACTGTGTGATGGTGAAGCCGACACTTGCGGATCGTCGAAGGAGTGATGACCTAATGGGGTGCGAGCGTCCTTGAGAGAAAAAAAAAAACAATGAACGCTGTAAAATGCAACTTCCTGGCATCTGACAATCAAGATAGTGTCGCACTGAGGGCAAACATTTTTTATATGAAATGTTATATAATATTGCATTGTGACCTCTGCAATTCCGGAATAAGATAGCCAGTAATGATTTTTTATCATTCAAATGGCTAAGACAAGGGGCAGGGGTCCTTCCAAGTAAAAAAAAATTAACATTTTCATTGTTAGATGCATTTTGCTGGCATCTGGCAATTGAAGTAATTTACGAATATTTTAGTGGACCCTTAAGGAGGAGTAATACTATTTAAATTAACAACATGTTATCTCCACTTTATGAACACTTATTCGAGAGCACAGTGGAAAACTTTAAGTATCATTTAAAGCTCCAGTTAATATAAATAATATTATTTTCCAAGAGGCCCCTGTGCCCTTAGCATTTCCCCCTCATGAGAATAGCAAAATCGCCCCTGTCATCAAAGAATTTCTATATTTGTGTGCGAACGTACTGTCCATCATAATCATACACGTACGCCTTCGGCGCGATGAGAGGAAATCATGTCATCCGAAACGCTGTTTTTCAGAAATTTTCTGAAATCTTTGCTATCATATAATTCAATAAAACAGTTTCACTCGTCATGAATCTTTTAGAGAAGTAGCAGGCATATTTCCACTTTTTTACTATTTTAAGCATACATTCAGTTTAATCGGTGACTTTTACACAGGTTCAGAGAAAAACCTATCACCAACATGAACGACAGTTTGACAACGTACATTATACAGGGTGCCTATAAAAGTGAAAAATGTTGAGTGGCGTTGTGTTTGGAGAATACCCTCCTTACTTTTGACATGATCCCAATTCCATAGGAAGTTACCTTTTCTTATTTATCATACTGTTAGCTACCAAGAGTAAGTAAATTTTCTTGGAACGCTACACGCCAATTGGTGGTGGCGCTCCACTTAGAAAATGTCTCGAAGGTCCCTTTGCGGAAGGGCCATGGACCTCTCTGGGAAAATTCCTGGATCTTCCGCCACCTCCCCACCGACAAGCCACCCCGGTGTCATCTAATCAATCGTCATTTCGTCAAAGTTAGGTCAAGTTGTCATAAATAGATGGTTAAATTGTGATCATCGTGACTTGTTAAGTTCGCATAATGATGAGGACATTTGATAAGGCCATAGTGATAAGGTCATTTGAATATGAAATGCTTCATTCTAAGGCCCGCAATTTTATTACTCTTCCAGAGCTTTGGGGTTCGCCCGGCCCCCACGGGATGGTGACCTGGACCCCAAGCACTCGGAGCGGGGACGCCAACTTTACAATTAAGTTGAAAACCATGATATCGGGACGATACTTTTAATCCCCCCCCCCCACACCGAATGGTCTGGCTATGCGCCTGCATAGAACTATCATATTGCACCAACCCCAAATTCGAATTTTAGGGGCGCTCTGCAAGAGGTCGGATTGCCGCTAACACACAGTAATAGAGAAAATTTGGGTATGACAACAGGTGTAATTGATTAGTTTTCATGAAATTGCACTTTATTATACTTCTTCAAAATGTGAATAATCATTTTTAACAAGTGCGTAATTCATCAATTTTCTGCAAAATGTTGAATTGCTGAAATATGGTAAATTTGTAATTCATCATTTAACTGCAAAATGTTACGATAATAGGTGAACATTTCACTACTTGTTGCAAAATGTTAAGATAATACTGGGACTAAGTTTGTAATTTGACGGCACCTTAACGTTTCCATAGCAAAATGTTGAAATGACTTGTTCTGGTTAATGAGTAATTCATTACTTTCTTTGCAAAATGGTGAGATATTGTGTAAAAAATCATCATTTTGTTGAATTACTAAGCATTTATGTTAACATTTTGACGGCACCTTAACGTTTCCGTACAATTTTATGTAGAATTTTTCAAATGTAATAAGATTGTAACTTATCATTTATTAGCAAAGTATTGAATTGTTGAAATATAAGTCGTTTTTAAGTTATAATTTATTTGCAAAATGTTAAATTGATAAGATGCAATAACTTCGTAAATCGTCATTTTCCGCAAAATATTGAATTGATTACTTCTGATAACTGCACATAGTATTATTTTTCTGCAAACTTACGAATTTTTAAGTTGCACTACCTTCATAATTCGTTATTTTTCAGAAAAATATTTAACTGATTATTTCCGATAACCGCACATTTTTTTTTCATTTTTCTGCAAAATGTTGCATTTATAAGATTCAATAACTTCCCAATTTATCATATTTCTGCAAAACGTTGAATTGTTAAGATGTAGTAACTTCGTAATTTGTCGTTTTTCTGCATAATGTTGAAATGATTTGTTCTGGTAAATAAGTAATTCAACATAATTTGGCAATGTGGTGAAAATAATGTGTGTAAAAATCATCATTTTGTTGAATTACCAAGTTTTTATGTTAACATTTTTACGGCACCTTAAAATTTTCGGGCAAAAGCCAAAAATACCCTTGGTAATTCAAAAAATGGTTTGATGCGAACAAACTCATGCTTCATTTAGGTAAAACTACTTACACTGTTTTGTCTTTCATGCCAGAGTGTGAAATGACCACTCTTGTCCAAATACTTTCTTGTTTAGTGGTAATTGGGTTTACAAAACTACTGTGCTAAATACGTGAGCCATCTCGTTGATGACAAGCTGTCATTTAAGCCGCACATGGATGACTTATGTAATAATGTTGTTATATACGCCGGCATTTTTCACTGTCTTAGATCTGCTATTCCTTACCCTCTTTTGCTTAAGATTTACTATTCGCTCATGTATGCAAAGATTGCCTATGTTATTGACATTAACGGTATGTCCAATACTTCTGTCCTTAGACCAATGCAAGTGGATATTAAAAACGATAACATTCAAGCATAGGCGCTTTTCAACTAATTCATTACATCATAGCCTCAGAATACTTAAAATAAGAGATATTCACATACAAAAGATGTACAGTATTGCAGGTCATGCTATTTACAAGTATAATAACAGTAGCTATGCCCCTCAGGCTAATTGGGCAGCAGCCTATAAAATATGTAAATAAAAAAATATAACTTCCTCGCATGCTGAAGCAAACTGAAAGGGCTCTTCAAATTAAAGTCAAAGTCCTCTTTGTTAACCGTGGAGAAGCAAATTCCTGTATTATGCCTAGAAAACACGTAAAGTTCATGTAGACACTGTGCACTTAAAAATGGTGAGCTATTTTGGACATGGAATGAATTTTTTCTTGCTCACCATGTAAAGATTTTGAAGATGAAACTATGTGTTATTGTGTTTGCTACAAATAACAAAAATTCTTCTGTACAGTGGACTAGAATACTGCATGTACCTTACTGTAGACATGTGCAAATAGATCAAAGCTAGATTTGCCAGACTATGGACCAGTTGCCAAAGGTTGTATTACATAAACACTTTAGGTACTGGTAATTTGAAATTAAAGTGACACTGTACAATAGACTACAGTATTTCTCATTACATTAGCTTACATATTAAGCACAAATCCTGTTGCTACCCAGCAACTTTAATAGCCACTGTTACCACTGCACATGTTGAAGTACATATCTATGTACTGTACTTCCTGCTATTCCTTTCTGAGGTGTCAACACTGTGGGCTGTACTGCAGTACGGAGTATCTAAACTAATTCTGATAGCTGACTTACTTGTCAAACTGTTTGCAATCAAAGCTTCAGTTTTTCTGAAAGTGTAAGATGCACCAGGGACCACAGTCTGGCATTTGTTGGAAAGTGTTCTTAGCTGGGGAGGGGGAGAAGGCCTGAATAGTTTCAATTTAGACAGCTGTCTTGTGGAATGGGCTAATGTCCGCAAGTCTGACAATACCCCAAGGTTTCTTAGACCCCTGGACCCCAGTGGGTATGTTCTCCCGTACCCTGTACCTCACTCATAAGGTGAACCCTGGATGGCTTGGTGGTAGGTGGAGCACCAAGCAAAATATCACATAAAACATTGATCGAAGCCTTATTGCAACTCTCTACAGTTAAAGTATTTAATATGCATGTCATATTAAACCTCCAAGAAAAAAGATGTGGTGAATGGCAATGGTCCTTTGTTCCAAGCAGAGACTAGTTGAAGGAATAGTTAAGAGAGGCACCCAGATGCCACCATGCCTGCAGCTATGGTGTCAGATCTTGCACTTTCGGTGCCTGCCAGCCACATGTCAAGAGGATTCAACTTCTGAATTAAAATCATTTGTCCCCATCTTTTTTCTATGTACAGCATTACTATGAAATTTCACATACAAAAAAATTTGTGCGCAAGCTTTTTATAAAACTTTTCAATGGGGGAGTGGTACCTTCCATGCAGCCAAAGGGGTGGAATCCCCTCCCCTTACATCCCTTCCACAGGAGTGCAATTGCATTTCAAGCCAAAAAGTTCCCCGCTCACACACACACACACACACACACACATGCATACACAAAATGAAGTCTCCCTGTAACTAGGCACTTTATAAGTTATAGGCACTAATAGCCAGACTGAAGTATTCGATTTTGAACCAGTAGCTAAGATAAACTGTCCTTGCACAAAAAAATTCTTGCTACACCACTCGCAATATAAAAAGAAGACATTTTAAGCATGATGCATTTGGTCCTTTGACTTAGAATACAGTATATAATGGCTGGGCCAGTGGTGTGCTAGCAGCTGTAATCTATGAGATACTTGCCATAACATTACGGAGTTAAGTCACATACCGTGATGTTACCATCATTACTGAAGTACGTACATAGGTATGCACAGTAGTTGTTTCCCAAAACTAAATTTTCTTGCGTTTAGTACTAATGGAACTTTTTCCTGTCCACACTTCATTTCCATATGCTTCTCAATAGAAAACATATTTTTTCGTTAAAAGCAATTTTTTCAAACCCCCTCAACTCTCGAAATAAGACAAACTCATATGTCGCTCTGTTAACTAACATTCACGGTCAATGCATAACAGCTGTGAAGGCTATCGCTTTAAGGTGCAGCACAAATCTTCAATTCGCTGCACACTACAGGGATAATGCCAGTTCTAGGTATATAGTTCTGTGGTCTTGACATGCTACACCAACAGGAACAGATCTGAAATCCCTGGTTATTCATCTGCTAGTACGTTTTCATCATCAGGGCCAGCTCTGAATTTTCTCCTTAGTGTACCTCCTGGCATGCCTTTATCAACAAGGACAGTCTACAGATACAGTCTACGGATGGCATGTAGAGGTAGTCCATTTGCCATGCCCTTCCCTAGCAAAGGGACCCTTGTATCGTTTCTGTTGAGTTTTGTGTCTGCTGATGCATCCAAACTCGGTCAATTTCTGAGAAAATGAAGATTAAAGATTCAAAGAAAATTAAAACCAGAATTCAACAATGCACTGAGGTTTCGATGATATATGTTCTATTCCAAATAATGCAATGATGTCCCATATCATTCAGTCACTGGTCAAGTGCTATTTTAACGTGTTGGAAAAGTACAGTTTTAGGTTCATATTTGATCCTTGGGATTTCTTGGGATATTTTGCGTTTTGACATCTGGAGACCCAAGATGACAATCTTGAGAATTCTTGGGAAATTTTGCTTTCTGACCCCGGTGACCCCAGATGACCTTTGACCTCCACCAAAAACAAAAGCATTCATCTTTTCACAATAACACATCCACATACTAAGTATACAATCTATCCAAGGTTCCTACCTGGAAATATCGTGTTAGCAAGGTTTTCAGCGTTTGATCCCCAGTGACCACAGATGAACTTTGACCTCCACCAAAAATGATAGGGTTCATTTTCACTTCATAACGCATCCACATACCAAGTATGACATCTATCCAAGCTTCCTACCTGGAAATATCATGTTAACAAAGTTTTCAGTGTTTGACCCCGTTGACCCCAAATGACCTTTGACCTCCACCAAATACAAAACGGTTCTTCCTCTTACCATTATATGTACTGTACACACTAAGTATGAAATTTATCCAAGCTTCCTACCTGGAGATATTGTGTTAACAAGGTTTTCAGAGTTTGACCCCCCATGATCCCAGATGACCACTGACCTCCACCAAAAACAAAAGGGTTCTTTCTCTAACCATAACGCATGTTCACACTACGTATGAAATTTATCCAAGCTTCCTGCCTGGAGATATGGTGTTAACAAGGTTTTCAGAGTTTGACCCCCAGTGATCCCTGATGACCTTTGACCTCTACCAAAAACAATATCGTTCTTCCTCTTACCAAAACGCATCTACACACTACGTATGAAATTTATCCAAGCTTCCCACCTGGAGATAAAGTGTTAACAAGGTTTTCAGGGTTTGACTCCCGGAGACCTCAGATGACCTTTGACCTCCACCAAAAACGACAGGGTTCTTCCTCTCAATATGGAGCATCTATGTACTAAGTTTGAGAACCGTCAGTTTCCCTTCTTGAGATATCGTGTTAATGAGCAAAGTGTCACAAATTTAACACACACACATACACACACCCATACTCACCCTCGCTTCCTTAGCGGTACGCGGGAAATGTACCGGTAAGGAATTCGCGGGATTTCCCCATTAGCCTGGCTGACCTCCAACTAACCCAGCAGACGTACGTGTCTGGAGGGCGGGCTGCTTGCCAAGGCAGGCACGTGCAGCCGCACGAGACTTCTCATTGCAGCGACGGAATTTTCGGGCAGCTACGCCAGTTTCGAGCTCCGCGTGAGCTAGGAAAGACGTGCGAGAGCGGAGCTCTCGCCGGCTGTACCGTGTCCTGTTAAGGACATGTTGCTGAGTGCACCCATAGCCACAGGATCGCTCACACACCGCGGGTGCACGCACATACATACATACATGCCATTATGAATGCACAGGTTTCTCTTATCATCGAAACCAAAAATGAAAGGAAGGACTTGTAAGGAATGAGCAAAACAACACGCAAGGAAATCAGATTAACTTTCCTGTTTATGACCTTCTACAACAAAATGCAGGTGAAGGGACAATTAGTATATGAGAATGTGGAACTTTACTGTAACCATTCAGTATCATGTCACAAATAGTTGGTATATGCTGTGTTTGGAGATTGCATCATTACACTAAGTAATGGAAACATATATAAACTTCCAGAAAAACATAAACAAACCCTTAATCCAAACTAAAGTTTTATCAAAAGTCAGAAATTACATATACGTAGGAGTCGATGACTTTGTGCAATTGGGGCTGGAGGGGAAAAGGGACGGGAGAGGGGGAAAGGCAACCGGATTCCCCTAAATTTTGTCCAGAATAACATTTCTCTGATAATTCTACTCCCACCACTCCCTCTCCCCCTCCCTCAAAAAAATTGGCAAGATGCCCTGGTGACAACAGCAAAATTGCCATATTTGTAGTATTCTTTTTGATCCATACCTATGGTATGTACATTTTTGCTACTTGAGCCATTTGCAAACTCTGATGATTTGTAGTAAAGCCTACTATGATGACACACATCCATAACAAGCTATAAACAAATCCTTCTTACTTCTTTATATTGTGTTTCCATTACTTTCTTTGAAAGATCATTTTGTCACATTTCAAACTAATTTTACCAATGCTGTACTAATATTATGAATAAAAGGTATTGGCAATACCCAATATCTTTATTTTCAGTATTGGTTGACAACAATGTGGTACTGTTATTTTTTATAGTGAGCTGAATGTACACAAAAACCAGAATGCAAAAATGCATTGAGGTTTCGATGATATATGTTCTATTCCAAATAAAGCCATGATGTCCCTATCTTTCAGTCAATGGTCAAATGCTATCTTAACATGTTGGAAAAATACAGTTTTGTATTCCTATTTAGTCTTGGGAATTCTTGGGAAGTTTGTGTTTTGACCTCTGGTGACCCCAGATGACAATCATGGGTATTCTTGGGAAATTTTGCTCTTTGACCTCTGGTGAACCCATGTAATATTCTTGGGAATTCTTGGGAAATTTTGCTTTTTTTACCTCTGGTGACCCCAGATGACCTTTGACCTCCACCGAAAACAACAGGGTCCATCTTTTCACCATAACACATCCACATACAAAGTATACAATCTATCCAAGCTTTCTCCCTTGAGATATTGCGTTAACAAGGTTTTCAGTGTTTGACCCCCGGTGACCCTAGATGACCTTTGAACTCCACCAAAAACACTGGCGTACATCTTCTCACTATTACACATCAATTTACCATGTATGAAATCTATTCCAAGTTCCTACCTGGAGATATCGTCTTGACAAGGTTTTCAGACATTGACCTCTGGTGACCCCAAATGAACTTTGACCTCCACGCAAAATGATAGGATTCTTCCTCTTACTATAACGCATCTACATACAAAGTATAAAACTTATTCAAGCTTCCTACCTTGAGATATGATGTTAACCAGGTTTTCAGGGTTTCACCCCCAGTGACCCCAGATGACCTTTGAACCCCACCAAAAATAATAGGGTTCTTTCTCTAACTATAAGGCATCTACATACAAAGTATGAAATTTATCCAAGCTTCCTACCTGGAGATATCAGGTTAACAAGGTTTTCAGGGTTTGACCCCTGGTGACCCCAAATGACCTTTGACCTCCACCAAAAATGATAGGATTCTCAGTCTTACCATAACGCATCTACATACAAAGTATGAAATTCATCCAAGCTTTGTAACTCAAGTTATTGCATTAACAAGATTTTCAGGGTTTGACCCCCGGTGACCCCAGATGACCTTTCACCTCCACCAAAAGTGATAGGGTTCTTCCTCTTACCATAACGCATCTACAAACAAAGTATGGAATTCATCCAGGCTTCCTACTTCGAGATACTGTGTTAACAAGGTTTTCAAAGTTTGACCCCTGGTGACCCCAGGTGACCTTTGACCCCACCAAAAACAATAGGGTTCTCCCTCTCAATATGGGGAATCTATGTACCAAGTTTGAGAACTGTCAGAGCTTCCCTTCTTGAGATATTGTGTTAACGGAGTTTTCAGGGTTTGACCCCGGGTGACCCCAGATGACCTTTCACCTCCACCAAAAATGATGGGGTTCTTCCTCATACCATAATGCATCCACATGCAAAGTATGAAATTCATCCAAGCTCCCTACCTCAAGATATTGTGTTAACAAGGTTTTCAGAGTTTGACCCCGGTGACCCCAGGTGACCTTTGACCCCCACCAAAAACAATAGGATTCTTCCTCTCAATATGGGGCATCTATGTACCAAGTGTGTCAGAGTTTCCCTTCTTGAGATATCGTGTTAACGAGCAAAGTGTCACAAACACACACATACACACCCACGCACGCACACCTATACATACATACATACACACACGTCATCATGAATGCATAGGTTTCTCTTATCATCGAAACCAAAAATGGCTGGTGCACTACAATGAATACAAATAGTATTTCCCTGCACAAGGTAAAGCAATGGGACTTCATAGAAAATAATAACTTTGTGTAGGCCTGGTAATATCAATTGATCAGTTTCAGTATTTAAGGCAAATTTTAGCAATCCCAGCATGGTACAAATATGAGGAATATGGGCTGATTAATCAACGCTGAATGCCAGTAGTCAATCCAACACTAATCTCTACTCACAAATTATATAAGTTTTGGGACATCTTGAAAAAGCCCTGAGCTTTTCAATTCTTTCAGGGGAATAGTGCAACAAAGGAATGCAAAAATACCCTTTAAGTTTGTCCTACTATGGGTCAGTTATGACCACATAGACTTGCTTCAAGTCCTTAATAGGTCATATTTTAATATCAGTTATTAAAAAACAAAGACTCTTTTTCTGCCACTCATGGAATGCTATTCATCTTTTACATATTTATAACAAAAAGATAAGTGATCATCCTTGCATTTTTTCTTTAAAAATAATGGATACCATACCCTTGGACTATTTAGGAGTAATAAGACTGGAGGGATAATTGGATAATTATGATATTTAGACATTAGACAAACTACACAGCTTGACCTTTCTTTTTGAGCCAATTAGTTCTTTGATTCTCACTTTTTAGTGATTTTAAAGCCTTTTCTCAAATTCCCTGACTTTGATTTAATTGTAAAATGGAAACTGCTTTCCCCGAATTTCCCTGACTTTCAAGAAGACAGGGAGCCCTAATACAAGATAATAACCACATAGTTTGCTTACTTCTCTTCTTTGGTTTTAGTTTCTTCAAAGAGAGACATCTTGCAAGCAATGCCACTGGGAAAAATGCCACTACTTTGTTGTGAAATTGCACCCTCAGTTTCATTCCTTGGTGTTACTTGTTCTGAACTGACTTCATGGGTGGCTAATCCTGACTGATCTTCTTCATCAGCTTCACCTAAAATCACCACGCAAGATGACTGACCTTTCTCTGAAGTTTGTTCACCTGCTTCAGCTCTTTAATGTTCTACTTTCTTCTGCTGATCTATGGCATTGATACCCTCAATGGTATCCAAGGGTATGCAGCCATCTGCTTCAGTTCTTTCTTGCTTTCCAATCCCCTGCTGATCTATGGCATATCTATCCCTAACAGCATCCATGGGTGTGCCCACATCTGCTTCAGTTCCTTTTAGCTTTTCTATCTCCTGATGACCAACGCCATGGCTACCCCCAGCAGTATCCATGGGTGTGCCCCTATCTGCCTCAGTTCTTTCTTGCTCTAGTTCCTCCTACTGACCTCTGGTATGGCTATCCCCAACAGCATCCATAGGTGTGCCCCCATCTGCTTCAGTTCTTTCTTGCTTTCCAATCCCCTGCTGATCTATGGCATATCTATCCCTAACAGCATTCATGGGTGTACCAACATCTGCTTCAGTTCCTTTTTGCTTTTCTATCTCCTGATGACCTACGCCATGGCCACCCCCAGCAGTATCCATGGGTGTGCCCCCATCTGCTTCAGTTCTTTCTTGCTTTCCAACCCCCTGCTGATCTATGGCATGGTTATCCCCAACAGCATCCATGGGTGTGCCCACATCTGCTTCAGTTCCTTTTTGCTTTTCTATCTCCTGATGACCTATGCCATGGCTACCCCCAGCATCATCCATGGGTGTGCCCTCATCTGAATTGTCTGTATCCCTGAATGAGTCAGGTAGGTTCCGATCCACCTTGAGGCATTTCACAACCCAATCAGAAACATGCTCAAAGGTAACTTACCTCAACTGGGTCAGACCAACTTCTAAAATCTACCAAAAGAAACATAGAATGAGGTTTTCAGCATTTATTGCCCTACAAAATTTAGAGAAAATTTTAGAGATTCAGGCACACATGAGTTGCCTTAATCAGGAATGTTTTTCTATACTTTTTTGCTTTTCCAAGCCTTGTCTTGACTTCCATGGTATCACAAAAAAACCTTATTTTTAATTCCAAAAGCAGCTTTTATCTGAATGTTAAGAAATTACTTGTAAACTGAGTACAAGCTGCATGGCACTGTCTAGATAATAGAGGTTGCTAATGCTAAAAGTACTTCATTCTTTGAGTAGATCTTGAAAAGAATGGTTTACAGTTGAAAACATTCATTGCAAAACACAATTTGACATTAAGTGGAAGTGACTTGCAGAAGCAAGTTTACGACAACACTCGAAAGCCCTCTCACTGAAAAATATCCCCCACCCCCCAAAATAACAAATAAAAAATAAAAATAAATATAAATTCATTTCTTTTCCATCAACTCACCAATTTTTCTCTAATAAGAATTTTCACGTTCTTGATAAATCCTAGCCAATTTGTGAAAGCTTCCTGTAACTCTTCTATGGTAGCACCCTTAAATTTGCCACGACCAATAAAGCTGTAGACTTTCTCCAAGTTTTCCATTTCTACTTGTAATTCTGAAGGCTGTAAACTATGAAACATCAAAAGGGAAACATCTTTAAGTACAGTTTCTTTTTTTTTTCCTGCAAATGAGTTTATTTCAAGTTATGTCACAAATGAACAGTGGTGGTATATCCTGAGAACATCAGTTTTCTCACATATTTACATCCTTCCAAGGAGGAGGAGGAGGAGGAGGAGCAGGACTCATTGCCAGTAGAGGCAGAAGTGGCCAGAGTTACATTCAACCTTTATCCTTTATTGTGGCCATCCTATCTAGCAGTTTAATTTCATGGGTGTATTGCCTCATCTTTTTTTGTTTACGGTATCTGTTATACATAAAGACATATTGCACATGTAAGCAATTTACACTGCAGTTAACCTCTAGATATGATTTAAAAACCCAGAAGGGGAAACTTATGTGTTATTTGACTGTCAAAATGTTAAAACTGAACAGAAAAAAAAGGAAGATTGGTGCAGCAGAGAAAAAGAATGCTGGCAGTAATGAGAAACAACTGCTTCTTTTTTCATGGCTTAAGATGTAGCTCAAACTCTGAATCTAACAGAGTTCTTTCAAGGGGGGCATTCTTATGTGGGTTTCTCTTCCTGATGAATGGACCCTCTTCCTCAGGAGGAACTTTCCCCTTGCAGCAACACCCCCCCATGCAATTTTCCATGTTTTTAGGGCCTTAAAATCATAATTAAGACAGTAAGATTTTCAGCATGTCAGGACTTTTTTTCTCAAATAAGCCAACTTCACAAATGCTAATTAACCACTTGTGATTTTTTAAGGGGTCAGAGGTTGTTTAGCCTTGGACGACTTCAACATTTCTGGATTAGGGTTTCCGCTTCCCCATAAGCTCCATTTTGAATAAAGTTGCAACTCTTACATGATCTGAACACACAAGGTGCTTACACAATGGAATTTTGAACTTTTCATTCCTTTCAAAAATGTAAACTTCTTTTGAAATTTAAATTCCATGACTTTTCAAAGCTGTTTCGCTTGTTTGAATATTCAAAGTCTTGTTTTGACCTAGAAATGACTATTCTAAACATTTTTCTGACAATTATGTTCTCCATGACTGAACGTACCTTGATATGCCAAAATGCAGGTAAACTTGGCTTGAAAGATGAAGTGTTTGCTCTGCATTCCAGAAGTCTCTAAATTAGATCCCTGTGGAACCACCTAAACATTTTCTTGGTACTTGATTACTTGTTCTGCAAGGCTTTTTGTTAGGCTGAGGGGGTTTCAAATTGGCAACCAACAATATTTTTCCATATGCAGTTCAGGAAGTCATCTATGTTAAATCTTTCCGAAGTACAGCAAAAGGTGCAGAGCAAAGGGTCCTCTCTGCCTATCCAAGCCTTTGGTAAAATGGCTTGAGAATATATTGAGGTACACTTGTTGATGAAATGATGTTAAATGGTCCTCTTAGGAGCATAATTGGGAAAAATAAATCCACCCTTGCCTCATTACCGTCTGAGTACCTGCCAAAAAGAGAAGGCAAATCTCCCAAGTGTTTCTCCACGATTAATCTGGTAAAGGCACATAGATGAGCCAAAATGGCTCCTTGACCATAAATTGTATTAAACTAAACCAACTTACTCCTTGCATGAGAGCTTTGCCATCCTCCAGGTAAGAGCGAGAAAGGTAGTCATGCACCTGATCAATGCCACCTCATCCTTTGTACAGCATACCATCTCTAATATCATCTGAAAATAACAACATAAAGGAAACATTGCTCAGCAGCTTTCCAAAATTTCTAAAAAGACTGTGAAACAGGGGGAGGTTGGATGAAGCAAGACCTCTCTTCCTTGCTGTTTTCTTATTGTCATTTAGTTTCTGCACTGTCACATCCCTGATATAAATACTTGTGAAATTCAATGCTGCGAATGTCAAAACAACTTTATAGCCTTCAGATGCCAGTACAATACAAATATTTGAGTTTTGAACCTATCAAAATTTAGCACAAATATGTTGATGAAGGGACAAAGAAACGTTGGAACAGGAAGCAACAATACCATTTGGGAACAGAGCAGACTAATTAGGGTACAAACTTCTTTTGCTACAGCAACACCACTTTACAACCATATTCTCTTACAAACTTCCCAATAATTTACGAAAAATATTCTCTTATTTTTGCCAGGTGAAGGACCTAAATTTCAAGGTAATTTTTCCGACCAGTTTGGCACTTCTTCATTCCATGTGGACATGAACAGAGTTTTAGCTTTAGCTTTTTGGCTAATTAAGTGTCTAAATACTGCCTAAGTACTTAAAAAAGGAATATTTTCAACTTAAAGAAATCAGACTCTGTACAACAGCGAGGATCCAGAAGACCTCAGGTGGTGTTCCTTCTGAACCTTGTGTCCCTTCCGAAAATGATATTTTGAGGGAATCTGTACTTTTATAATTATTTCCAAATTACTTTACATATAGATCTATGTGTCCCTACTACATTTTTATTCAATTATGTACCAGACTTCAAACTGCAAATTCCAATCAAGTTGGGCAGTGGGAGTCGGGGTTGCTCCCAACCAGAGTTGGCCAATGTAGCTAGAACAACATACATGACACAGAATATATAACAAACTGACCATTTTCCCCACATTTGTGGCATTTTTCTCAAATTCACTGACTTTCCACGGACTGGAAAAGAGCAACTCAATTTCCAAGTGCACCTGGAATTACCCAGATTTTCAGGGTTGTTGGTAACCCTGGTATGGTACTCTCTAGTAGAAATTGGCTATCAACTGTATGATAAGATGCAAACACTTCTCAGGCATCCAAAACATATACTACATAATTTGGTGAAAGACATTAAAATGTTTTTATCTCTTTTTAAAATATTAGCTCCAAGGTTTACCAAAAAGGCAAAAAACCATGTTGAAATTTACAGAGATTCATTTGAATACAGTAGTTACAATTTTTAGGTTTCAATATTGTACAAACCCAGACGGCATTACACTAACACTGAAAAATGGTTAATGTTTGGAGAACCCCAAAAATTGAAAAAAGTCAAAACCATGATATTGATAGGTATATTGTGATTCTGTTAAGTATTTAAATGTATGTGCCATAGTGGACACCTCATATGTTAATTTAATTGACATAGGAATACATAAATTCTTTTATAGAAGTAGGGGTGGCCATAGCCACACCAGTCAGCTATTTACATTAATCATTTCATAACTGGAGGCACAAAAACCTGACAAATACTGCAGTGAGGTGAGGGAAATGGAGTAAAGTTTCAGTCTTTTTTAAATTCCATATTTGTCACAAACAACTCTCTTTTTGAGCACAAAATTACTGGACATTTGCTAGCTTATTTCATGAATCTGGTGAGGAAAAGGGGGTGGGAAGGGGGAAGACTTATTGCCAAAACTTATTTTTTCAAAGCTGTAACTCTAAGAAGCAAATCTTACATTCTTCTTGCTCAGATTCTTCCTCTTCATTTTCAATGAGGAAGACTTTAACAAGTCTAAGACATCCAACCAACATTACAAAGAGAGGGTTAACTTTGTCAGAAAGCTGAAGTAGGTACACGGAACAAATTAAGAAATGACCCCTCTACAAATTTCTAGCCTGCCTGCACTCGTGCAAATTTCTAATGATTGTGCCAGTTGTAAATGAATCGTGTGCGATTTGAAACAATACGCGCAAGCAAAAGTAGCATAGAACAGTGCTAAGGGAATAAGCAGTAACCTCCATCTTATTCTTTATCATTGCTGAATCTCTTCTTTCATTTTAAAAGTAAACAAAGACATTATTTTGCATGAATTTAACAAGTCAGTCATAAAAATATTGTGGCATAATTCAGAAAAAAACATTCATGAATCAGGATACCAGTGTGTACTACTTCAAACTGGGGTGAATGTAAGCAATAGAGCCCTGTTTCATAAAGATTTACGATCAGTCTTTAAGCTTGATCTATCATGCAATAGTCCTACTGAAATCAAACTTAAGACTGGTTATACATTTTATGAAATGACCCTGATCACGAAGGAATGTAGAGGTTGCAATTATGGCTTTCAAAGAAGTAAAATTTTAAGGATCAGATTCAAGTCACCCATAATTTCAGTAACAATGTGTTGAAGTGGAAAAAATGGTATGGCCCATGTTGTGCACTTACTACAGTCCAGTGACTGTTGGAGGACTGAGGTCATGTTTTGCATCCATAAGGATAGATTCTGAAAGTGTATCCAAAACTAACCTTATCAAAGCATTGCTTTTCCAATGAACACAGTTACGTCACATCAGTTCTCCCCAGTTGATAAAAAGTTACATATCACTCTTAACTTACATCTGTTCTCTTCACTCAGTTCTGCAGGAAAATGAACATGTCATGCAAATGTGAAAGCTACATGCTCAACAATAATATCAACGAGAAAAATCCTTTCATCTTTAACTAAAAGCACAAAAACCACCAACACTGCTTACTTTAAATCCTACTAAAAGTTGTGCTGCATATATCACCTTTATGTAATGATATCATTTTTTGGGCAGAACTCACACGAGCGAAGGTTCACTAGATTGAAGGTTCACTAGACTGCACATCCCGACTCTAAACTTAATCCTAACCCTAACCATAATCCTAACCGAAACCCTAATGCTATCTGAGGTTAATCCTTATCCCAATCCTAAACCTAATTCTGTATCAACAAAATCCCAACCCTAACTCAAACCCTGAGAAAATTTTTGGTTATGCCAAACTTCCGTCTAGTGAATATTCCATCTAGTGAACCTTTGGTCTAGTGAGCATCCCCATTTTAGGGATGTGCTTTGTCATGAGCGTCGATATATATACAATCCCTTGGTTACTGATTCATATACACTTCTACATAACTTTACAGATTTGCAACACCTGGATAGCAATAGGCAATCAACTAGTTCATAGTGACGATTTGGAGCTCAATGGTGCAGGTTATAAAGTTAAGAGGACCCTTTTGTAAAAATTATGTCAAATGAATATTCATAAAACTAAGTTTTCCATGACTTCTTTACTAGGCTTTGGACCAATATGCTTGAGTATCCTGAGACAGATTGATGAATAAGAACATACTTCACCATTTAAATTACATCTAATACATATTCATTAAATTTTCTTCAAGTTTTACCATGTTTTCTTTATTCCGGTTTTGCACCAGTAATTCTGGAGTATACCCCGTAACAAGCTGATGAGAGAGAGCATGTGCTTTTCTAGATGTCCCAGTGACTTCATAAGCGAGATGTTTTTCCAAAACATATCATAATCCACATGCTGCATTAAAAATGACAAGAAATCATCAAATTTAGATGCTGGCAGAAAGTTGGTTCAAATGATGAGTCCATCTTAGCTCGTAAAAGCTATCCCCGACACGTATTAAGGCTTCAGTAATGATACTGCCATTTGCCTATGGACAATAAACAATTATTCAATCTTAGATACTATGACATGTTAAAATGACCCTTCTTCTTTGCATGTTGAAAGCAAGCAATCATATGGACCAGTCATAGCAGTGCTAAAAAGCCAATAGGGTTAAACCTTTCTTGTAAAAGAGACAGCTTTGAAGACAAAACCACAAAAGTACAGCTTTTTCAGAGTCTATCAACTTTGCTCTTCTAAATCCTCTTCAATTAGTACACAAAGTTAAAACTAATTATGTTTACTAGGCTGCAAAAATCTTTGCACCATTTAAAGTAGATAACATCTTGGAGTTTGCAGTAAATAGCACACATCCATCTGAACTATCCCAATAGATAAATTTCCTCCCATCTTTTGCTACTACCCCCCTCCCTACCCTACCTTTGGCAAATATTTCTTGCAAAGAAAATAACAGAGGGTCTGGATTCCATCACAGTACACGTAAGGCTTGGGCAGGTCACCTGACTTAAATTCAGTGTCATGACTTAAGTTTCCTTGGCGCCACAATCACTACAGAATTTTCAGTAAAGTAAAAATAAAAAAAAACATGCACAGAAATCATATTGTGATTTTTCCCTTTTGTTCTTTTGCAGGTTTTAAGGGAGGGTACTAATTAAGAATTGTTACAAAACTAGCTTTCGAGGTCTTTTTTTATTTGATCACATGGTTTTCTTCAGGTGGCTGCAGTATAAATCTCTGATTCTGGAAATTTGGCACCTCAATCTTTGAAATGTCTGTAGTATACTAGGCCTTCTGATGTATTAATATTCAGAAGGATAATACTCAACAGCTAATAGCTGTTGTGTGGTATGTTCCTTTGTTCATTTGTGGCAGCATTGAAGAAAGTGGGTACCTGACTCTAAATATATTTGAGTTGCTTAGGCCTAATACACATACAAAGATTTTGAATGACCTTTTCAAGACTTTTGGCTTTTAGGGATTATGTTGCACACATTGTTTTCTCTTGATGAAAATTTAAAAGATGAGTAAAATCCCAACAAACAGCAGACAAAATACTTTTTGATTACTTAGACAAAAGACTTTGAGGTCTATAATACCATAATAAAACTTCACAAATTCTTTTGTCTTCTTTACATCCATTTTTTTTTCTTTAGTCAAATTACCAGTGTACAAATTGTCTCATCATTTCTAAAATTTTTATCTGTAAAAAAAATTTGACTTCCATAAAAGTACTTCTACAGCTCTCATTGCATCAAAGAAACTAAGACAACAAGACTTAAACCTCTACATATAAAAAGTAAATAAGTACTTGTCAGTATGAGACATCATAACAGACTTGCCACAAGCCATCACCTTTGCCAAGTTGTGTCCCTCTGTAGTACAAACAAAATATACATCAAGAACAGATCACGACATTAGTTCATGATGCTGCTTGCTTAATGCTGTTTTGTAAGCTGCTACTTTACAATAAATATTTGCTGGAAGTAAGGGTTTGTGTCTTTCCGTTACTTCTGAGAGTTGTTGGCTGTTCTGTACATACGACATAGTTTTATGCTAAGTCTACAAGGACAGAAATTATAAAATGTTCCAACTGTACATTTCAAGGACAAACAGGGAATTTTATGATAAAAAGAAACAAAAGGATTCTGACAAATGTGCCCATTTTGCTAATACGTTCTCTGACCCTGAGATGAGCTGGACAAATTTCCTGACAAAATGAATTAATCTTAATGAGATATTTTAAGTTTAGAATGAAAAATTACTGCAGGGTGTGGAGAGCATGTAATGACACTTTTTTAATTTTTACAAAGATCCTTGTGGAAAAGCACTGAAAAAAGCCCTTTGATTTGTTACAAGCTTATCCTACCTTATGCGTTTTCTGGATAAAAGTTTTAATATCTTCCATGGAGGTGGGGTCTTTTCCAGGTACTTGGTAATGTCCTCAGACATGAGATCACAGCGACTGTGAGGTTGCTGGACAGTCTTCCGTTTTAAGAACACCAGATTAACTCTCACAAAATTTTTTCTTATCCTCCTGTTTAAGGACTTGCTGTGGAAACAAAGAGTTACAGAGGAAAATAATCCAGAAATCAGATGGTAAGTCTAGTACACATTTTCTTCCAGTTTTTGCGCTAAAAATTGACCGACACTTTGTGACCTTTTTCATTTACTCTTTAAAGCTTGTTTCACATTTGCAGCAAGGAAAGAAAAATCCCCAAATTTAGTTTCCTACTATGGTACAGCCAAGTGCAAAACCACATCTACAAAGCATACAGTTGTGCATACTAATTCTAACGCCCACAGTTTGCTTGACCAGATCAGGAAAATGCTCTTAATAGCACTGATGGGTGTTTCACCATGCATATGGACCACAACACACTAACTTCAACAGGTCTGATAAGTGACATAGCCACACCAAGAGAGCCAATTTCGATAGTAGTAGGCTGTTTTGTGCTCCATCTGTAGTTCTTTTGGGGTGTCTGACTGGAAAACCCCATAGTGCCTAGATCTACCAATCCATTCCAACACCATCTAAGGAGCATCTGTGAGTTCCCTAGATGTACAGGTCTCTGAGCCTAATAGGGTTTTCATCCAAACTTTCTGGGAGGCAACCATGACCAGTGTGTCACCACCCCCGTAAATGAAATGTATAATGCACAAGTTATTCAACTGAATGATGCAACCCACTGCCCACTCCCCATGGCCCGCCACTGTCTACACTATTGTTGGAAAAATGTACAATGATGTACCCCTCAGCCACTTTTGTGACAGGCAACTTATTAATGTCAAATGAGTACCACTCAGTCATAAATCTGATGTACAATTTGCAACTTTGACGGACATGTGGGTCACCAAATTGACTGAAAAAATGGGGACAATGACAATTTCGATCACTGTACAAACTGTAACAATTGTCCTACAATGATCCACCCCTTGGTCACTACAGTGACTGACAATTCAGACAAATGTGACTCACCTCTCAGTCACTCTGTCGGCTGACAATATTGGTTCAATGATGGACATGTGTGTCACTGGTCAATGACCCACATTTGATTGACCATGCCAGGGAGAGTGGGGTGTGTCATTCAATAAATATGTTCATAAGGAAGGTAAATACAAATCTGTAAATTTTATCCAATCCTTTCAAAATTTCATGACCTTTTCAAAATGTCTTGAAATAATTTCAGGTGCACCACATATTACAATTGTCATTTTATGATTAAATTTATTTGCATTGCCACCTCTAAGGGAAGACATTTTTCCAATGGTCTGTTCAGGCCACCCTCACCACCCTCACCATCCAGTACCATTAATATTCATGATCTCAGCAAAGAAGAAACTAGAAAGTTGGAATTCACATTTCGGCCGACAAGTATATCAAGCATCCATTTTTTCTGCTCCAAGTTACATATTAAGAATTTTAAGGGCTGTCTCCAACTTGTCTTATGCATGTACAGTACACTATCCTTGGTCATGCATATTCACAAGGATAAAATATTCACCACAGAGAAAAGTTTTATTAACCTTCACTTCACATTTTGCGCTGAAGAAGGGCATGGGGTGTCCGAAATATACGCTAATTCTGTTACCGTATCTGTGCTCTTGTATTGTCATCTTTGTGGTGTTTTCTACTTATTATTTTTATGGTTCATGGAGCATATATGTGGATTTCATGCCATGCAAATGCCCATAAGCCTACAATCCCGAATAGTCCCCCACAGCCTGGGAAAGTCCTATTAGTGATGGTCAGTAACTTTCACATTTTGTGGTTTAAGCCCAGCGAGTTGTATCTTCACAACCATGCTCAATCCGGACATATGATCCGGCCAAGCCCTAGTAGCCACTGGAACTACTTATTAAGTACCACAAGTCATTATTCGCTTGAGCGCATATTGTGCTGATAGAGCTGGAGTTCTGTTACTTTGTTATGATGCAAGCCTGATTAACTGTGGTCAGCTTCTACAAGAATTTGGACTAAAAGGACTTTCATGTCATGTTTCCCACCTTAAGGCGAAAGTCTTTATATCATCCTACGTTAAGGCGAAAAAATAATAAAATACATAAGCATATATTTCGCCCCACCGTCTTCAAGATATAATGAACGTTATTTCAATGGCCTGCCATGCGTACGTGGTAACAGATACGTGTCCGTAAATTTGTCGACATTGCAGTAATTGCATATAGATTGTGTGTTTAAAAAGGCTTTTCCATACGTTTACGTATTCCTATATAAATATATACAAAGTGTGTGAAAACGTTCAGGCAAATCTGTTTTTTTGCCCCATTTTTTTTTGCCCTATGGTAGACTTTTCAACAACTTCTTTCACCCTAAGTAGGGAATTAGTGAACTATATACATATTTATATATATATATATATATTTATATATATATATATATATATATATTTGTATTGCTAATATGTTACATTAACAGTCTACTACAAGTGTTTCACGCTGAAAACGATTTTCAAGTGTGACGCTTACACACTTTTTTACACTCAGACTCAGGTAATACCGTCACGGTCAGGTGGGCAGGGCTGCAAGGCGTTGTGCCTACATTAAGACACTATTTCGGATCGGCTATTAAGTAGATTCGCTCTGTTGGTGCAGATAATAGCGACCTTCTCTTCCAGACACAGATTACAGCTGCCACTGGGGGATTTAGTAGTGGGTGCTTTCTTTATCACTCTCCATTTGATGTCAAAATTGGTGTTATTTCGTTTGAGCGTCCATACGTATTTAGACAATTCGGATCATACTACTTGCGTCACACTTGATTTATATATTTGTATTACATATTAGTAATACAGATATATAATTTGCTCTTAGTATTTCTAATTGAGCACTATTTTCCCACGAGTCTATAGCATTGCAAATCTATCTATGTCTGTCTGTCTGTCTGTCTGTCTGTCTGTCTGTCTATCTATCTATTATATTCATATGTTTCGACACCCTATCCTCAGGACACTTCTTACTTCCTTCAAATTACTGACCTCAAACTATGTCTGCAATAAAGAAAAATGCTGCCAAATCTGCAAGCATATTGCGACCGAAGAACGTATCAACATCCCTAACATAAATTTTCCGATCATTCCTCCTAACCTTAATTGTGATTTATATTTTCCTTTGTAATGTATGTAAAGATTGACTCTACTTGGGTGAAACTGGAATTTCCTTCAATCTACAGTAAGGTTTAATAACCACAAACAGTCGATCAGTGACAACGCTCTTGGATTCCCAACTGCAGAGCATTTTAACCTTCCTCACCATTCTATCGAAAATCTTAAAGTAATCCTCATTGCAAATAACTTTATGTGCGTAGAACAATGAAAGCGTACTGAACTTGTTTGGCTAATGAAGCTTAAATCTCACATCACCAGACTTAACAAAGACATCAAATGGTCTTCCGAACCAGTACAAGTTCCAGCAAACAATTTAATCCTTTAATTTCTTTTGTTTGTTATTACATACAGCTTTCTGTGCAATTATTGTACTCATTTTGCCTTAATATCTCACTGACGAAGGTCCCAGGGGACCGAAAATTTTAAAATACATTTTGTATCTTTTGCACTCCTAAAATCAACCAGTTATGCCCTTAACTGCATGCATTCATTTCTTTATTTTATTGTTACCTCAGAGTATACATGGAACTTTTCTCTTTTACTATATATATGTATATATATATATATATATATATATCTATATCTATGTGTATATATATATACATATATATACACACATATAATCTATGTATATATAGATCTATATCTATATCTATGTATATATATATATATATACATACATACAACATACATTCATATATGCACACCATGTTTAAAACACGAACAAACACAAACCTGCATAAAACTGAATGAGCATTGAGCAGTTATCCCACCGTGCATTTCATATCATAAAAAAATGTAAACATTTTCAAATTATATTACTACTTGAGAGGAAACTGATATCTCTTTCTATGAATAAAACATGCCAGCATTTTCCCCCACTTTTTATTCCTACCACAGGGAAGCACAATCCTTACAGCTCGAAACATCTTTCTATCAATAAAATCTTTGACATAAAGTTGATAAATCGCTCAATCTCATTTTGCCAGGCAATAAAGTACGTGGTATTTTGTGTTGTCGGTAGGTAGCACGCATGGTGATACGTGCGTACGTAGTTGATCCTATGTGTCATATCTTTTGTAGGCATTGACCGACACAAATACCGACCGATGCAAGTCAAGACACATGCTTAGCCTATTTGCTGTTCCCTCTGTTGTCAAATCCCTCCAAACAAAACAGCTTTATTTTCTTCATTCACCTCCATATTATTGCACTGCTTGCGATATGCATTTGAGCAGAAATCATGCCTCTCAGTATGCATGTGCATAAACTGTTGCAACCGCTACCGATTTGTACATGCTGTGTCCCTCAATCTTACGCGTAAGTAAATGCGATTAGTGGGACGTGCAAGTAAGCAGTCACTGCATCTTGTCTGCACGGCGAGAAAGTAGACGTGCGAATAGTCACAACCAAGCCTAACGTACTACGAAGGTCCGCACAGAAGTTGCAAATTTAGGTTAACGTTAGTAATAGTACTTGTGTCGCACTGTGGCATCTTCCAACGTTAGTACAAACTGAATTAAAATGTTAGGCATAACGTTTGGTTAAGCTGAAGGTAAGACCAAGAGGCCTAACCTGGGCTTAACGCTGAACGTTCTGAGCCTTTGCTTTCCATCACAGACTAGGCTAAATGAGAAGTTTAGCTAGGCTCTATGCCAAGGCAACTTTTTTACGCATTGGAATGGGAACATAAATGAACATAGCCTAGGCCTAGGCAAACAGCGAAGTCTAGCTTCCGCTGAAGATTAAAAAATCAATAGGCCTAGGCCTAGCCTAATAAAACTCGGACAAAAATATGTAGCCAAAGTTAGGCCTAACGTTAGTCTAGGCAAAAGTCTGAGTATAGCCTAGGCCCAGGCCTAGACTGTATAGTACTATTAGTAGGGCGCCCGTCGACCGCAAGGGCCCATCGAGCGCGCGTCTAGCCTAACACTAACAGTGCATGTCACAATCTTTGAATGATAGGTTCCCCACTCGACGGTCACCCCATTAGGCCTAGCCTAGCCAATATATAGGCCTAGCCTAGCCTAGGCCTAGTATTAAGCTAGTAGAGCCAATGGTTATTCGGCCTAGGCCTAGGCTACACTTGAAAGAATTAGGCTAAAAGGTTACGCCTAACATTAACGTTAGGCTTGGGTGCAGACTCAAGCTTATTACTAACGTAACGTTAGGCCTTGGATATAGCCTAGGCTATATTGCCAGCACTTCAACTTCAAGTTCAAAATTACGATGCATACCAGCTATAGCCATCATTAGAAGATGGTACAACTACAAGTTTTATAGGCCTAGCCTAGGTCTATACTACGGGTCCTACAGTATTCTAAGGTAAGCCTAGGTCTAGGCTAGGCCTAGGCATGTTACTATACATTATAGGCCTAGCAGTCACTGTAGGGCTACTGTTATTTGCAACTAGCCAAGGCCTCTAGTACAAGCCTAACAAGTTGTGCATAGGTCTAGGCTAGCTAGGTCAAAACTATATTGAACCCTCAGCCAGACCGCGAACAGGGCTTTGTGTTCCATTACATGGCCAAGGCACTAGCTAATGTGTATAAATTATAATTTGACTTGGCCACGTAGGGTTAACCTTCAGCTTATTTACCACTATTATGTCTATCGTATAGGCTAGTACTGAGCCTGTTTTAGACTTATATTCTTAGCCATTCAGTTGTTAATGGGTAGGCTATGTGGGAAAGTACTAGCAAGCTGTAACTTAGACTTCAAAAATGGTGGATGATGTTCATTTGGGGAAGGCATACAAAATGCAGTAATGCTTAAAGGCAAAATTTATTCCCATTTCAGAGTTGAACCAGTTGGTTGCAGATTGTGTGTTTACATCAGAAGACGTTATGGGTACAATTGACTAAGAACTAGTCGATGGGACTAAGTAAAGGACTGCACTGAAGACAGCGAACCCAATGAAGGATCTCATACAAAGTTGCCTGGCTGACACCTTCTTGATTCTGTTGAGAGATTTATCCATCTTTTCCTTCTTGGAACGACTTGAAAGTAAGTTACCACTTCTATGCATCAAATATGAAGTGTCCCCTCCCCCTCAAACTTGACTGAATCACTTTCCATCCCAAAATTCCTTCCTTCACTGTTTCTGGTTTGTAAATAGACGTTTTGAGTGTCAAAATATCATTACTGCAGTATCCTCAAAATTCGGATTATCACCTAGCTGCCCTCTCATTGCCTACATTGGAGGAGGGAAAAGCCAAGTAATTGCGAGAATCTGAACCATTCAGCATGAACATTGACATGAGCATGTCCAAACGAAGCCCACTGTCATGTCTTCTAAGGTGTTTTTGTTCGACAAGTGACCATTTGTATCTCTACGAGAAGGCTGTCTCCTTCAAACTTGATGAAACCTTGCATTACAGACACTTCTCCAAATTCAAACTACATACTTCATAGAATTTTCATATGCTTTTCGTGATATGTTTTATTTTAGGGAAGTAAACTCATGAAGAGATACTGGTTTGAAATTCTGCTCGTAAGTCTATCGGTGAAAAAAGTACTAAAAATGGTATTTGAAGTTTTACCAAGTTGTCATGTACTGTATAAATTTACAAAGGTAAAAGAAGAAGACTGAATTTTGGGAACTTAGTCAAGTTATACTGGTTATGTAATGGTATTTGTGTACACCAAAACTATGACCAGTGTTAGCCTTCCCACTACTCCTTCCCATTTTTCAATGAAAAGTTTTCATAATATCACTAGAGGCTATCCAAAATACAAATATCATTAAAATATTCAGGACCTCGTTCCTTTTTCTCTTTTTCTGTTCCAAAGCCATTGGACCAAATCCACTTTAGAGGAGAGGTCAGGTGAAACCCTGATGTACAGCATGGTGGCAGTGACAAAAAGGAGCAGAGTGGATAAAGGAAATACGCCAACAAACTGACAACGTAGCCAGTGGCAAGTACTTGATACAGAAGGCTACTGAAGCAGAAAATTGTGGGAGAGGACCCATCAAGGACTGGGTTGATGGGTTTATGGGCTGCATCTAGCATGATCATTGAGTTTATTGACAAGAGAAGTAAAATTTTTATTTTACTGAGATAAATGGGAGGTTGACTTTAACAACAAAGACATAAAGTTTAGAAGTTCTTGCTACTCTTTTCTCTCCGACTTTGAGATAAACATTTGTTATGCTTTACTTGGATAAAAAGACGCTTTTCCAGTATATAGGGACATATGGTAAGTAAAGGATATATGTGGTTAGTCAAATATAGTTTCCAGGAAGACTGCCAAAGGAGCAACTGAAAGCTGCAACTCTCTTCCTAGGTGAGGCCAGTGCCACAATATTTTTCTTAAGAACTTTTTTGAACCGAAATATTGTTTTGGTTATTAATTTCATTAATATATATTGCTTTAGGGGTGTTATATGGGAACGAGAAATCGACACAAACTGTACCAGTTTTTGAAATATTAACTCTAATCCCTTAAAACATTGAAATTTTGGAATTAAATTTATAGCACCCATAGGCTACAAAAACAGCGTGATCCTTATTTCAGTAATCGATGAATTACACCCACCACTTTCAGGGGGAGTAGAGTCCCATATTGGGGATATCTACCCCTGCTACCCTGTGGGAAAAAATCATAATCAGCTGATTGTCAGTTATCCGTGTCGGGGTTCATTCTTTTACGTACAGCTCAACAACTAGCTTAAATTGAATATTTAGACTGATTGGGGGACACTGAGGCAAGGGAAAAGCGTTCTTCACTGAAGTTGTAATTTAAATGAAAGAATTTTGCATGGGGTACTGCATGTCAGGGGTGTTATGTGGGGAGGAGAAATCGACACATTCTATTGCTGGTTTACATCAAACATTCTGCAAAGGTGTTTTCGTTATTAATGCACCCCCTCCCCTCTTCTCAAACTATGTTCGACGTTATTCATGTTTGGGAATTTATACAAATATCAATAAAAAGCCAGGCTAAGGGACTGGCTTCACAATGACACATGAAAAATCACGTGTTCTACTTACTCTTTGAGTACATGCATGATGTGTTTATTGTAGTTATTTCTGATGGAACCATGTAAAGATAAATTAAGTCATAGCTTAAATGGAAAATGCAGTCACCTCAGTTTGAATTGGTGTACGCGGTTACCCCATTTCATGAATGGCTCTTGGAAATCGTGTGACAATATTTTTCTCACCGAATTGTGACATTGACGCAGATCAAGTAACTTCTTGGTTTACATTAAACACATGGGCGTCCGCAGAAAAAAATTCAAGGGGGGGCAAAATTTTTTAGGGGGCCCCACTTTTTTCATGTGAAATATTTTACTCCCAGAAAAGAGTTTAGATGCTACTTCCACACAGTGTTGACATTGGCGTAGCCAGGAATTTGTCAAGGAATGTTGATGTTATATTTTCTTCGTGTTTTTCTTTATTTTTTCTTCGTTTTTTCAAGTTTTTTATTTTCTGGGGGTAGGAGGTGCCCCCCTCCCCCCTCCGGACGCCCATGATTAAACATGCAATATTTGCATTCTAAAATATTATGAAAGATGCTTGAAGGGAAATAAGAGGATATTTGTGACATTCAGGTGTTATTTCAAAATAAAACTGAGGCCACATTTTTTGCCCTTTATCGTATGGCATCGTTCACATAACAATTCCGATTTACTCGTTGATGGATGCAACATTTTCACACAGTTGGAAGTGTACCCTCACGAGCCCTTCTCTAAAATAATAGAGTTCTGTTACATGTATTTAACTTGCGATAATTTCTGAAGTTGTGAACGTTTAATTAGCCCTGCAACTGCATATATGCGTATATTTAGTAAAATAAGACTGTTTCTTGCTATTTTCATCGGCTAGCTCCTCTTTGATACCGGTCAAATTCACCTTCTTTAAAACCTGAGTTGTGCAGTATGTCAGTGGCCATTCCCGTCAAAATGGTGGTTGGTATTCCAGAGTGTAGCTGAAAGTCCGACCATGGTCGCTGATGGCCCGTACTTGGTTTAAGGATGGAAACCGCTATCGGTCCGATAGAGAACCGACGGACAATTCGGTTCCGGCCCGGCGGCGGCAGCCGATGTAAAACCGCGCAAGAGCTTGGAGCAGGTTATATACAAAAAAGATATCTGAAGAATACATGAAAGAGGTACGCGTATAATACCTAAAATAGGATGATCACAGGGCATCAGGCAAGCAGGATATCGTTGGTTAACATGCGGTTCGCAGGCGGCTTTTGCCTCTTGGCCGCCGATGGTCCTCCGAAGGGGCAGCTCGGAGTCTACCCTCGGTCCGCCGGTGGCCCATCGCCGGCTGCGGGATGGGAGCCCCTAGCGGTCCGCAAGAGAACCGACGGACAAACCGAATCTGGCATGAAGCTGGCCCGCCGGTCGTGCCGTTCGCGGCCCACCAGCGGACCGCCGGTACCTTGCTATCAGGGTAAACACATACTTTAAAAAAATCATTTCGCAAAATCTTCCTATGCCAAAACTTCTCAAGAGTTGTTATCAATACCAATTAGGTGCTCATTCAAGCATTTGTAAATAACCCTAAAGCTTGAAATTTGATGGCAGTTTATCTCAGATAAAACTGGAAGGTGATCTAACATTCAGTGACCATAAGTAATTTGATCCCTTTTTGCCAGTACTAATTACAGGGCAGGATTTGTTGTTTGTTGTAATGTAAACCCCACAGTGCTGGGCTACTACTGTACCAGAATAGTCATCAAAGCTTTTAACAATGCTGCTGCTTAGTGGAGCAGCTAATTGAAGTAATGAACCAGTGGTCGGGTACTTTAATTGGGAACAGCAGTTTCCCCCTAAAAACTGCGGTAGCTATGACTGATTCCAGCAAAGGCAAATTTTGCCTAATGTGACATTTTGTCAATTGAAGAGTTCGACCACATTATGATGTGTACAAACCCGTGAGCTTTGTTGTTAATCATCCCCGAATAAAACAACTCTACTCGGGTATCATGTGACCAGACGGACTTAGTAGGCCTATGTCTACATACAATGTCAGGCTGCGTACAAGAGCCATAATGGGAATGCTCACGTAATGAGAGAGGTTTCACGTGTAAACTTTGGTGTCCCACGTTACATATGAAACATTCTTACCAGTTTTCCAATAATATTGTTCTTATTTAGTGCTATAATTCTCATGAGTATAGTTTGTGAATTGTTGAGGCCTGGGCATCACTTCATGCATTTAACAGCATACAGAGAAATTTCAACTAAAGCATGAAAAACAGCTGAGGCCATTTGTAATTTGACAGAATAGAATAGTTTCATGTCCCCTGAAAAGATTACGTTGTGAATTACTTGACAATTGAAACAAACTATTTGCCAAAGTTCCTATTTTGAAATACTGTATCTTGTTAAATTACACCTTTTCATACTGCTTTAGACGTGCACTTTGTAAAATTCTGTTGACTTCGATCTTAATTCAAAATATTAGGAAAACCTGTGCTTTGGTGTCCCCCTGTCTTGTTTACACATTAAACAGTGTACCACAAAATTGAGACAAAACCATGAACTGAGAAATGAATGGGTTTTTGGTTCCTTGCCGAAGGCAAAAGGAATCTTTGCAATCACGCGGGTAATTGAGTTTGTGTGCGTGTGTTTGTGACGCTTAGCTTGTAAAAACGATATCTCAATATAGCAACGATGGATAATTTTCAAACTTGGGATATAGAATTATTACATTAAGAGAAAGATAGCTTTTGTTTTTGGTGGAGGTCAAAGGTCATGTGAGGCCACCAGAGGTCAAAAGCAGAAAACCATGTAAATACGATATCTCTTGGTAGGAGGCATGGCTTCTCATCGTACTTGGCATATGGATGTGTTATAGTCTAAATATAAAACCTATTGATTTTGGTAAAGGTCAAAGGTTATTTGAGGTCGACCACCGGAGTGAAAATACGAAATTCTTGAAACTCCTTGTAAGCACGATATCTTACGATAGCAATGATGGACAATCTTCATACTTGGTATATAACTTAAGCATATTAAAAAGAAGAACCCTGTTGTTTTCAGTGGAGGTCAAAGGTCATTTTAGGTCATTAGACATCAAAAACCGAGGAACCTTGAAAAAACACGATATTTCAAGACGGCGAAGATGGATCCTTCATACTTAGTATATAGATGTGGTTCTTTAAGAGAGGGGGACCTATGAGTTTGTTGAGGGTCGAAGGTCATATGGGGTCATCAGAGGTGAAACTACGACAACCTAGTAAACTAAATAGACAGTGGGTGGTACCGTCAAATTGTGTCCGGATTTCGTGACCACCGATAAGTTAAAGCTGAATTTTCTACGATTTCAAAGATAAAGTTACAGAAACAACATTTATTTTTTCACAAACATAACTTTTACAGTATAATAGTAATTTAAATTACCTTATTATGAAGACATGAAAAGAATGTTGTGACAATATTATAATTATAAATACCATACGCTGAACGAGTTTGTTGATGGCGTAGTGGATAAGAGCTCGGTTTCTTACCCAGACAGTACGAATCCCCTAAGATATGTTCTTTTTCTTTTTTTTTTTTTGTTATTCACTTTTTGTGGGGTTCAAGGTCATATGAAATCAGCAGAAGTGGTTTGAAAACATCGTAAAAAATGATAAAGTCAAGAAATGAAATGTGGGGGATGAATCTCAGTGCAACACATCACCCCCTTTCAGCAAGGAATCAATAAGCCTTTGGGCTTTCTGATTTTAGTTTCAAATAATCCAAATTATCTAAAATATACACTTACATGCCATGAAACAAACCCATTTATGTTATCAATCTGAAGAAAGTATTTTTGGTGTCCCCTTTTACACTTGAAACAAATATTTTCCCAAAATAAGGCCATTTTGAGGATGTAAACAATTTTTGCAACAATGAATGGAACTTACTCTACATCAGTTTCAAAGAAATTAGTGTAAGACAAATCAAAACATTGTGTCACAGGATAAAAACATAAGTAAATCATAAATTTGCAAGTATAACATACATCAACATCACAAAAATCATATTTTTACCCCAAAACGGTAAAAAATGGACGAGAAGTGGCTACGTACTATTTTTCAACGCAACTATTTCACGGCAATTTAAATCAACTCAAATTCAATTAGGCTATGCTATAACTGGAACTTAATTAGGTTAGCCTATACAAATACATCAAAACATACAAAAGTACCTTTTGGCAGCAACTATCAATTGAATGTTTTAAGGAATAAATTATGGGAATCTATATGTACCTTAAAGGTCAAAATGTTCACTTTATCACAATGGCTAAAGTACAAAAATGTACTGTAAGGCTGTTTAAGTCAATAATGATCTGTTTTCCTTCTTACGAGAAAAGATTTCTCACATTGAATATAATGTACACCATTGTAACACTTCTTTGAGATATTGGGCATGTTTGCTCTAGAATGTCTTTACTTTCGTTGTTTTCTGTGACTTAATTTTGTCAATATCCACGAAAGTAGGTTTAAAATTGAATAACGTTTATTTTCCTGATAGTACATTACTTGGAAATTCCTGATAGTAAGTTACACGTAAGTTACTTGGCGCAGTAGCAGTTTACTGCACCAAAACCATGACAATGGTATTTTTGTCCATAAATGGACCGAAGATTTATTTTCAAAAGTGATATAGTCTCCTAACATTAATCCTTACCATAGACCTGATGGGTAATGGGTATGACGTCACAGAACACAGGCGGAGGTAAGTGCGTATCATTACAACTTAAACCAATGTAGACAGCTGTCGGATACGCGCAAAAGTCTACTACGATCGCTTGTGAAGTCTACGTCTTGGATACAGTGTGTTTCATTGCCCTCAAAAATGCATGAACTCCGGGAGCCGAACGTCAATGCATGAGGTGTTTCACACTGAATGTTTAAAAATCATCAGTGCCCACAGTGAGGCAACAGTTAATCCCAGATGTTCTTACTTTTACGCCTATGATCGAGGGGGTGTTCATAGTTACGTATCCACATGTGCTTGCCACAGTGGTGACAAGTCCCCTTCCATTCTGGACCGTAAAGATCGAACATTTTGAATTCATTAGACGAGCTTTGCCTCTGGAAGTACTGATCTGCAATAGAACAAATAACATCATTTGACAAATGATTTTGGTAATGTTCCTTAATTGAATGTTCTCTAACGGTTCCTAACGATTTCCATTTAAAATATTCTAGATACGCCGTGTCGTTCTTGTCTAAGTATTCCAAATAATCTCTAAGGTGCTCTATAGAGTTAAATTGATCCACATGTATGAACGAACCCGGAGGAGCCACTTTGTTATAATTTTCAAATCAAAGTCCAATCACGATGGGAACAGTTCCAATAACTAAGGCGTGCCAAAATTTCTCAGTTACGTAATCTTCACAGCAGCTATTTTCCAACGCGAGAGAAAATTTGTAAGTGCATACTCTTTTGTCTATTTCGTTGTTGCATGTTGTTGTCCATCTTTCACCACATACTGACAATTTTCCACATTTACCATAAGTATCTACATTTATGACGCGCTGAAGATCAAGGACAAACTTTGTTCTGTCCCACTGTAAAGTCTCACAATGACTACATATCCAAATGATCAAATTTGTTTTGTCTTTAAGAAGCTTTGTAAAGTTTACAACGGGATTTGAGTTCTCGTTTCTGAAAGGCTCATAGTATCCATATGGAGAGGGAATATCAGCACTAGTATGATAGGTATTAGATATATTGTAAGTGTCATGTCGAAAGAACCATGGCATCGTGTAACCACGAGCATATACTGGACTTTCCTCAGATTGAAACACCCACATTTGACCAGGCGATCTGTAATATCGGAGTTTCAGCCAGACGTTCATATCGAGGTAATTTGCCACAAATGAAAATAACACCACATGGGCCTCTTTGATTGCTTCCACCTTGCCTACATGGTCAAGAAAGATGTCAGTTTTCTCGAAAGCTGGGCATGAAATTTTTACAGGTAACTTCCTTAACACTGTGGCCCAACCGCCACAAAGCCCCACTATACTAATCTTGACACAACGACCTGTGCTGTTAGACGAGCAGTGTGAAGGCTTAGTCCTGGTAGGACAGAGATTTTTACTTCCAACGTGCTTTGGATTAACATGCAAGTCTGCATTTTCCAACGGTATTGGGAAATTAAGATCTAAAGGATCATGTTCCGACAGAAGAAATCTTTCAAAATAGCTTATATCTTCTACCGTATGGCTCATTTTGGGCTTCGGATAGTAATGGGAGTAGTCTGGCTTCACATCCAAGTAAATGTAACCAAACAATAGTACTAAAACTACAAGGACACACTTTGAAAGGAAAAGTAGTTTAAATTTAGGGTTTTCTCCATTCAGGATTTTGTGGTGGGTGTTAGTTGGAGCCATTTTCATTTTTGCAAATTATTTCTCAAATCTATTTGAAGATGGAGTCCACTCTAAATAACAGCTAAGTACTATATCAAACGAAAACCTTTTCGTTGAATAGTTTACTTAACGTTGATTTGCGGAACAGTAAAGTGCTATTTCTTACTTGTATGCTCGCTTGTAGTACTCGTCGAGCAAAGCTAACCCTTAGATGAGTTCCCCGCTTCGAATCAGGTTGATCGTTGTCTATAATGTGGTGAATGGTAGTGTAAACGTTCAAACTAAGAATGCGGTATCCCAACACAACTGCATAAAAACATACGGGTAGTGCGCAGTGCACACTTTTAGCTCTTCTCAGTACAATTCTGGCATTTGGGTGATCCAGCAGTTGATGTATGCGATTATTCGACTGCAAATAGCGACTCATTTATATGCTAAAATGTGTTTTATTATTAAAAAAGTCAAGGACCAGAAAGTGGCATACATCTTGGGCCTAGTCCATGAATTCAGCGAACCCTTTCCTTCTACGCTTCGTGTATTTTCATTGAATACTATTTCAACACGGTGCTAACTTTCTCATGTTTTTGTTCACACGCAAGCCACATCAATGTTACCAATCTGCTACTTTGCTTTACTTAAATCTACAATCAATAGCCACATTTTTTGGTAAATTCTACGCATGATGTAAAATCTTTAATGTCATCTCGGCGTACTATTATTTATTTCACAGGACTTTTTTTTTCAAAATGATAATACAGTTTTCGGAAATGTAACTTTGTCAGCTATATATAGACCCTACATAAAGCCTAGTTAAGTTAAGTTCTTTTTCAGTGAATGATATAAATTCCTTATCAAGGGTCCTGTACGATTTTGATCAAACTCCAAGCCCCAAATTTGTTTACACCTCATGAAATAATCTCTTCAATGCATTATAGAACCTATTTATACTATCGGATAAAACCCAAAACAAGCCATTAAATTCACCATCCATTTTTTCTAGAGAAGTTTCTCCTTAAAAGAAGGGCCTAAGCTCAAATCAAGCTTTGATATTTTAGAGGGGTACTTATTGTAAGCAATCTGGTGAAATTTCCATTGAAATCCGATGTGTGGTTCTAAAGATATAAGCAGATAAAGTTGTCACATTTTCAACACAAATTGAACTTGAAGCAAGCACATATGTTGTCATACCTTCACGTTATTGAGCAGTCTTTTGTTTTTCTTTAAATTTTATCACCAATTTTCTCCTCAGCAATCGAATGTTATCGCAATGTGATTGCATGAGAGGCATGGGAAAATTACAAACTTCACATTCCCCATGGGGAGGTCCTATCCCTATTAATTGCAAAGTCAACACAACAGACTGAATAAACAAAGGAAACAAAGCATTCCTTATCAATGTGAGGAAGTGATATCAGGGAGCTGACTACTTATATAATTTCCACTTCCCTTTGGGTCACAAATGTTTTTACTTCTTTTGCTGATATCTCGAGTAATACAAGTCCAATTTGAATAAAAGTTTCACCAAAATACATAGATTTAGTTCCTCTCTCACATACGAAAACTAAATCTTTGCTTAAACCCTCCTTTTAATTAAGATTTGCGGTAAGCCTTTTTAAGGTTAAAGATTATTATCATTGGTTGTTCTAGCGAAGAAAGATAATAAAAAAAAAGATGTCCATGGACATCTTAAAGATCTGGATCAAATTACCACGAATTGTTCTGAGCGCTAGTGTGGTGAGGTTGAGGACTCCCTGTCGTTTGAGTTAAGGCACACCCTCCACGAACTAATCATCGTCGTAGCCGCTTTTTAATTTTTTTAAGCTATTCAATATCTTTCTTTTAGTAAGGGTCCCATGTCTGCACAGCATTAGCGGCTCGGCATAGGGGCACGGGGGGCACTTGCCCCCCAAAAAGTTTGCAAGCATGGTCTTCAATTTTCCAAAAAAATAATAAATAGGCCTAAATAAAACAAAACGTGTAATTCGAGATGGGTTAGGCCCTCCCTTTTCCTTGACTCAGTTTTATATTAACGAAGTGAATAACTTTCCAATGCAATGTCGCGAAGGTTAAACATTAATAAAGTGCTTTTAAAACGACATTTTTTTCGGCGCGCCTTCGCGCGCGTTTTCTTAGTTGCTTGTTTGCTAACATTAGTGCTGGAGTTAAATGCCCATAGTTTTGCAGACACTTCAGAGCTTTCGGGGTCATTCGATACACAGCCCTTTAGCCGTGTAGATTATCATCCACGACTAAAAGCAGTTTTGCCAGGGTGTCACCTGGCCAGATTAGCATAGCTATCTGTCTACAAAAAGTTGTAACGGGCATGTAGCCTAAACGTATTGTGTTTCCCATAGAAGAAGAGATTTCCCTTCCCTTGTCCAAATTGACAGCGCCGTTAGCCCACGAGCGGTCTTATGACTGTCAAATGGCTCGTTAAAAGCAAAAGGTTATCCACTCCTGTGCTAAAGTATACCGTTTCAGTTGATTTTAAATAAACACACCAAACAGTCAATCTAAGTTCAGTGTAGTGAGACTTTTTGGCCTAGCTATTTGTATATAGGATAAGACGTCGTTCTGAGTTAGGGGAATTCCCCTCCCTCTTTAAATAATTTCGTTTCGGAACGGTACTGAGATCCAAAATAGTGCTATCATTTCATTGTTTTCAAGTGTCTTCAGTGCTCGAAATTTTCGTTAGTTTAAGAAAACAATCCAGAAAACCAAATATTATGGTTTCTTGGCAAAGCTGAAACACATTGTGTGACACAATAAAAAAAACAAAATATTTAAAGGTGGGGCTCATTTTATACAAATGGATCTAGCCGCTTTGCCCGTTTCACCTGCCTCTTACTCCCCCTATGGAGTTGCGATCGGCTGATATGGTTGTATTTATTTTCATAGGCGTAGGAAGCGGGGGGGGCTGGGGGGCTAATACCCCCAGTCAAAAATGTGAGGGGGATGAAGATTGCTTCCGCCCCCAAGATCCAAGGGCGAAAATCCTTTATTTGTCTCTTCTGTAAGAAATGTCAAAAATTTGCTGTAATTTTCCTTAAAGTTTGTCCAAAATGTTGCACCAAATTGCATCTGAAGACCCTCAAATACCCAAAAATTTTCCAGAGGGGTGAGGGTGCCCCCTCCCCCAGGACGGTGATCTGAAACAAGGTTCAGCCCCCCGTCTCGAAAAGCTTCCTACGCCTATGCTTATTTTTAAAGTAGTCAGCTCATGACTGGCTGCCTGAAATGGTTTTTGAAGAGCTCTTGAAAACTACATGGGGCATCGCTGTAATACATTATAATAACCATACTCCTATTGTACTATCCGGAGCTGACCATTAATATTGCCGGGGTGGGGGGTCTTCCGAACCTCCCTGAATACGGACTTGATTTTGCCCACCCAAACAGAATTTCTAAGAGACGCCCATGCTGCACAGTGTACTTGTGATAAGACCTAGCTTATTGTTTGTAAAAGTCTCAGCTGTCATATGACCCGAATTACGATTAACCCATCGCACCAAGACTCCTATCAACCTTTCAGCAGTTTCACAACATTATACTTCCGAGGTTTCAGGGAAGAATTTACAAGCCCCGCATCAGGCCTAACATGAGGGGCGTCAACATACAACTAAAGGGCAGATCGAAGGTTCACTAGCTCAAAGACCCTTATGACCGAAAACCCCAAATCTAACCATAATCCTAACCCGACCATAATATTAAAACTTTCCTAATCCACGCAAACCTTATCTTATTGCTAACCTTAATTCTATATCTAGCCCTTAATTCTCACCGTAAGTAGTTTCTTTGGTCTAGCCGACGTTCGGTTTAGTGAACCCACGATGTAGTGAACCTTCGATCTAGTGCCCCCTCCCCTAAACTGGAAACAAAGGATTCTCGCACAAATTGGTCTTATTAGCAAAATTCTTATTTTTTCCAAGAATATCATCCACCCAGAATCATAACACGCCAGCATTAGAAGTACAGATAAATTCCAAGGATGTGAACTCAAACACCTAATGCAACCCGTTGAATCCTGTATTACACAACCACTTCTAAATCTATGGCCATATCTTTCCACTATCTAAACCTTTCAACTTTTTGAAGTACACCATCATAACTTTTAGAATACAAGAAGACTACGTCCACCCACCAATTTCTACCAATAATACTAGTTCCATCACTATCTTCAGAAATCCATGCAAGTCGGTCGGGCATGACCTTACCTGCGCTGTGGACCCCTAGTCAATAAATTATCTCTGAAATGACCGAATACTGCATTCTGAAGAATAGATTCCATAACTTGACAACCAAGAGCAGCTAGACCAACAGAACTGTAATTACCCTTATTAAAGATCACTGGAACAAATCAATGCTCAACAAAAGACTTCAGAAGATATGGATGCACGGAATTGGGAGGACGAGCTCAGAAAGATCAAGTTCAAGAAACTTGTTTTAAAGTAACGGCAGTAAATAACATTGTTCAAATTAGCAGCAAAGTCATTGGCCTAGACAACACCATATCCAAGTTTTCAGATGCATCAGTGACGACTCATCCATTGTCAGACCCCTTACATTCGTGTAAATTATGTGCACTGACGTGACTTGTCAAGTCATGATGGCCTATCTTACAAGCTAATGAAATGCACAAGTATCTCAAATAAATTAGTCTTGGTCAAGTTAATATATCTTCTCTTAGCTGGCAAAAATGGCAAGGGGAATCGAAGTTAGTTTATTGCTTGTAAAAAGCCTCAAAACCTCAGTCTTGCCTCAAACATGTTTGTGGCAATTGTAACTCCTTTATGAGTACTAGGAAGACATGTACGTGTACAAAAATTGACCACTTAAACGATTTTATTATTAAGGATTTTGTTATTAATACCATTAAAACTTCGGCACTTTTGAGGCAATACTGGGCGGAATTCAGTTTCCCAGCCCAAGTTAATAATAGTTTAGCTACCTCAATAAGTAGGATAGCTTAAGTTAAGCTACCCCAATAAGAAAGACTTTCATCGTTAAACTGGTTTGCCAAGGAAATTTAAAAGGCTCCGATAAGCATCACTCTAGATACACACAGAAGGATATCAATTAAAACATCCCCAAAGTACCAAATTTCAAGGAAAGGGGGGAAGGGGCATTTAAACATAAAGAAGAACAAAGGACCTGGAGGTACCGGGCCCAATTAACATTACATCCTGCAGGGCTGGGGAAAGCTAGGGGAATTTCGTGGTTGAAGTATATGATGGAAGTGATATATTGTTACGGGTTTGGAGGACATAAATTAACCTTTTACCTTTTTCTTTTCAAATGAGACTTAATGACAAGTCACCGAAAGAAATACTTTGAAATGTTTCCTTTTTGGTCACACGGCGTATTTCCAATGTCAGCATTAAATGTAATCAGTGAAATACGGGTTAAGGCGACCAGCGACATTTATCATTCTCTTCAACGTTTTACTGCAGCATGTTTCACTAATATTCTTACATCATCATCATTCATATTTGATTTGGTCAGCAGATTCTTCCTACTCTCCCCCTAACTGGTTCCTCAGAGGAGCTGTAGCATGTACAGTCAGTGGTACACTCAGTGCACAGCTTACAGCTCACACACAGTAGTATGTGGATGTGGCCTTGTACTATTAAAACTCAGTACAGCGGGTCATTGTGGAGGTGCCTGGGACAGGTACACTTCTCTTAAAGGGAAATAATTGTTTGTGTTGCATCGACATGGAACAGACATGAAATAGCTTTCATCTTTATTTAGCCATTCAGTCTTGCAAAAATGTTTGGTAATTGCTTTTTAGCCTAAAATATTATGCATTAGCAACAGTTATAAATGTTGCACCATTTGAAAATTCCAAAGTTTGGGAGAACAAGTTATCCATCAACTACAATTAAAGGCAATTGAATTCTTTCTGTGATAACCTGATTTTTGAAAGTACTTAGCAACCTCATTTTGAATTGCCCATTATTCTACATGTAAAAATTATGTTTAAAGAAATATGAACATTTTCTGTTCTACGAACGAAGTATTTCCTTTTCAAAGTGAGAGGGATAGATGTAAACGTGGTAAGGAGGATTTTTACTGTTTTAGTGAGATTTTTTGCCCTTTACGAAGTGAAATGAATAGAGAGGCACAAATGTTAATGTTTTAATTGGTAGATAATCAGAAATGAATTTCATTTTGTACATTTATGAAACTATGTAGCCACTTCACTACCAAAAATGAACGGACGGTATGCACTATCATTTTCTCAATGCGATAAATAAATATTGTAGACCACTTCAAATGCAATGTTTGATAAAGTACAGTGCAAGTTCATGACACGGAGACAGGACGTACTTGAGATGATCCAACGACAACAAGTCGCCTTTTGCCACTCCTGGAGCCCGCCGTCAATAGCTACAACCCTCGTGGTGATGCGTACAGAGACTTCTTGTCCCCGATTAAGTTGCACCCGCTGTACTCAGATTACGTTTCATCTTTGATGTACTCATTTGTATTAGTAACAACTATTTATGATTTTACAAGATTTTCATCTTTTCTTAAAAATAAAGACCAAGCAACCAGCCTATTGTATCAATGTGTACTTGGGAGCAAACATGACAAGCTAAACAGTGCTGAAAACATTTACACACATTGTTAGACGACTGGAAATGTTGTAAATGATTCTGATAAATTATACGTGATGTCACTTCTCAAAGAATTTTGTGAGAGCTACACTTTGATGAGAACATTGTTACCCCTGCAGGTTAAACCAGAAATTAAGTTGAGTACAAATTCTCCATCCTCTCGAAATTGTTGTTCCAGAAGACATGCCAGAAATCCGTGGTATTTATACGCCCTTATCTGTCATGCTTTTCTATTTTACTCACGATTCGTCTAAACGTCAAGTGCTGCTAACACTTCTCTGTTTGGTAAAGAAAAAATGTCTGTAGCAGTGGTGGCTCGTAGTCGAAATCACGTGGCTACCTAGTTGGATAAAAAACCCCTAGTTGGGCCCACGATACATTGACAATTCACCACTTGAGGAAGTTAATTTAAAAGATATACATATTCTCAGGAATATTCGTTCTTTGAGTATACTTCACTACTTTACGTTTACAGCTGTAGCAGAAGGAATAAACCTGAGAGGGGCGCTACGGCTTTAAGTGGGTTCCCTTTCCTCAGCCATAGCCCCAAGTTGAAATGTGTATGTGTTAATTACTGTGCTTAATTGTTGTGTATACCACATAAATACCTAGAAATATCTTTTGAAGACATAGGTCAAAGTTTACTTGCTACAGTGGTGAGCCCCGCGCTCCCTGCTTTACCCCTTGAAGGTGGGCTAGGCTAGCGTGCACTCTCCAAGAATGCTAATTACATGCTGCTGATAAGGGAGGGAGGGGGGGTGGGCATTACCAGTATACCAGTTCTGCCCACTTTCCCATCGCATGGAGGTTGGCTAATCATGATGAGCGTTCTCCATCATAAGAAAAGGAAACTAATAGGCGTATGCCCGTTATACCATATGAGTTGGGGGAGATCCTTTGCTATGTCACGTTGTGAGGAACTGATAAGCCGCATTGTTCAACCGCTTTAAATGGACGATGTGAGGAGATAGCATTAAACCTGAAAACCAAAAGGCTTAGTGATTGCTTGCCATATGGATATATTGCAACAAACATGAATCACCCACATGACAAGTATGAGATCCCTCACAGTTATCCTACTTGAGATGTCATGTTAATAAGGTCAAAAGCTTTTGAAACCTTGTGACCCAAAATGACCTACAAGCTAAATATGAACAATCCACAGGCCAAGTATGAGATCCCTCATAGTTATTCTCCTAATTAAAATATGTTTACTAGGTTTTGACCATTTGTGACCTCAAACGACCTTTGACCTGCATGAAAAATAATAGGGATCATCTACTCAATTCGAACAATCCACATGTCAAGTGTGAGATCCCTCACAGTTATCCTTCTTGAGATATCGTATTTACATGGTTTTGACCTTTTGACCTTTTGACCTCTGGTGACCCCAAATGACCTTTGACCTCCACCAAAAATAATAGGAATCAACTTCTTAATATGGGCAATCCACACGCTAAGTATGAGAGCCCTCATAGTTACTATTCATGAGATATAGTGTTTACAACATTTAAACCTCTGGTGACCCCAAATGACCTTTGACCGCCACCAAAAATAGTAAGGATCATCTACTCAATATGGGCAATCCACATGCTAAGTATGAGATCCCTCAAAGTTACCCTTCTTGAAATATAGTGTTTTACAAGGTTTTGACATATTGACCACTGGTGACTCCAAATGACCTTTGACCTCCACCAAAAACAATAGGGATCATCTAATTAATATGGGCAATCCACATGGTAAGTATGACATCCCTCACATTCATCCTTCTGGAAATATCGTGTTTACAAGCAATTTCCAGGATATTTACCATTTTACCTCTTGACCCTAAATGACCTTTGACCTCCACCAAAAAATAGGGATTATCTACTTAACATGGGCAACCTACCTGCCAAGTAAGAGATCCCTCGGAGCTACCCTTCTTGAGATATTGTGTTTACAAGGTTTTGACCTCTGGTGACCCCAAATGACCTTTCACCGCCACTAAAAACAATAGGGATCATCTACCTAATATGGGCAGCCTACCTGCCAAGTATGTGATACCTCGGAGTTATTCTTCTTGAGATATCGTGTTTACAAGCGAAAGCGTCACATACACACACCCATACACACACACCCACACACACAAGTCGATTTTACATACAATCCGAGGACCTCTTTGTTATTTCCTTTGTGTTTACTTCCTTAACCCTAACCTTGACAATAGACTCTCTATTGTTCAAACTTTCGAGGACTTGACAAATCTATTGAATTTCCTTCAGAGGACCTCAAATCCATTGCTCAGGTCCTCGGTCTGATAGGAAGACAAGTTCACACGCACACACACACCCACCCACACACACGACATCACCATCGCATAGATTCCTTCGGCCTTCGGCAAGGAATCAAAACATCATATTTTCAGGACTACGAAGAAATTTCGAAAGTAGTAGTATTAGGTCTTAGGGCCGTAGCCTGGACAAAATCCCTGGGGGGGGGGGGGGAGTTCATAGCTGCATGCAGTGATGTACCTAGGATAGTTGGCACCCGGGCGGATCCTTTTACTGTCGCTCAGTGACACCATACAGGGGAGGAGATTTAATAGGAGGGATCTAACATCTATCTTTTCTATAGATGTGAAGTGTATAAGAGGTGGGGTGATACACCTACTGTTTGAGAAAGTTTTATGTATGTAAAGTGGCTACCATGCAAAATGGTGCTATTTGGGAAAGCTTTGAAATGGTCACATGTTTAAAAATTTTCACTTTTAATGCCTCAGTATTTTCTTTTTGACTGGGTGTAAGAAGGGGTGCTGTTCAAGGCCCCTCCCCTTTGAGAAATATTTGTCTTTGAAAGATTGTTTGGATACAAAATGGGGAAAGGTCCCCACCAAGTCTTCCGCTGTGGCATGGCATCATGCCAAACCACAGCCAACAAACTCTTAATTATAAGGATTTCCAAATAAATAATCACTTCAAAGATTTGTCAAAGATAGCACCTCTTATTGCGCTACTTAAAAGGCCACCATCAGTTGGTGCATAGCGTGTAGGTCTACTTTTTGTTAATAGTGCCTCTCAGATTGGTGGAAGTGACACATTCTAGACCAGCAAAGTTGCATCTATACATTTTCAAGACTACATGCTTTAGAAACAAAAAACGTAAGAACAAATAAGATTTAACTTGAAAATGTATTCAGTAAAATCACTTTGATTCAAAAAGGGGATACTAAGTATTGCACAAGCTCATTGATTTTAGCAAGGCAATCATAGGCTATTTTATATAAGCTTGCTGTTGCATCCCTTGAGGAACAATACTTACACTTTAAAAAATCGTTAACGTTTCCTGGAAAATGGTTTCATGTTGCTGCAACCAAATATCGGTTTGTCTTAAATTAATCGCAGTGAGATGTTAACCGTGTTTCGATGAAGGTTTTGCCAGTTTTTCGTGTTTTGTCAGAATCGAGTTGCTGCAACCAAAGATGTTGTTTTATCGGTTAAAACGCTGTTTCAGAGTTATCTTAAACTTGTTAAGAGTAGATCATACTTTAGAAATTTTGCTGATTATCTTCAATTACATCTAACAATACTATTGAAGTAGTACATATATTTGCCTGGAAGAAGATGCATGATGGGATTCCCTACCTTTAGGAAAAACATACTCAGCTTAATTTACAAACCGTACTGAAATAGTACTAGCAGCACATGTGAAACTAAAACTGATATACAATGCATTTTGAGTAATGAAATGTTTATTACAACAAAAAGTAGCACCAGGAAAGATAAATTAAAAAAAAAAACAAGTAACACCAGCAAAAATAGTCAGATGTGATTGAAAGTAACAAATAATCAGTGTTTTTGCATTATTAAAATAAGAAAACACATGGAAAAGGAACTTGGCATGTAGTTGAGGGTGGTCTGTTATTAGAAAGAAACATGACATTATGTTTGAAAATGATAAGTTTTCCTCTGACAATAACCTTCTTTCAACTTTGCCACCTACTGCATACATCTTAACAGAAGACTTAGCAAAACCCCTCCCATCACGTTATTTCATTCCTTGGTAGTGCTGAGATATGCCACAGCTTACGTATCACCCTCCCAACACAGGAAAAACGGAAATAATCGTTGTGGATTTATAAATACACGGCTATTGTAACTCATTCTATGCTAAGTGGTAAAAGACACACCCAAACTCAGATTTTTCGAAACGAAAATATTCATTTACATTTACCACTACTTAAAAACGATGAATACTGTAGCATGGACAGGATCTGTATAAAAATTTGCTAGTGCAGGCAGGTAACAACAGTGAAAAGAGTTATGACATGCAGTATGCAGTAGCTATTGTCTTACATGACATGATTATCACAGTGGTTTATAACCACTACAATCATAACCACACCACCTGTACTTAGTTACACCGAGGTTTGTCCCTCCTCATCACAAAGGTAATCCAAAATACTGTAACATAAAAATTCAAACATTTTTCAAAAAGCAATCAACATGATGAAAAATTCATTGGGGTGGAGTTTACAGTGATAGTACAATAAAGATTCAAGAGACCACGTCTGTTGTCAAACTGTTCCATCTTTGGTCATCAACAAGACCTAAGAGCCTCTCAGTAGTAGCACCCTATGCATTATCAAAAATCTTTTGTTATTTACCCAAGAGTGCGTGTAACAACAAGTTATCAAATAAAATGAAAAGGGTGAATTAAAACTAACATATTATTTTTAAGCTAAGCTTTATTCAAAACATTAATCATGGAAATGATCCTTATATGTCATTGCCGGTAGGTGCAATAGACTGAAGATTCCTAAAAGCCTGTCAGTGCGTATAACTTGATTTATCGCAGGTTATGTTTACTTGCAACAATACTTCCTACTCTATTTTAGAGGGCGCCCCTGTTCCAGTGACAAAGAGTGTACAAAACACTACCATGTAAAGCAAGAATAAGGATTTAATAATAACAGAATACAAAACCATCATTAAAAAATATAAACAAAATGAAAGTGTCCTTGATACAGATTGGAGGGTGGGATGAAAACAAGGTAAAAAATTTAAAAGAACTTGCCGGTATGAGCAATCTTTTCATCAGTGATCACCTATTGTCAACACTTTGGTTGCACACTATGCTTATCTCTCATCTTACAACAATTCTTCATACTTTTCCCTAAAGGGAACCCCTCTCCCAGAGAAAAAGTGGATACAAAAATATAATGCTAGGAGAAGAACTAGGGATCAATAGCAGTTATGATATATACAAACATCACTCATTAATTATCATTAAAAAACAAAAAACATGACACATCTTTGAAATAGGATGGAAGGTGGGGTGGCAATAAAAACAAAGATTGTTAAAAACTTGTCAGTAGGTATAATATTTTTAGTCAAAAGTCATCACTTTTCAACACCACGTTAACAACATGAAACTTTTTTCCATGAGTAGAACAAGACTTCCCTAATAACCATAACCAGAAGAAGAAGAAGAAGAAGAAGAAGAAGAAGAAGAAGAAGAAGAAGAAGAAGAAGAAGAAGAAGAAGAAGAAGAAGAAAGTAGGTAGAGTGACGTAGCGACTTTTATATGAATTAGTGAATCAACGCGTCTCTATGACGTAACAATGGAAAACTTTACCCAACAGTATTTAAGCTCAGTTGGCCGCGCTCTGTCACATAGGCATCAATGGCTCAGTGGTCAGAGCATCCGCCTTGTGTGCGGGAGGTCGCTGGTTCGTATCCTGCTTGAGGCTAAGTTTTCCATTCACATATAAATATCCTTTCAGTATAAGGCAAGTGCCTATGTTAGAGGAACATATATATATATGTATATATATATATATATATATATATATATATATATATATATATATATATATATATATATATATATATATATATATGTAAACAAGCAGAACACAAAGCATAGTTGACACAGCAGGAATACATTAAAAAGAAATTTATTGTTGAAATTTTCGGTCCTACCTAGGACCTTCATCGGCAACTACTAGACTGACAAACAGATAAAAATACAGACGCTGTCGAGAAGTGCAGAAGCAGTATTAAAAGATTTAAAACTTAAAAGAATTCAAAAATGGGCTGCAACCAGTGTAGCATTAAAAGAGCACAAAAGGCGTAAATAACTGCTAGGATATAAAAGAAAGCAGAAATAAATGGTAAAAACCAGAATGTACATTTTTACCATTTATTTCTGCTTTCTTTTATATCCTAGCAGTTATTTACGCCTTTTGTGCTCTTTTAATGCTACACTGGTTGCAGCCCATTTTTGAATTCTTTTAAAAATGGTAATACATATCAGATGAGTTAAGATGATACAAGAATCATAATGTATTATGCATGATGATGAAGGGGCTTTAGCGCCCCCAGTATTTTTTCATGGTGGGTCCCTCTTTCCCCCTAAAATTATAAGTATGCAAGGGCCGTAGCCTAGGCGGAATCTGTAGAGGGCAGCTCATGACACTAGCGAGGAGGAGCACCAAGTGACGTGTCTACACATACCGTAGTTGACACTAGGGAGGATCCTTCCTTTTTTACCTGTGCATGAGTGTCATCCTGGGGGAGGGGGATGATACTTTATACACGTGTACATCATACACGATACACGTAAAGCCTGGCTTAGGTACAAAGCTGTGCTATCGTTGGCAAAGCCTTGAACTGTGTTATATCTTTACAAGTTTTCATTATTTAGTGATATTTTCCTATTTTAGGCTGGGCGTAAGTCAAGAAGTGCTGCCTAAGAAAACACTACATACTCTTTGAGAATGTTTTTAATTGTTTTTGTGAGGTGGCTTGGATGCAAAATGGTCAGTGCTATCTTTGTTAGAGCTTCGTAAAGCGTTTACTTGATTATATGTTAAGGAATCCTCGAGCTGATAAAGAAACTTTTAATTAAAAGGGCATAGGCAGTCGCAGTAAACCTATTTTGAAATAAAAGCTGAATTTCAGAAATGTACTTATATTTCACTTCAAGCATCTTTCTTGATAAATACTCGGTTGGTGCGTTCCCGTAGTGTAGGCCTACAAGAAAATTGTCGGTCGAAAAGTCTCCCGGATGGGGGAAATGACACATCGTGGCCTTAAAGTTTCATTTAACCATTCTTTACGTTTAGATTTCATGTTTCAGAACCAAATTTAGATTTCAAGAAGAAAAGTTGGATTTGACTTAAATGTAGTCACCCCAATTTGAATGAGTGCACTCATACAATGGGACCCTGTGTAGCATTTGTCCAGTGCGTGAGGTGTGATTTACCCCGACTACAATAATGATATGACACTTGACATGGCAAACAACAGAGACAGATTCAGGGATGGAGGAAGTGGTGGATGGCTCATTTGCAGTCTCCATAAGACCACCAAGGGTGCATATATTGTAGGGTATCTACTGAACCTTTTTGAAGGAAACTAAGAAGGAACCATTTTTGTGTGAGGGTTTACTGGTATCGAAAATATGCAGTTCCAGCATTTTTATCACTCTATGACAAAAAGGTGGGTCGGATGAGGTGTGGTTCGGGAAACCTGAGATTTTCTTGCATTCACGCTTGCTTAAGATATGGCATGAAACACAAAATATGGAAACATACCAATCATGGCAAGATCACAAAAAGTTTTCTACCCTAGATCTTACTTTTGTGTACGACACAAAGTCTTCTTACTTTTTCCTCAGTAGTAGTGGTAGTAGCTGTAACCCTGCTTTGTTCTGCTCATCTGATCTGTTTGCTTCACAGTTCCTTACATTCATGGAAATTAAATTGCTGAGAACATGTCGTGAGATTTTTAATCATGTACTATTTAACTTTTAAAACACATAATTCAAGATTTTTTAGAAATGCAAAACATTTCATAACCTCACAAAATAAATATACCAATAGATTTAATGATGAAATGTGTTCCCCCTTTCTTTTTCCTTTCTTTTTATTCTTTCCAGAAAAATCGTTTTGAGCACATTGAGGGAACTATGTGTTACTGTTGGTGATGGTATAGTAAAGGGTACGCTGTTTGGGGTTTATAGGATAAAAATGACGGCAAAGCATCTTCATCAACATATTAACAATTGCAGTTACCTTAAATTTTTTTCTTGTACAGAAAAGAAAAAATACAAAGTACTTTTTCTTTCAACGTAGCTAGGATAACAACTTTCAACAGATCACCTTTGTGTACTTTATGTACTGTATTTGACATTTAATAAGTGCATTATTGTTTGAATGTGAATATATCAAGACCTTGTTTATCTGGGTGGACTTGACTGCAGTGAGATTCAATTGCTTATCTCTTTACCAAAGTAGTTCAAGAATATTTTAAAGTTTGTTCTTTTTTGTAAAAAAAAATGATATGAGACAAACTTGACCAAGTCTAAACGGTTGCTGCTATATCTTTCCATTTTCCAATAAATGTCGTCAGCGTTCAACTATAAGTTACTTTAACAATAGAAATTCACCTATGGCACATTTTGCACCCAGCTATCCTAATGAGGCCCTGCCAGACCATTAATGATACAGTTAAACCCTGTTTCTGTAAGAAAGATGTACTCCACCGCAGAGGCATAGCTAGGAGATTGTTGTAAAGAGCGTAAGGGGGGGGGGTCTAGACGTTACAAAGGTGTTGGGGCAGTAAACTGGAAGGGTGAAGTCTGTCCACTAAATACTTTTGACTGGGGTCTATTTGTTTGTTTCTTTGGTAAGAGCAAAAAGCTTTTGAAGAGGGTTTTAACCCGTATGCCTTCTGGTACCTGAAACACTAGCTAATGGTATGGGCCAACAGCAATTAAAGTTGAAGACTTACCTGTCACACCTGTGGAGAATTTCGTCTTATCTTTTTATGTGTAGAACAACTCTTGACACTCTTTATGTACGGTAACATTTTTCCAGTGCTGTGATACTTTTGACCAATCTAGGAAACTTTGACATTTACTTTGTACAATCAATGTTCAAACGTGCCATCTCATTGTATATTCTTTCCACTTATAGAAGGGCAGGACTACTAGTGGCTTACTGGTTAAATATGCCCTTCTTGTGGATATGTTGTATCCATAAGATACTCAATCAAAATCAAGCTTTTGGCATCTTTCTTAGACATCTCTTTTTCATTGTTGTTTGATGTCTTTTCAGAGAGGTTTCATCTTCTATGGCTGGTATTATCGACAGGAAATTAAAAATGCCTTTGCATGGTCTTTAAAAACATGCTTTTCAGGATTGCTCTCTTTGCTCTTAACAGGTGCATTTTTAATGACAGACTTGAATCTTTCATCCTTAATGATTTCAATTTATTATGAAGGGCTGTTGTCCAAGTATCATAACCAGAGCCTTTGAGCTCCTTTAAGTAGAGATATTTTTTGATAAGCTCCTTAGCTATTCCCCTTTTCAGTTTTATATCTGGATACTTGTTTTTTAATTTTTTCTTTGAAACAAAACTTTCGCAAAAAGAGTAAGAAGTTCATGTTTTGGGCCCACTATAGTTGTTCTTCCTTTTTTAGCTTTTTTGCTAAGTCATGCTAAATTCGTTGTTTAGTAATTGGACATACCAATAACATTAACAGAACTACCTGCTTCTACAGATACACTGGTCAAGGTTTAGATTCATCAGTGGTCTTTTGGGGGTTATTTGAAACATGTTAAAATTAAATCTTTACCAACTTCTGGTTGAGTCATACTTATTACATAACCAAGATATGCAAAACAAAGCTCCATTGATTTATCAACCTCAATGTCAGATGAACAAGAACTGGATAGGCCACTTGGAGAACCATAAAAATTGACTTTTGTCAGTTCCTACCAAAGGCTCTGAAGTTTGAAGGGCGCTCAATTTAATTTTGCCCTTGTCTAAAATTTTTTCCAAGCTCAAGGTCAATCCATGACAAGAAATCCCCATCAAAGTATTGGAAGAACATTTTTGTGATGAAAATTGAACACCCATTAGTATACAGAGATTACTAGCTAACGACTCTGTGAACAGTGTATTATTGTCTAGCTCAATTGGTCTCCTAGGTGGTCCTACTCAACAAGAATTTTGTTGGTTGTAGGTAATGTTGATAAAGCTTCAAATGGTGAAGTCCTAGGTCCAAGACTTGTTTTGAAAAACACAACAAAACATCCTAAAATGTTGAGATGAGTTTAAAAAACTTGCACATCATGGAACACCATAACATTCGGCGGTCAATTAGTCTTTAAATACAGTCAGACTGTACTTTAAATACTTGAATTACTGCAAGCATATTCTATGTTTAAGGAACACAAAGCGCTGCCCATAAACATTATAAACACTTAAAGGATAAAAGTCTCAGAGATTTTCTATTGCTACAAAGCACAAGCCTTTCCTTTGTACCAGTTTGTATGACCTAACATTTTGAATAGGTTGGACAGCATATTTTTCAACTTTTAACCACACATCTTGTCCTATGGCCAGCAGGAACCTGACCAGACCAATATCAAACAAATCTTTTCAGTGTCTTCACCCATAACAACTGCCATGCCCCTCTGATAGTCGATCCCACACATCATAGTAGACTGACATATTTCAAACTTATCAACTTGAATACCTTGAACTGATGTCCAACGAGAACAGCAGTACCTATGTAGCCATTTTCCAATGCTACTTTGACTTCAAGTTCTGGCTGCAAGAAATTTTCTGCAATCAAATAACATGCCTACTTCATTTGCAATTGTTAAACAAATATTTTTTCCAACCGTCTTATAAACTTGAAAGAGTTTCATGTGCATGTTTTCTAGGCAAATGTTACCCGGAGAACTGTTACAACCAACAAATGGGAATTCAACTAAAGTACCATTTTGCATGTGGAGCCAAATATCACCAGGCAAACACAAAAGACATTTTGTTTCACACCAATCTGTCTCCTGGGACTTGTCCCCCTCCAAAAATTTTTGTATATTTTTATCATATGATTTTTATAGATCCCAAATTTTTTATATGTTGCCACACAACTATCAATGCCACATTGTATCTGAAAATTAATTGGCTGAGAATGCTGAATTTGAACATGGTTCAGAAACCCTTCAATAGAATTTGTTTGAAAAGGAGCACAACTGGGGCAAAGAAACATGAATTAGCAATACCTAAGTTACGATATTGTCTTTCAAAATGAGTGGTGTCCCTGTTCTTCCTTACGTTTCTTCTGAGGAAATATCAGTGCTGTAGTCGAGTCCCCACCTTCCGAGTCCGAGTCCTCACCTGCCGAGTCCGAGACCGAGTCACTGGTGTTCGAGTCCGAGTCACAAGCTCCGAGTCCGAGACCGAGTCCACGCTATGGAAAAGTGTACACTAGGAATAGAAATTCACAAATGAGCAACTTTACACTTGTTTTATGCAATATTGCTGTGTGTCTGAATGACAGCCCGTGGGTCACATTAGGCCTACAATGTGTTCTAGTCCAGCTGAAGCCAAACAAACTGAGATCGAAAGAAGAGGGTTGAAAAAATGCGCCAATAATCGAGAATTACCAGTATTTAAAGGCATTTTAGAAAGGAGTATGTTTGGAATGAAAAGGGGAGAAAAACTTCCCTACACCTACTGTTACTGTCATCTTACTAATACGCCATTAAGGACAGTCGTGCAGTTATTGCTCCAGCGCCTTATGCAGCAAGGAATGTCGCCAAAGGGGTTCCGCACCCCTCCTATCTTGGGAAATTCTTCAGTAGCCCTTGTTACTAAATACAAGTGTCATGGCTGAATTTTCGACTGCTAACTCAGAATTTCCAACTTCAGGCCTGTGACAGAAAAAATAGGTTCACAGGCAGAGAAATGAACATTCTGACTGCCAAAATCATAAAACACCGCACCCTTTGCTGATATTTGTTCTCCTTTTATCTGCTTATTGGTCATGTTGTGTTACTGTGTTTATGCCAAACATGGTACTGCTTTTGTTCCCTTTCTTACTTAGTATAGGCAGGAAGACAGGAATTGACGAATAGTTTTGTTGGAAAAATCGTTGTAGGCGTGAAACCTGGGGCTGGTGAAGGGTTGTTGTCTTTCAAATGTTCGATCATGTAATATATCTAATAAAACTTGTTAAAAGCTGTCAAATTTTTCTTGCTTTTAAGTTTTGAATCGAAAAAAAAAAAAGCCTCGCATCCGCCTGTTTTTTAAATGTTCCGGGAACCCACCGGGCTCTACACGTGAAGACATGCCTTTCAGGTACTCTTTACATTTACCCTTTTCCAAATAGCAACTACAAAGTATTGTGGGACAGCCTGAGAGTTTTAGTGTGGGTCGTTTTTGCCACAGTTAAATGCCATTGACAAAAGTGACGCGTAATGAGACTATATCCCACAAAATCCTTTGAAACTGCTATTTGGAAAAGGGTCTATGAGAACGTCTTCTTTACAAATGAGCCCCAGTACTAAAAACCGCTTCGGCTCCTGAGTGACAAACGCTTTAATGAAGAGGGCAAATTGATGCAAATTTGCCAAAGAAACAAAACAATTGTCAAACATTTGTGCCGACAACGTGACATCACATCAGTTTTGGAACCAAAGTAGGCACGTGGGTGCGCTAAAAGTGAAGTGACTGGCGTCATCCTGTTAAAGAAGAGTAAGGTTGACGGCAAGCCCGTAGCCATGGGGGGGGGGGGCAGGGGAGAAGCTTCCTTGGAATTATTTCCGCCACCAGGAAGATAAAAAATGCCATTGCCTAATGCATTTTAGATTGTTTCGCCCAAAGAAAAATATTTCGCCCCCGAAAGCTTTTTCACCCCCTTCAGTACCTTGTCTGGCTACGGGCCTGATAGACGGGTATAGACTTCGACAGCTGGAAATCTCTGGATTCAAACCCACCTTGGATTTTATCTCCTACATTCACCAAGCCCTCTGCTATACCCCTCCGTGCAAACCATACCATCATCAATAATCCCCCACCCACCTACTCACATGCTCACTGCGTAATTAAATCTATGGGCTATTAGTCTGACCTCAGTAATCCAAGAGTGGTGAGGGCTTAGCTAGACAGGTAAGTCGAAAGGAACTTACGAAATTTGAGTAGATGATATGCTCTTTGATAAAAACATATGTAGGCCGAATACTTTTTCTCTTACATGTCTTTTATTATTTGAACTGTGGTTTGCTAATGATGATATTTGAACTGTGGTTGCTAATGATGATATTTCAGAGTAAAGAGTGAATACGGTATCAAGCTTCAACTTACACAGCCTGGTAACTTGTCACTAAAGGCAAAATAGGAGGCCTTTTGGCCAAAAGAATATTCTTGTTACGCTGTATGAGCCAAAGGATAGTGACGCTCAACTCAAATAAAGTCATGACAAACCACCTTCTCCCCAGCTAAACACTTTCAACACAGATTTGATACAATAAATCTGATATGAGCTTATTGTACTCAGTACCTTAGGCACGCTTCTCATTTTCGAGAAGCAGTTCTTTCGTTCAATGTTTCTTGATTCTCACTGAGTGCTTTGTTCTACCATTAAGCTCATTATGTAGAGTGAATCATGTAGATGGGAACGAGACTTCTTGGTCACTTTTGGTTGGAATGGGGCTGAGCATGACTGGTTTTTATTTCGGCAGTTTTGTATTTTATTGTTTTATTAAGAATGGCTTGAGTAAGTCAAACTACCTAAATAGTAGTACAGTGTATTGTGGCACGTGGTCGTACTGTCGTATTTGTAGTACTCTACGCACGCTTCTTATGTCGTAAAACACACACTGTACGGCTATAAGTGCTGTCGCGTTTGCTGATTGGTCGATTGCTTAGAGTATGTAGGCAAGGTCAATCACGAAAAGTGAGATTTCTTGAAGCATTTTGAAGCAAGAAATGAAGCTTGCAGCCTACTATAAGTCCATTGTGATGATATCTGTGGAGAAGTACAGCTGGGCTCATTGGCAGCTCTCTACAGTACACTAACACTAACGCCTAGCTTCTTCGCGGTCGCGGCCATGCACTGGGCTATTAGGCCTACAGCGCTCAATGCATAGGTGGTCCCTCGTTATTAACTTGAGAAAGGATGAAGCATACTGTATGCACGTGTACGTGGTAAAAATGTCTCAAGAAGGGACGATTTGTTTAGACATGAAATATTTTTGAATACTTCCCACATGACCAGGAGAGTAATATTTCCTGCATGCAAAACCAAAAGTTTGTGCTTCTCAAAGTCAAACAGTAGAAGCAAAGTGATCTGTCACTCAAACTTCGGTACATGAAGAGGATTAAATTATTTTCAAGTACATATAGGCCTATTGTCTGACGGATTTGGTCGTGCTTTCTCACATCTTCACTGTGCCAACACTGAAAATTGAAAGGGCGATATTCTAAAGCTAGCATAACCACTGAGGACGTTTCCAAATACCAGCACAGAAACAATCATGGACAGTAAGTGGTTACGATTTTCGTAACCACATTTTCTAGTTTGTTATCCGCTCTGTCAGTCTGGATTGGGGCTATTTCAAAATAATGGTCAAATTGAGACCCCCGTGATCATCTATTGAGTGCTCAGTCGATGTCATTTTACAGATAGATAAGTGTTCATGATTACGTCTACTATTTTAAATATCCCCAGAGCTTCCGGGGCTACGCCCTTTTTGTTCCATTCTGCCCTGCTCTATACTCGGAGCCTTCGGACCCCTAGACATCACACATTCAGGAGGAAAGCTTAACCATTTCAAATGAATCCCAAAGGCAAAATCATGGGTATGCTTCTTGTTGTGACCCATAACGTCTTCCCGATTAAAAATGTGGGCCACAAGAGAAAAGAATTAAGGACCTCCTATACACTGTTTTACGAATACAATCTACACAAGACAACATATATTGTAAACTCGTAGATAACGTGTTGAAATGTACAGAAACTGCAGAGGACAAGGTAAATACTTTGTGACGATGGATTAATTTCATAAAAGTTAATCTCATATTCTGTTGGTCTCGAGCCCGGTCTCGAACAGGCCGGTCACGAGTCCGGCCTGTACGAGACCGAGTCCGAGTCCTTGCCTTCCGAGTCCGAGTCACGTGTCCGAATCCTTAAAATAGGGACTCGAGACCGGTCTCGAGTACTAATAGCACTGGGAAATATGCTGTCCACGGACTGTCACAACTTCTGTGAAGGAAAGAGAGGTACATTTAGTTTAAAATCATTATTTCGTCAAATAGGTGCTATGATTATCAAGCATAAAAATGGTGTAAATGGTGTACCTTTCACTTTAGATGGTTCTTTCGGCAAAGTGGCTCTGCTTGTCCTGTACGTATCTTCATACAAAATATTTTGTTCATGGACTATCAAGAATTCTGTGAAAAAAAAGATACCAGATGTTTTGAGTTAAAAGTCGTTATTTCTGCAGACATGGGGTAAAAACATACCTTGAAAACATACCATAAAGAATTTTAACTACAAGCAAATTGATATTTGAAGTGGGTGGACATTTTCAGGAACATGGAAATAGTACCGTAGTTGACGGTGGTAAAAAACAAAAAATTGCAATTTCAAAATTTTCATGGAGCTTTGTAGGGAAATATGGAGCACATTATGATAGGCAGATCACCTCTTTTCATCATTATCGATTTTGCAGCATCCAGCATGTAAGAAGGGTGTCGTGGAAAGGTGTGGGTGTAATCAACCATCCCCTACCATTTTTTCGAGGAAAAATACCCCAATGCATGGGCCCACCCAGGGCGCATTGCGTATCCATGGTTAAAATATCCATAACTCGTTCCTCACAATACCAAATTACCAATAAAAATAAAGTTTTACAACCAGATTTTTTTGAAAACAAGAATCAAGAGGCCATTTTTACTTTTAAATTTTTCCTATTGTGTCTAGGCCTTCATTACAAGGTCTTCGAACTTTGTACAGACCTAAGTAAGGGCCAGAAATAATACCTTAGACTTACATTTTATTCACAAATAAGCCTAACGTTAGGCATTGCCTAACTGTTAGACCTTGGCTTAACCAATGAACCACTTTACTGGTAATCTGTTACTCTCAGTCTGACATCTTAGGCTAATTCATTCCTGGACCTGTCACTTTTTGATGCCTTAAATAAAGCCAAGGCTAGCTGTAGGTATACTTTAAAAGTTTTATGCAGCCTAGAGTACTATACTGTTAGCTTTGTATCACTAACGTCAGAGGCAGTAGGATGGGCTGGTGTAGCCTAGGCTACAAAGTTGTACTTTTTAATGGCGCGTCCATAACAAAAACGTATCACTAAGGTAGCTCTTACTTTGAGCTCAACCTTGTGTATATTTGGTAACATAGGCCTACCGCACAATTCTTTAGGCTAACCAAAAGCCTATCCATGATGTGATCAATTTTATCCCAGAATATAGGTTTGTCGAATACTTTCAACTTAAATACGATGCAATTTGGATAAAACATCACACTTTGTGTCATAACTGAGCTATTTTGGTTGTTTTCATTGTTGTCACTTGTGCAAAACCGGCATGGGCGGCGATCCTGGGAGACAGGGGACATGTCCCCCAATATTTGAAAAATCGCCCATTGACTTTGATTTTTCACACAGTAAATTATTTGAAAATGGGGTCATGTCCACCCAGTATTGTAAACAAATCGCCGCCCTTAAAAGCCGGACAAGTTTACCTGTTTACCACAAGGCTGTTTCCTGACAAAGTTCGTTTCGCGTGCACGTTCAGTGTCGACGAAACGAAAACGGAGGGCATGCATACGTTTCCTGCACAGGGGTGTACCCAGGACTGTACTGGGGTCCAAAGTATGCCCCGACACTATGAGTTGGTGCGGAGAGTATAAACGAAATTTTTACCAAAAATACTCCCCAGATTGCAGGAAATGGCACTTCCTATGAATATTAAGTTGCATTTAAACATTCCAAATTTCGATTTCATCTTTACGAAATGAACAAGTGAGAACATTTTATACCATAAATTACATTTGTGAGAGAATAATCGCATTTCAAATTACTTTTTATGAGCTCTGTTTTTGGCGTTTGTTTCAAAGGCGTAGGAAGCTGTTTTCTCGACTGGGTGGGAGTCTGAACGTTGTTTCAGACCGCTGTCATGAGGAGGGGTCTTTGCATTATTGAGGGTCCTTAGACGCAACTTGGTTAATATTTTGCAAATTTTAAGGATCTATTTTTGCCCTTCTCACAGTTGCGATGATCTCTCCCGCTATACATGTAAGCGGACAGGATGACCAACTTTTTTGTATCGCGTTTCATCAGTTCAATCAACTTGGAAAGAATGCAAAAATTAATAGTGAATAGTTACGCATTTGTTCCATGGGCGGATCGGGGGGGGGGGGCAACTAGGGTCAACTGCCCCCCCTATGACCAGTCTAGGGCCCCTCAATACAAGAAAAATGCGCCCCCTGCGTCCTAAAAGTTAAGTAAAAACTGCCCGAAAAGTAAAAAAAAAAAAAAAAAAAAAAAAAAGGTCCCCAGAATTTCGAACCGTATAGCTATATATAACTATGGCAATGGGAGTTGGTCTCCGAAATGTAGTCGGTCAAATTCAAGAGTATGCGGCCCCTGCATGATGTTGACGCCCCCCCCCCCTTTTCAAACTGCCCCCCCTTCAGCTAGGGGCTGGATCCGCCCTTGATTTGTTCCATACATTAAAGAGGTTAAACACTTGTAAGCTATACAACTATCAATTGTCAAATTGTTAAAATGAAATGTTCAGTGACGTATCGTTGTCACTGACGATGCTCAGAACATGATAATAGACAAAAAAAAAAGAACCACATTGAACACAGGAAGCAATTGTCTTTCCAAAATGAAGACGTTATTACACTTGAATATGCAAGCAAGAAGAGGCAATCCAGCCTCGTAGATTGTCGATATAATACCGTAAAAAAAGTGGGGCAGGCAGAGGTTGGTGATAAGGGCGCTACAGAAGATGATACCTTAATTACACCCCAGATAAACCCAGAGAGTCGGTGTAAATGGTGCATATTCGCATCGGTGACAGTTTGCGCCCGGACCAGATACTCCCTTTGGCACCTTGTACAGGTGATATCTAAGGGAAAGGAATGCGCCCTCCCTTTAAATATTTTTGTTAATTTTAGGTTGCTTAGATTCAAAATGGTGTTATTTTTGGGAAATTTTTTGAATTGATCATATGGTTGGAAAATGTCCATAATGCCCCCTCCCCTTTGAGAAACTTTTGTTCGTTTACGATGGCTTAGATGCAAAATGGTGCTATCTTTGAAAAAAATTTCGAACTGTTTATACTTTAAAAACTCGAAATTTAGTAAGTTCTTATTTTTGGTTGACTGTGAAGGAAATGTGTGTTGTTTAAGTGGAGGGGGAACAACTCTTTTCCTTGAAACATTCTTGTTTAGGTAAGGTGGCTTTGATACAAAATAGTGGTATTTTTGGCAAATCTTTCAATTAATTGCATCCTTGGAAATTATTTTTATTTAGTTATATTCGGCTGTGGCATGGCACGGTCAATAAAGTGTAACAAAAAAATACATGCTACGAATTTTACCTTATATGCTACTCTTGATTTTAGATTATTCTAAGATTCTCTTTTGATGCAGGGTCCCTACAGAGGTCGGAGATGTACTTTTTTCGGACAAGTGCTTTGGTAAGAATAATGAGTATTTTTGCTCCAGTGTTGGTTATAAGATATGGAGTGTGTGCCGTGACGAATGCGCCCGAAGCGGGCCGAAATTGTGGAGTAGAAATCATCTCCATAAGAAAAGTTGCGTGCAGACTTTGCACTCAGACGCCTTAAATTTCTAGCAAAATGCATCCGCCAATTGAATGGCGCCTTCTGTCTAGTAATTTATATAAGCTTTCAGTTTCATAAAATGTGTCTTCCCTGAAATCCACTTCTTTGCATTCTTGCAGTGAGGCTGTGCTCCTCCATTATGACTCCTATGCACAAGATCAATTGCAGGACCCTCACCATTGAAGAATGTTTGAGACAGTATTGATGAGGCTTAGTTGCCAGAATTTGATAGTTTGAGAACGGCTTGTGGATAAAAAAAATGATTAAAATAGATTCATCAGTCAGTCAGAAACACACCTCACCGTACCCCCTACAGAAATCTAGAGTTAACACATCTTTGTGGCTTATTTAAAATTTTCGGGAAAACTTTTGGAAATCAATTGGGGGCACGAGTCCCCATACCCCCGTGCCATTAAGGAGTGTGGTGATAAGCCCCAGGGGATGTACAGTGGCGAATCATCTAGAAGTATAGATGAAAGGTTTAATGAGCATTGGGACTTATATTCAAAACGATCAACAAGATCAGTAGTCCACCTGCACATGGTTAAAAGCCATGGAGGACATCATAACAATGTTCAGGTAAAAAATATTCAAAGATTTAAAAACGTGCCATATATATGTTGCGTCAAGTCAGTGAGGTTGAACCTATTAAAATAGAGAGACCAGAACTGAACGAAAGGATGAATGGCAGGATTTGAAAAGCTAATGGCAAAAGACAAGATCTCAGAGGCCATTGAGGGCATAAAATGTTCGTGTGTGTGTTGCCCTTTGTATGCACCAGTGGCTCCTTTGTTAATGCATCTGCTTTCAAACAGGGAGATTTAAAGCTTCTTTCTCTCGGTACTACTATACCGCGCACGGACATGCCCGGTGTACTGGTACAAGCGCGGAGGTCCCTACATTACGCGGATAAAAAAACTGTCAGACCGGCATGTACAATGTAGAGTTACAGTGAAAGATCAAATGTCCAATATCGAGGGCGCCGTCTCTTTTTGATAACCGGAGCAGTCTAAACGGCCCCGTTGTTATAAGAAGCAGGAGATTTTCCCGTAAGTTACAGAAATGAAGACCAAAGAACATGTAAGCCCTATGAGAACACGGGATGTTGGCCGTTGTCAGAGTGGTGATGTTTTATGGAATACGCAGCCAGTAGTAGTGTGTTAAAGTGTAAACATAAACCATGAGCAATCTTTAACGTTTTTGAGCGTTTTGCGAGAATGAATGTTTTTTTTTCTACAACAACGCAAAAAGGTCAGGAAACGCGCTGACCTCGTTTACTTTTATCATGAGGCACAACTAGGGGTGCCAAGAAAGGTTGATCAAGGGGGTTATTGGGAGAACTTGTGAGTACACAGGCTAAAAGTTGTCGACATCGGGGCAAAAATCGTTTTCAGAGCAAAATTCATGAAATGATTGTATAGAAATTAGGGAAACATTTTAAGGACAACACAAGGTATCACACCTCTGCGAAAAGTTTTTCATACGCCAAAAGGTGAGGTGGTTCCCTAGTATCAGCTGTAAAAATTGCAGACATGATGATTTCTTCACCTTCTCTTTGTCGGTAAAACGCTACTGTATTCATTCATTATAAGCCTAGCCCTAGACAGTAACGATACACATCTTTCTGCACTTGTCGGGTAGCGGTTTAGTATCCGCGAATAAGAGGGCGCCTCCGCGCGTGGCCCGGTACGCACGGTGTGTCCAGGCGTGTACGCGGGTGGAATAGTAGGCCCCCTTTCTCTGTTACACTTTCTTCACAACACTATATGTAGCAGACTGCAGTGTGGTTTTAAACTTGATAAGGGCAACGTCGTTGCTGAAAATTTCTTGTGTTTTTTAAATAAATTAGAGTCTGAAATGACGTCGGTGTAATAATAATTGTTCAATGAGGGCTCTACTAAACATCAGGTGTCTCAGCCGTGAAGTTACAAATGTACCGAGTTTCTAATTTGTAAACTTCCTTTACTCTCTCCTCGCCTTTTCTCCTCTTTTCTCGCCATTTTTTCTTTTCTCTCATGTTTTATCTCCCCTTTTACCTTTATATTTCCTCCTAATTCAGTGGGGGCCATGGCCTGCTGGGCATTCAAATTGGGGGGGGGGGGAGGGAGGTTGAGGGGGTACAGTTTCCTTAAAGATTACATTACATGGCTTTAAGAGCTATGAAGAGGGTCTTAAGGATGCTTGTGCAATATTTTGTATACTTATAATAATACATTGCAGGGGCGGATCCAGGATTTTTGAAAAGGGGGGGGGGGGGGCCGAAGTTGTTCGACCTCTGATTGACGGTACTATACCATCTAAGCGGAGCGCCACCATCAGTTGGCGCGGAGCGTACAAGAAAATTTTTGACAAAATAGACCTCCCAGATCGCCGGAAATAGCTCTTTCCATGTCTTATTTTTGCATTTTCTGCTTCGTATAATTTCATGTCTCAACTCTCAACACATTAATTTTTCCACAAGTTATTAACAGAAGACAGTTATCGTAGGCACAGTGCCTTACTACAATGCATCCTGTTCAAGGTGTCTAATCAGATCTTTCGTAGTCATGTTCTAACTTGGTGAATATTGAGGGACTTCCTTGAGAAATTTGTGACCCATATCTTAGTTCGACTTGATGCCACGACTCAGGTACCTTGCATTGACATGTGGGCGTAAATATACGTTTTATCACGTGCATGTCCTAATTTCTTGTTTTGTGTGGACTCAGTGAGAAAGTAAAAATCACCCAGAATGCACGAGACTTGGCAGCCCTGTCATTGTTTTGGGGGTAAGTCCAGGAAGTGTAATGATGGTATTATTGTAGGCCTTACATAGTATCAAAACTGAATGACCGAATTGTAATGTTTCCGATTTTTACTTAATTTGTAATTCCTCATTTTTCTCCTTAGGAATACATTTATGGAGGGAGCTCCCCTCACTGAAAATTTTAGGGAGGGACGTATCCTCCTCCCCCGTTCCCCCGCTACCGCTGCCAATGCGAAGCATACCAGGAAATTTGGGTAAAAACAAATCCCAGATAGCCGGAAAAGACACTTCTATGGCCTTGTGATTCCCATGATTTTCCATTTTAATTCTCATGCAGTGGCGTAGCTAGGATTTTTTGTTTGGGGGCGGGGCTCCCGTTTACTATCTAGGCGGAGCGTCACCATAGGTTGGCGCGGAGCGTACCAAGAAAATTTGAGATTTTAATACATCCCAGATGGCCGGAAATGGCAATTGCCAGGCTTGATAGCAGCCATCAAGAAGTGCAATTTTTGTGAACAAAATGTAAAGTTTGGTTTTATTGTATTACACATTTCTGTGAGGACGGATCAGCTCAGCTGGCTGGGACTTTTGGTCCAAGGGTTGCAAGTTTGAATCCCGTTTACTCAGTGGCGTACCCAGGATTTCCCTCGCGGGGGGGGGGATGCAGCATGTTGTGTGATAGCCGGCCTGGGTGAGGGGTCTAAGGGGAGGGGGTTCCCCCCTCCCCCTTTGAAAATTTTTGAAAAATTAGGTGTCCTAACATGCAATCTGGTGCCACATATGCTACTTTTTGAAGTAAAATTTGTTTTAAAAAATGGCCTCCCCCTTGTGTACGCCATTGCGTTTACTATCTAAGCGGAGCGCCACCATAGGTTGGCGCGGAGCGTTCCAAGAAAATTTGAGGTTTTAATACATCCCAGATGGCCGGAAATGGCACTTGCCAGGCTTGATAGCACCCCATCCCAACTGATGCGCACTGTCTCGTAAGGTATTTTTCGATTGGCTGATGGTATTGTATCGGTATTGTATCGTATTGATTGTATCCAGTCATTTGTAGTAAGATCAGCATGTGTGTAAACGTCCCAATCGACGTTCAAACTGATCTGCTGTGCGCTATGACTCCCATTCTTCGAGGTTGCTAATTGCAGCTTCATTTTCTATCACTCCACTCTCTGTCCTTCTTTCTATCTCTTCTCCTTTCCGTTTTTTCTCTTTTTTCTTTCTCTTTTTTCCCTTTCATTTTTTTTTTTTTTTTTGCATTTTAAAAATGGTGGGGGGGCGGGCCGGGTCGCCCCCCCTAGATCCGCCCCTGCATTGCAAGCAAGGAGTTTTATAAAGTTGGGAAAAATCATAGCTGGTCTCATGCACTTCAAACTGCATGACATCGGTAGATATATGCTCTTCTTTTACAACGATCTGTAACAGTGATTCTTAAATGCCTGTCTGTGTGGCCCCTGAATAGATTTTAAGTTTTAAGAAAAGTTATGTTTGACAAGAACAACACGTAGTAAAGTTGTAAATCTAATGATGTAACCAAGTCACTACGTGACTGCTTCCAAGTTTGCTCTCCTAAAGGGGTGCTTGGTTGCCTACGAAGCAGGCTTTATTCCGTGTTCAGTCGTATCTAAGCCAAGACTTATTTCGTGTGCCGTGTTGTTAACAATCATGTTATGCACACTGTGGCATACACTTATGTGGTGGTCGTGCATTCTAGAGTGGTTGTATTTGTAGTGATAAATCTTCCAGAACCCGAACAAAAATAGCAGGTATATGTTAGATTTTATAGCTTACAAAATAGCTAATTAAAAAAAAATTCAGCTTGAAAATGGCGGAATGAGCCATTTATTGGATTAAAATGGTCAAAATGCCTTATATATTACATCCCAGATCTTCTGGAATCCAATGTTTTTCGGGACAAGTAAGCGGTTCCCGCGTCCCTCGTTGCTTGGGTTTCGGGATTTGCGCTTGAATTATTTTTGTCCCCACTTTCGAGAAACTGTCGACGCTCTTGCGTGTGTTGATTGGTTGCTGAACTAAAAATTTCTGCAAGTGTTCTTCTTTCGGTACTAACAGGTTCTAACAATGTGTTTGAGACGTTTTGTATGAGCTTGCTCCTTTCTCAGCTCTGTGAAATAAAATTATAGATTCAATTGAAAGCTATTCTCGACTTTTGGGGAAAGTGGCCCTCGAACTCAGCAGACCCAGTTCTTCTTCTGACCGCGTTGAGACGTTTGAGAATAATTCAAGAGCTTCCTCACATGCTGACCACTAACGCAGGATAAGTGCAGAACTGCTGTGACTTCATCCGTTTCAGAGTGCGGGTTTCATCGGCAACCTACTTAGTTTGGAATGCAAAATGTTTCTCCTATACCTCAAACGGAAGCATGGTAAACATCAAAATGATCATACTTGTGACTCACGCATACTAGACTCAGAATTGTAGACAAGGTTGGCGCCAGGTGGGGGGCGGTGCAGGGGGACATGACACGTACTTCGGGGAACTCCATTTTTGATTTAGTATGCAATCCCCCGTAAAACATACGATTAAGTATGTAATCCCCCGACGACGACCAGGAGCTGCAACGAATTTCTTCATTTTGCCCTGAAGAGGGCAGGTTGTCCTATAAAAACCTCAGTTTTTTATAGTTTCAATAGTAAATCCAAAATTTAAAACGTCGCAAAACACATTGTTCAGGCATGCCACTCTAAGTACATTTTATTTAGATTCTACGAGTACCGAAAGATATCCAATCAGCACACGTTCAACACGAAACATTTTCCAGTTGTACAGTCACCTCACTTCGCAATTAAATTTTCGGGATGTAACATTGCTATAAGCTTTGTCATTACAAATACACCACTATACCACTATACATATCTACGTGTATATAGCATGATTGTCAACAACATGTGTACATAAGATGACTGTCAACAACAAGTCTTGGTTAGATCAGGGAGTTGTTAGGAAGGAGATACAACGATCAAATCGGTCAGACAATATGTACTTGAAAATGATTTACTTCTTTTCAAGCACTGCCATTTGATTGACAGGTCTCTTTGTTCATATTGTTAAATCTTTTTTTGACTAAACCCTTTTAATGATGATCTCCTCCTTTCTTTTTCAAGTAATTTCGAGACAAAGGCCATTATCTATACAGGCTTTGAAGTAAGGTTTGTTCCCGCCAGTGAACAAACTTTATTCAGGCTTTTCAGTAAAACGGCTGGCAACAAACGTTTAAATATTGTACTTCAATTGTCCCCCCACAATTTTAATACGTCACCTACTGAAAACGTTGTTCAAGCCTACACATTTCTCTTAGTTTTTAGCAAAATTTCCCCGTAAAGAAATTTTTAGGTGACTTTATATGAAATGATATTCAGTGTGACGAATAACGACGAAAGGTTAAAATTTTACATTTTTGCATGACGTCTGGCAACGCAAGGTTTATGAGTTCAGCGTAAGGGGTGTGTGTTCTCAAGGTCATTTTAACAATGCCTCACTGATCCTAGTTGATCTAGGTATTGAGATATGAATTTTGAGAAGAAAAGCAAGATTACTGTTGGAAACGAACATTGCTTCAAAGAGTTTAAAGAACGTTGTATCTCCATCCTAACACCTCCCTGGATTTAACAAGGAATATGCAATAGAGCCTGTTACGTAAGCAACTCAGTACCACTTCAGGAGGGCGACCATGGAAGGAGTCAAGTAGTGACTTTAATTACATAGTATGAACATGATACGTTTCCTCATGGATTATTTGCCCCTTTTCCTACTTTGCTACGTTATTTCTTGTCGAATGTGATTTTCTCAAAACGTAAAACAATTCAGGGGTCGCATGCACCGACAGGGCCCGGGGTTGCATACTGCCCTAAGGGCCTCATTTGAGGAACACTATTATACTGGAGGGATTAGTGCTCAACATGGAACAATTCGGAACAAGACTCCAATAACTCATTATGTTTTCGTAGAACAACTTGCTAAAAGCTTCAATCAGCTTGATATGTTCAATTCAATTCAAATTTATTTCTCATATGAACAACGAAACATAGTAAATAAGTATTAAAGACGTATGAAGGACACCAGTAAAACAGAAAACCGTCAACAAAGCCAGTGAACATTGAATAGCATGAACCAAACTATAAACACAAAGAGGGGAGAAAACTGATCCCCAAAGAATTTTACAAAGAAAAGGCAAGGAAAGGAAAGTAGGAAAAAGGAGAGAAAGAAAGAGAATAGCTAAGAATTTAGAAAAGAAGAGAACGTAGTAGATTCAGAACAAATATAATAAATGTAAATGTACATGACATCTGGAATAAATTACATATAATTACTGATAAGTTCAGCTTTAACGCTGCCAAGGAATAAGTTACATTCAATCATAGATTTTATCCTGGGGGGGGGGGGACTGCCAGACGCTATAAGAATAATTATTTAAAATGAATATTCCATGGTAATTTTTATGATAGGTAAAAGTAAAAAGATTGCTTAAACGAGTACTTGGTTGACAGTCATGGGCATATCGCATTAGAAATATTATCAGGTAAGATATTGTTACGGTGTTTGTGAATCTGATCACCCATATAATAGAAATGAATATTTTTAATCATTAGGAACTTATTCTCACTATATAATAAATGAGTTGAATAACGCCAAGATTTACCTGTAAGCACTTCGAGTAACTTATTCTGAAGGATCTGAAGTGGCCAAAAGACAGTCTGTTTGGCTGTACCGTAAATCTCGATTGCTTACCTTAACTTATAATAAATAAGCGAGTAATATATCTGCAAAGCGGTGCTTTAGGAAGAAAGTTTCTTAAATGGTAGAATATATATACGATCATATTTTACCAAAGTGTTACAAAAATCATTGATATGAGTTTCCCAGGATAGTCTATCGTCTATTGTTAAACCTAAATACTTAATACTAGAAGATATGATGATAGTTGTACCGTTAAAAACGATTTCATTACAACAAGAGTGGGCTTTAGCAGAAGCATGAAACGTATTGAAATTAGTTTTACCAAGATGTAAGGTGAGCTTGTTCAAGGTGGAGTCAAACCATTCTTTAAGCAGGCTCAGAGTACAAATTCCCTTCTGAGCTAGCGTATCAAGTAAAATCCTTATCATACAAAAGGACATCGGTAACGTTGGCAAAAAGACGAACTGATATATTCGGAACAGCTTTACTTTAATCATTAACATAAATTAACAGTTAACAGTTCCTAATAAAGCGTGGCTAGTGGAGTGGCCTTTCCTAAACCCAAACTGATTGTGATAAAATACTTTTTTCTGTCAAGGAAATTACGCAATCGGTTTTCGATAACAGTTTCGGGCAATTTATTAAACAACGTAACAAACTAATGGGTCTATAATTCTCAGGCAGGTCACTTTTACATTTCTTGAACAGCGAGATTGCTTTGGCAATTTTGAGGGTCTCCGGATAAGAGCCAGTACTAAAAACAACATTAAAAACATGAACAAGCACAGTGCTATAAAGTGACTTCCAGATTTTACACGCTTGACGGGGAGTTCATTACAACCAGGGGTTTTGTTTGACTTCAAAGTAGCAATGTATTCTAAAATGTCGGTTTCACAGACAGGTGAAAAGAAGATTGACTGACAAACAGGTGCATCAAGATGGTTCAAGGGATTAACAGCAGGATTAATGTTGGGACAAAGTTTCTTTCCTATTGTAGAAAAGTAATCATTGAAAGTATTAGCAATATTCTCCTCATCAGCAAAGACTTTATTAGTGTACAGGATAGATGTAACTGGATGACACTGAGACTTATTTCCGCCTTTCACGTACCAGATTATTAATAACTGCCCATGCTGGCTTTGAGGAAGTTTGCCTAGAAGTTAAAATGTTTTTGTGTAGGAAGATTATGCCTGCGATAAGTGGCCAGCTTTGCCTTTGTAGTGAAAGAATGGTGTGCAACATATTTCTGAAACAAAGTATTCTTAAAGGAGATAGATCTTTTTATACCGGCTGTTATCCAGGGTTTATCCTTGGATTTTTTCCTAGACATGTTAAGCAGCGGGAAAAGCAGGTTGTGGAGAGACGGGATTTCATTGACGAATAAATCGTAAGAGGTGACGGAACCTGAGCTGTTGTAAACAGGTGAAAAATCTGTTTTATCAAGTAAATGAAGAGAGTTGTCAAAATTTATCTGATCATAGAATTTCATCAAAGGCCTGTCATTACAATAGGTCTTATTTCCTTCTATAACATAAAAAATTGGAAGATGGTGACCAATATCGCCAAATTACCAGAAACTGCATTATTATCAAGCAATTCATTAGGTAGCTTTAAAAAATATCAATAAGAGTGGCACAAATGTCATTTAGTCTCGTAGGTAAGGTAATCGTAGGTACAAAGTTATGAAACATCAGTTTTAATACAACCATTAAAGGTCGAACAATCATCTACTTTTAAAACATTAATATTAATATATCCACCGATAATGCACACAGGGGGATAAATGGTAGATTTAAACTCTTTTCAAGGCATTTTAGAAAATGCTTTACGTTGCCCTTTGGGTGAGGGTAACACGTATAAATACAGAAAGAGTTTTTACCATCGTTCAGACCTATTCAGATATCTTCAACCTGGCACTGGGGTCAAGAACAACTGAAGTTTGAAGAGATAACTTGTGTTTTGACCTAATCTTTCCTTAGGAAAGTCTTGTAAAAATTCCACCGCCACTACATTTGGAAGGAGAAGGAACATAATCAAAGTTGTACCCAGTGAAAATATTTTGTAAATGATCTGCATTGTTGCGCCCAATTTCTGATAATAGAATGGCGTCGAACTTAAGATTAATTGCCTCCAAATAGGCCAGAAGTTGTAATGATTCTTAGGCAGACTTCTAATACTAAGGTGAAATACAGAGAGTTGACCATTTGTATTAGATAGGGGGTCATTGAATATGGGCGTCAACATATTATGGACTTGAGGGGGTGAACATTTCCTCCACTTTCGAAGTGGAGATATCAGTTCTTACCCCCGCCCTAAACTTCTTCCAGAATCCTAGTTAAAGTAGTAGGCATATGTTTGACTCTTCGAATGGGCAATTAACTTAATCATACTCGAAATGGATGGGAAAAAAGCGAAGTAGATTCAAATGGTGGGTAAATGCCACAAATTACAGCACAGAGCATCTACAATTCATAAACTCCAGGGGCCCTTATGGCTTTGCGCTCGCACTTATAGTTCTTGTCAAAGTTATGTTGCCCCCTCCACCCCCACTTTAAAAAAAGTGTTGGAGCCCTTGCAGCTAGATTATCAAACTGACTGCCAAAGCTTAGCGGATCCTACATTTCGACATATGTTCTTAGACTTGTTAAAATTCTCAAAAGTAAATTCTTTACTTGCCGTCAATGTGTATTTGCATTTCCGTGTGTTTGTTTATCAACTGTTATACAGTAAAATGATTGCGAAATGCCTAAGGTACACCATAGAGCATCTAGAATCGAAACTTTTCCTGTCCACTTCAGTGAGCCCACACACCATGAAGTATTTTACGGCTTCTGGGTTCGTTCTTTAACTTGTTTGATACATTGTTAAGAGTGATTGTTTACTGAGTCCTAATTGACACTGCCGAAATCAACCAGGCCATACAAAACTTATAACTTCTATTTGGGTAAAAGGCTTTGCACAAAATATCTTCAAAGACCCAAACAATGATTAGTGGTAAATAGTTTTTCAATCAAAATGACAATTATTTATTTAATATTGCATTTCATTACCTTAGATGAAAGACTCAAAAAATCTATACAGTTATTAAGAATAAACTTATTGACCATAGTCTAAAATGGTGAGGAGCATCGAAGCACTTTGACATCGACTGTCTTAACCCTTTGTAGAGTGGTCATTAATAAATGTCTACGGCAAACCTGACAGAATGAATCACATTTTATGCCTCAAATGAATAGGGCATATGGGTGATACCGTAAGTATGAGGGCCAATGGATACATCGTGATATATTTCACCTTCAAATTGTCAGCACATAATTAGACTGAAGTAGTGGGAAATGGTCTCAGTCATAAGCTTTAGTGATGGATTATATACTCACAAATTTAGGCTACAAACAACATCAACTTTGCTGTGCGAAGAAAGACAATTTTAACCACAGCAGAGACGGCCGATTTCCAGCTATTTCCATAGGTCGTCGTAGGGACTGTGAATAGTGAGCTGTTGGAGAACGACCACAGTACTTTACTAAAGATTATAGTTGTACCCTCCTATAGAGGGATTTCAGTCACGTGACTAGACGCAATTTTGAAGGGCAAGATCGCGCGTCTTTTTTGTTTTGACGGGCACGCGTCCATTGTGTCACAGTAGTATTTATGGTTATGCCGTGCGCGTGTGTTGCAAATACGCTTACTGCGTGTGTGTTTTGCCCTTCAGTGCCTGGGAATCCATTGCGCGTGACGGCACATGAAATCCCTCTATAGTTTTACTCCCTCGTTTTATACAGCGACTGTACAGAGGCTACAAGAATTTAATGTTGAAAACTTCTGCAGCGGTGTGTTTGTCATCAACGTTTTTGTAGTAACCTTTGCGATTTGTAATTTAGGCCTATTTCGTAGTGATATTGTTGCAGCCTGGACAAGTTACGGGCATCTTATTGTACCGCTGTGTGAGCTGGCATCTCACGCAGCGGTACAATCAGAAAAAATACTGATATCAAGCCCAGTGGGCTCAATACAGTAATTTTATCCAAGAGCATTTTTCTCAGTGTAGGCCGTATCTGAACTGATATTGTAATCAGTTTTCATACTGCAGCTTAGTTCAACGTAACCGCATCACATGATTCAATTTCAACATACTGTCATCTAGCCAGTATGCATATATTGTTGAGGAAAGGAGCAGTACGGTAATAGCCGTATATCGGAAGTTGTGTTTGAAGTTGTGTTTATCAGTATCAAGGTACAGTATTTAATGTTAACTTTTTTGTGTTATCAGATTGCGCAGTGAGACGCTGCGCCTAGCTCGGCTTAGCCTCACGATGGGCCCCGCCTTATAGGTGTCAACTGGCATACTTATACCCTACACCAGACGTAGTGTGCAAGTAACCTTTTAGTCTGAAACAAGACAGATCCGATAAGTGGAGGTAAAAGGTCATTTGGGGCCACCAGAGGCCGAAAGGTTAAAACCTTGTAAACACGATAACTCAAGAAGGATAACTGTGGGGAATCTCACACTTGACATGTAGATTGTTCCTATTGCGGTCAAAAGTCATTCTTGGTCACAAGAGATCAAAAGGTCGAAACTTTGTAAACATAGTACCTCAAGAAGGATAGCTGTGGGGGGTTTCATACGTAGCGTGTGAATAGCTTAATATTAAATACATGATCCCTATCATTTTCCGTGGAGGTTAAAGGTCATTTGGGGTCACAAAAGGTCAAACCTTGTAAGCATATTTTAAGGAGGATAACTGTGACTGATCTCATACTTGGCCTGTAGTTTGATTATACATTGTTCATGTTTAGAATGTAGATGGTCATATAGGGTTGGTGATCCCTATTGTTTTAAATGGAGATGATAGTTCATATTGAATCACAAGATTTCAAAAGGTCAAAACCTTATTAACATGATACCTCAAGGAGCATAACTGTGAGACATCTTTGACATATTTGATACAATACATCCATAAGGCAAGGAATCACTGAGTTTTTTGGCTGTCTGGTTAAAAAAATTGGCACTTAAAGGGAAATATTGCGTTTGAAAAAATACCACGACGTGACTCTAATTTAATCCCATTGTGGTCTTTTACCCTTTCCAAACATGGAACACAAATAACTTGCAGCAGATCAACACTAATCTCACGAAATATGGAAAGAAAGAAGCAGCAATTTATGTATCTAACGGGCTCATTATAGAACGATAAGCCTCGCCCACACTATGCAACGTTCGTACTGCTGCATATTCATTTACGAAGAGTGGTCATGTCAGGCCATATGTGCACCCATTACGTGCTGGCCTTGCTTACCGTAATTCGAACGACCCTGCTCACAACATATACCACCACAGTTTCTGTACCACTCCGTGCTGTACATTGGAATTCAAAACTCACACATGGAGACGCAGCGTCATCTCCCTGGTTCACCGTGAGTGTGTGTTAATGGTCGTTACAGAAGAGTCAATAAAAACGTGTTAATTTATCTGCGAAAGACTTGTAGGCCCTGTATATTCCTTTTGTTTTGGATAAGTGGCAATCCCTGGCATCACAGGTTCGTAAAATTTTCATTTTGTACCATTGTCGAAGCACCAACAGTCTCTTTTACATCCGGCTATTTCGAAAGTAAATCAAACCTGCTAAAGCCCAAGGGCTGCAATTCGAATTACGGACTAACTGTAACTTTGTGTATAGTATACCAGGGAGGTGATAAGACCACCTACTGTAATGTAACGGTAGTTCCGTTAGGTTGTCAAATAGAAACTCCCTGGTTGAATACAGACATTATGTAGTAATAATTCCAACTAAAGTACTGTACTTTCCTTAGTTCGTATTTTGCGAACTTTTTGTACATGCTGTAGAAGGCGTTTGTTATTGTCTGACGTAATGTGATAGAAATGATTTGATTGGTGGATTTCAAATCAGGGATGATGAAGGAGTGGTTTTGTATGCATAATTGTTTGGGTGAACAAATCTTTAGTTGTTACAGAAAGGTTTATTACTCGTTAATTAGTGCTCGGAGGGTAAAATGTTTTTCTTAGTTACCCCTCTTTCATCGAACGGGACCCGATCTCAAATAAACGAGGATAGATTCAATAAAAAGCCAGACAAACGCAATATTTCCCTTTAATCGGCCCCTGTATTGTAGAATCTTTAATTCTTGCTGTCCACTTTGGCCGTCTTTCTACTGAACAGTCACGATCGAGGGGTTATTCCACTTATTCTTAAGCCTGACAAAGGTTCAAACAAATTACATAATTATCCTACTATTTGCTTACTTGATACCGATTATAAATTTGCAGCCAAAGCCTTAGCTACTAGATTGAAGTCAGAGATATCTTTTCTTACTGGACCTACCGAAACGGGTTTCGTTAAAGATCGTTTTATCGGAGAGAATATAAAGTTTATTTTGGACTTAGTTATACTTCTGACGGTGATATTCCTGGGTTTATGTTTTTCATCGACTTTGAAAAAACGTTCGATATGATTGAATGGAAGTTTATGCAAGAATTTCTTAACTATTTTAAAATTGGTGATGATTTTAGGAAGTGAGTTTCTATACTTTATAATAGGAGTAAAGCCTGTGTAGACAATAGTGGATATTCAACGGGGAAGAAAAGACGGCGTCTGTTGGCTGAGCTTGAGCAGTGTTACCGCTCTCCTAAGTTAGCTTTTTTGCAACAAAATAGATCTTTAAAATGACTACTATGGACTGATACAGCTTTTCGAAGGGACTGTGATCATGCTGTGGTAAGCTCAAATCTCTTTACCTACCAACATCAGGAATTTTATGGAGAAAAGAAAGAATTACAATTTGAGAAATCGACAGGTTATTAACGAAACTCATCCTAATACAAACAGTAGTGAGGAATGCACACGTGGTGCACATGTAGGCACAATGGAACACAAACTTGATACCATCATGGAACAGCTTGCTAGGCTGCAGTCTCTGCCGGCACAGCTAGAGGCAATGCAAAGTGAAATTATGTCTCTGGAACTGTTGTGGACAAGACCGAATTTGTTGAATTTATGGAAAGGGAAGTAGATCGAGTAACAGAAAATGTCAAATTGAAGACAGGGAAGGAGGAAGTTGAAGTTCTAAAAGACTGTGCTGAAAATGGAGAGGTCGCTAAAACTCAAAATGGAGGACTTGGAGAATCGGTCGAGAAGACAAAATCTGGTTTTTCATGGTGTTCCAGAGTCAAATGAAATATCTTGTGAAGAACTGATCAAAAGAGAGGTGCTCGGGGGACTAATGGATTTTGATGAGATTGAAATAGAGAAAGCCCATAGACAGATAGATCACCGATTGGTTCTGGCCCATCCATTGATGGAAAGCTACGGCACATCCATGTGAGATTCTTTCGGTACGGTGATAGGGAGAGAGTATTACGTGCAGACCCATCAAAGTTGCAAAATAAACCCTAAAAAGGCTCGAACATCTTCATATCGGATGATGTTACGTCATCAGTTCGAGGAGTCAGGAAGCAGCTTAGAAAAAAGCTTGCCGAGATCCGTCAAAAATCTGACGTCAGACATCCATAGGCTTCTCTCCTTGGTCGGTTCCACCATGTTTCAAAGTTGTTAAGAACGATGGGTGTATGGAGAAAATTACTTCATAACTTTGTTCATTGATTTACAAGTAGAGATTTGTTTCACTTTACCTTTCCTCCTAACAAGCCTACCATGGTCTTTCCATCTGAAGGGTTCGCTTTCATTCAGGATCTGAGCAAACATATCTATTATAAGGTTGGAGAAGGGCCCATCTATGTGATAAAACAGAGTCTGTTTTTCAGATTTAATACATGAAAGTGCCGATTAAATTCTTTCGGTGTTGATTCGACAGGTTCTTGGAACAAGAAAGGCGAGGCCAGTTTTCGGTCTCTTGGAAGTTCTACTCTGGTATTTTCTTTCTTGAATCGTGAAGATGTTTATTGGTCATGTTTATTGGTTTTAAAAGTATATGTGGTTTGGAAAAGCGCCATCGTTTCCCTTGGAAGCCCCAAGCCAAGCTTCGCTAAAGCTGTCTAGCAGAATACTTCTCCTTGTGCAATCTGAAAAGAATGTAAAAGCTGACACAGTCTGGAACTAGAGAGAAACGATTCAACGGGATCATGTTTCTTTATAAGCATATACACTAATGACTCTTATTCTGCTATCACTTGCTGAACCACAAGTTGCTTCGAGTTCCGGGAACGAGTTTAAAAGGGGTCATCAATCTCTTGGAAATGCCTTTCTTTTTTTTTACCGGAAAGATATTCCATCATTTTCACTTGTTTATAATATCATCAGCTTTGGTAAAAGGCCCACCGGTATCTTGCAGGCCCCCTGTATATTTTACATTGCTGTTAAGAAGGACTTGTCTTCTTTTCCTATTGACGTCGTCTGGAACTCATGTACAACGTTACACAGGGACCACCGAGCTCTATAGGCATATACCATGGCTCTGTTTCTAGTGTTCCCCTTAAGTCATAGGTGGTCGTTTTTGCAGAGCAGACATCACATGCAGTTCTCTGATGGCAGTGAATTGTAATGCTTTTTCAAGGGGATCCGAGTTTGTAAAGTTTGTAAAAAGTTTATTGACGCACATCAACTGTGATTGTTTCTTTTAATTAGAACAGGATAATCAACTTTGCCGAGATATTAATTTTTATTAAGGGTGTAGGGCGGTAGCTGTTATTTTTCTAGTTTTGTGTATAGTTGTAATGGAATTCACTTATGTTTTTCCTTTCTTTTTGTGTAATATTCTTTTTTTTCCTTTGTTGATTGTATAAACGTTCTCTCTGCATTCATATTTAAAGTAGTGTTCTGTATTATTAAGCATGAATATGCAAAGTACGAAAGAGTTTGATTTTGCTCTGAAAAGGCAAGTGATTTAAAATTTTCGTCCCTAAATTGTAGGGGACTGCGAGATAAAATTAAAATAGGTGATAAGTTTGATTTTTTGAAAAGCCAACAGTGCTTACAAGATGTACCTTGGGATGTCGGCCTAGAAGATATCTTTTCTTCTGAGAGGGGCTCTAAATGTTACATTGCACCCGGTAACAACTACTCTAGAGGTGTTGCAATTCTTTTCAATCCTAGTTGTAACTTCTCTGTAAAGAAAGAGCACTTTGATCCTGACGGTAATTTAGTTGCAGTAATCATTGATACAGGTCAATTCTCTATAACCCTAGTTGAAATTTACGGTCCAAATACCGATTCGCCTGATTTCTTTCACAAGGTGCAATGTGTTGTAGAGGACTTCAACACATCTCATTGTGTAATTGTTGGCGACTGGGACCTAGTTCTCGACCCTGTTCTAGATAGTAGAAATTATTTTCATACTAACAATCCTAGAGCTCGTCAGACTGTTCTGGATATGATGAATCACCTAGACCTATTTGATGATTGGGGTGTACTTCATCCTGATGATGAAAGGTTTACTTGGCGTCGAAAAAGTTCCTTTAAGCAAAGTCGCTTAGATTTCTTTTTAGTCTCCTCTGGCCTATTGAATTTTGTATCTATATAACAGTTCAATCGCTTATGGTTACAGGATTGACCATTCTACGATTAGTCTGTCTATAAAGATATGTAATATTATCAGGGGCAGAGGTTTGTGGAAATTTAGTAATTCACTGTTGAAGGACGAGTGTTATCCTTGTATTGTTAAAGATGTTATTAATGATACTATTACTAGTTATATTTGTACTCCTTTTTGTCCCGAAATCGCCTTAACTCTTCCGAGAAATGAAATTCAATTTGTTGTTGATGATCAACTCCTCTTTGAAACATTACTCATGAATATAAGGGGTAAAACTATTTCGTATGCGTCATATAAAAAGAAAGCAAGAGATAAAAGAGAGTCATTTCTGCTACATGAATTACAGCGTTTAGAATGCTATAGTAATGATAACATTGAACTACGAAGGTACATTGATGAATTGCAGAATGAATTAGAGACTATTCGGGAAAACAAACTTCAGGGCACAATGATAAGGTCTCATTTGCAGTGGGTAGGAGAGGGGGAAAAGCCGACGAAAGTTTTTCTTAGTCTCGAAAAAGGAACCAAGCTAGTAAAATTATTGGTCACTTAAATAATGATAAGAAGGAAGATATCTGGGACCATTCTGGTATTCAGCAGGAAGTATACAAGTTTTATAGTAAATTGTATAGTTCAAAATAAGGATGAAGACTTCTTTAAGACGTTTTCTGATAAAACACCAAAGTTACCTGCAAATGTCTCGGCAAGTTTAGAAGGCGTTCTAAAGTATAGTAAAGTTTATGATTGTTTAAAGAAAATGAAAAATAATAAGTCTCCTGGATCTCATAGGCTTACCGAAGAGTTCTTTTAAGTGTTTCTTTTTTTTGAAAGACATAGGTCATTTTCTCAAGCGTTTATTAAATTATGGGTATGATAACTCTTTGTCTATTACACAGCGGTATGGTGTCATTACTTTTATTGCCAAGGGGGACAAACCTAGGAATTACCTCAACAATTGAAGGCCAATTTATCTTCTCAATGTGACCTTCAAGTTAGCGTTTTCATGTACTGCAAATCGTATAAAAATGTACTGTCCTTTATAATTTCGGAAAGTCAGTCTGGTTTTCTTAAAGGACGTTAAATTGGAGACAGTATACGTAAGATATACGATATTATGTTTAGTTTGCAGGAGGATGATAAACCTGACGTTCTGTTGGCAATCGACTGCGAAAAAACTTTTGACAGTATTTCTCCAGCTTTTATTAGAAAGGTGCTTGCCCTATTTAATTTTGGGCCATCAATTCTAAGTTGGTTTGACACTTTTTATGGCCATGCTTACTCGTCTGTTTTGGTTAAAGGCTTCCTCTTACAGAGCTTCCCCAATGAAAGAGGATGTAGACAGGGGGACCATCTATCGCCTTATCTTTTTATCCTTTGCACGGAACTGCTTACACTGTTAGAACACTGTTTAAAATTTTTAAACAACCACATATTAACCAGTGAATCGCTCAATGTTGTTTAAATTTCAAACAACCTTGTTTGAAATTTGAACAACATTGTTTAAATCTCAAACAACCTTGTTTGAAATTTAAACAACATTGAGCGATTCACTGGTTAATATGTGGTTGTTTAAAAATTTTAAACAGTGTTCTAACAGTGTAGTGTACTTATTTGTACCGATACCTCCATTTGTGGCATAACCATAGGTGGGTGTGAGACAAAATTGGTTCAGTACGCCGACGATACAACTTTCTTTATGTAAGCAGAGAAAGCTTCACTCCGTAACCTTCTTAAACAATTAAACTGCGGTACTTTCGGGTATTGTCTGGCTTAAAGATGAATTTAGGAAAGTCCTTTTAGTCGGGTTGGGATCTTTACGAGGGTCTTTTATGAGCCTTAACAGTGATATCGAAATACGATGGAACTGTGGTGATGATTTCAAGCTATTAGGTATATTTTACGTAGACATGTACAGTATGGTGAAAAAAATTACGATAACGCTTTAGAGGTTTGATCCTCCATTCAAGGAGGAACTTTTATCAGGACAAAATAAATGAGAATGCAACCAACCCTAAATCTCTATTTGCTGTCATTAAAGAACTTACAGGAGAAGCAACCGAATCACACTATCCTGATAATGTTCCCCTAGAAGAGCTACCTGATCGATTTGCATTTTACTTTACCGACAAAGTCGAGGGAATTAGAGCGAGTATCAAATCGGCTGAGTGTATTTCTGCTCCCCACAATGTATTAAACACCAAAATTCTCTCAGATTTTGACAGGTTATCTGTCAGTGATGTCTGGAATATTGTTATGGGATGCACATCGAAACAATGTTGCCTTGATCCAGCCCCAACTTGGCTTATTAAAAGCTGTGAGGAGGAGCTGAAGACCGTCCTCTGTCAGATTGTTAATGCTTCACTAGCTACTGGCACCTTCCCAATCAGTTGTAAACATGCAATTGTGAGACCAGTTTTGAAGAAGGCAAATTTGGATAGTAATGATTTGAAAAATTACCGCCCGGTATCCAATTTACCGTTCATATCGAAGGTGATTGAAAGAGCCGTATTAAACCAGGTATCTTTTCATGTTAGTCATTTAAATCTACTTGACCAATTCCAGTCAGCATATCGAACTGGCTACAGTACAGAGACTGCCCTGCTTAGGGTTCAGAACGATATTCTTTGTGCCCTCGATCAGAAAAAATGTGTTCTACTTGTTCTATTGGATCTTTCGGCAGCATTCGATACTGTGGATCATTACTTTCTTCTGTCAAAACTGGAAAGAGAGTTCTTTTTTTCGTGGAACTGTTTTACATTGGTTTCAGTCTTACCTTGAGCATCGGTCACAGGCTGTCCAGGTTTCACAGTATACTTCTCGTCCATGTGGTATTCGTTTTGGTGTTCCCCAAGGATCAATTTTAGGCCCTGTCCTTTCCTCGTTATACACATCATCTCTGGGACGACTTATCAGTTCCCATGGAATTCATTTTATGTTGTATGCCGATGATACACAACTCTATATCACGTGTGATCCTGATGATCTTGAGAATACTTTATTTCAGATGGAACTATGCATTCGTGCAGTCAAGTCTTGGATGGATAACAACTACTTAAAACTAAATGATGATAAGACAGAAGTTATTGTTTTTAGATCGTGCCAGTCGTAATCAGCTAGTACAAGATTATTCAAATGGAAGTGGTCTCAAAATGGTAGATTTTATGAGTTCTTGTTCAGGATTAAAAGTTAGCTGTTTTGCTAGCTTTTTAGGGAGCAACAGCGATAATTTTACTAAATGTTTACTAAATTGCTATGACTTAAACTGTGATAATCTGTTAACGATGTGCGACTATTTTGCCAACGTTGTTAGCGCCAAAATTACGAACCCTTTCTGGAAAGAAATATTTCGATTAACGTATTTATACTTACGCAATGTAATATATTCTTTCAGTGATGCAGGTGTAATCTTAAGTCTCCCTTTATCGAACAATAGTCTAATCCAAGTTGGGAATAAGCCCATTTGTTACAGTCACAGACCCTTTTCCAGATAGCAATTACAAAGAATTGTGGGATAGTGTTTTTGTATGCGTCGTTTTCCGCCACAGTAATATGCCACTGACAAAAACGACTCATACTCTATCCCACAATCCTTTGTAATTGTTATTTGGAAAATGGTCTATTGGATTGAAAGAGGAGTAAACTTTGTGTATGACGCAGTGTCTCATAGGGGTTATTTTCTCACACTAAATGAGTTTGTTCATAATTTTCAGGTTCCTACTCACTTTTTAGAGTACTATGGCATTGTGAGCTTCATTAAGTTCTTCTGGCCAAATTTACTTCGAAACCTTCATGATGGTGTCAACCGACCCTTTCATTTCTATTTAAACATATTGCTGAGAAGTTATCAGCTAACGAGCAAATCTGTGTACAGGAAGTTGATAGAACTAATGAAGCATCCACATAAATCCTATTTAAGGTGGTGTAAAGAAATTTTAATTCTAAGGGAGGAATGGTCCTTGTATTGGTTATACCTTTTCAGTGTTCTCCAGATTTGAAACTTCGTTGGTTTCAGTACCGACTTCCTCACAGAATAATTCCTACAAAATCCTACCTGTACAAGGTAAAGATATTGAATTTGTGCAGTTTTTGCCTCCTTCATGAAAAAACTATTTACCATTTATTCTTTGATTGTTTTCATGTTCAGAGTATTTTGCGTTTTCTACAAAATATTTTTGACAGGACTGATGCAAACGTAAATCTTTTAAACCCCAAGATTGCTTTATTCGGAGGAGACTTTGCTCGGGCCTTGATTTTAATTCTTATCCTAGTTAAAAATTATATTTTCTGTTGCAAAGGGCAAAATATCGTCCCTTCAGTATCCGGTTTTCAAACTTTTATGGGGAAGTATTTCAGATTGTGGGAGTATATTTTTATTGCAAATATGGATTATTATGTTTGGGAGAGATATTGGCTTCCTTGGCTAAGGCTTTTTGATTAAGTACTTCATTTTGTTTGTAATTCCTCTCTTTATAATCAAATGAGCAAAAAAGCTAATGTGTTTGATAATCGATATTACTTTGTGCACTATTATAAGAATTGCAGAGGAAAAATTCAAATAGAAAAAGCGTTCCATACGATTGAATGGAATTTTATTCAAGAATCTCTTAACTATTTTAAAATTGGTGATGATTTTAGAAAGTGAGTTTCCATACTTTATAATAAGAGTAAAGCCTGTGTAGTCAATAATGGCAATTCAACGGGGTATTTTAAAGTAGGAGGGGGGGGGGGGTCAGACAAGACTGCTCTTTAAGTCCTTTTCTAGATTTTGTGTGGAGAAGTTTTGGCCCTTAAGGTTTTATACACTAGTGATATAAGATGCATTCGTGCTGATATATACGTATGACTACAAAATTTTGCTATATGTTGACGACACTGTTTTTGTTTTGGATTATTGTACTGAATCTTAAAAAATATTTGTTATTCTTAATGAATTGAAAATTTCTTCTAGATTTTCAATCAATGTTACTAAGTCAATATTGTTTCCTCTTGGTCTCTTCGTACGGAATCAACCCTCTTTCATTTTCCAACGGAATTCCTGTAAGCAAGGGGCCCATTAGTAACTTGGGAGTGTCTTTTACTAATAATAGGGAGGACTTATTTGAATTCGACTATCCTCCGAAATTATCTAGACTAACAACTCTCTTCGTTCCTGTTCCATGAGAGATGAGAGGCCGCAATATCATTACAAAATTCTTTGGTCTTTCAAAACGTGTTTAGTTTCTTGTTTTTTCTAGTCCACCACTCACTTTTATCAAAGAGGTTGAAAAGGCTTTACGATTTTCATCTCGTGAGGCCGTATGGAAAAAGTTAAACGACCCACAGTGATCAACCAGAAAGCCAAAAGGCTTAATGATTCCTTGCCAAAAGGGGGTGCCTTTTTACACTGAGGTTCATCTCTATCTCAAATACTTACTTCTTGACTATATCACTTTTTACAATGTAGTAACAATTTTACCTCTGCTAACCTCCCATGACCTTTGAACCCCACCAAAATTGACTAACAGAAAAATTAAACAAGTGTCTGTACTTCCTCTTTTATAATGTCATGTTTGCAAAGTTTCAGTTTGACCTCTGGTGACCTCAAATGACTTGTGATCTTCACCAGAAACAATAGGGTTACTCTTACCATGACAAATCTATATACAAAGTTTGAAAAGCGTCCGTTATTCCCATCTTCACATGTCATGTTAACAAGGATTTCAGTTTTTGACCTCTGGTGACCTCAAATGACCTTTGATTTCCACTAAAACCATAGGGTTCTTCTTCTCAACATATCAAATCTATATACCAAATAAGAAAAATGGTTTGTCATTGCTATCATGAGATATCGTATTTACAAAGTTTACCGTTTTTGACAGCTGGTGACCTAAAATGACCTTTGACCTCCACCGAAAACACTAAGGTTCTTTCTCTTGACATTGCAAATCTATAAAGTACATATCAAAAGTGTCCGTCATTGCTATCTTGAGATATCGTGTTTACAATGTTTTCAGTTTTTTACCTCTGTTGACCTTAAATGACCTTTGACCTCCACAAAAAACAATAGGGTTTTCCTCTTACCATGAAAAATGTATATAAAAATATGAAAAGTGTCCGTCATTGCTACCTTGGGATATCCTGTTTACAAGCCATTTACAAGGTTTTTGCCGTTTAACCTCCGGTCACCTCAAATGACCTTTGACCTCCACCAAAAATAATAGGGTCCTTTTTCTTACCATGACAAATCTATATAAGAAATTTGAAGTGTCAGTCATTGCTACGTTGAGATATTGTGTTTTCAAAGTTTTCGCTGTTAAACCTTTCGTGATCTCAAATGACCTTTGACATCCACCAAAAACGATAGGGTTTTTTCTCTCACCATGACAAATCTATATACCAAATATGAAGTGTCCGTCATTGCTACCTTGAGATATCGTGCGTGTTTACAAGCCCTTTACAAGATTTTTGAAGTTTAACCTCCGGTGACCTCAAATGATCTTTGACCTCCACCAAAAACACTAGAGTTCTTTGCCTTGCCATGAAAAATCTATTTACCAAATATGAAAAGTGCCAGTCATTGCTGTCTTGAAATATCGTGTTTACAAGATGTTCGCAGTTTAACCTCTCGTGACCTCAAATGTACTTTGACCTCCACCAAAAACAATAGGGTTCTTCCTCTTACCATGAAAAATCTGTATACTAAATATGAAAAGTATCCATGATTGCTATCTATATGTGTATATGTGTCACATACACACATACACACCCACACACACGACATCATCATCGTATAGATTCCTTGCCTGCCTTCGACACTCGGCAAGGAATCAATAACTACTGTGACGGTGGTTTCAAGGTTACACATATTAAGAGTTTTGTAAAGTCTTTAAAATGTTCATGGGTTCGCCGATATCCTAACATTTGTGAAAGCCCGTGGAGAATCTTTTTCAGTAGGGCTCTTAAGCCTAATGGGCCTGACTATTTTTGTTGTAATTGCCATATACGTGGTATTAGATTGCCTAATTGCAATTTTATTTCCCAAGTTACAGAAGACTGTTGTAAAGTTTCATACACAACTCTTACGGGAAACTTTGAGGACCAGATTATTTGGAACAACTCGCACATAACGGTTAATGGCAAAGCAATTTTTTTTTTTATGAAAACCTGTACGAACTTGGTACCATAAAAGTAATGGACCTTTTGACATCCAAAATCAGTCACTTCACTTTTTGTACTGTACTCAACAGAATCTCTTAGATTTCTCATTCATTCATTATTGGGGACTAATAAAGGCTATTCCTAGTCACCGGATAAATTCTTAAATAATGCTGAAGACAGCCCCGGGCGAATGCTACTAATTTGTTACAGATTTATGAATTGTATGACAGTGTCTCGTTTTGTTTACCCTATTCTTGTTAAGAATATTCCTGCTTCTGCCTCTTCCTGAAAGAAGTAGAACAATGATTACTTTTCCGAAGATGACAATGGCAAAGTATTTTTATCATGCCGTTTAAAAGTATTACCGAGCCCAAACTTCAGTATTTTCGGTTTAAGTTTCTGCATAGGATTGTATATCCAAATAACTTTGGATTTTCCTTAAACACTGTGGCTTCTCCATTGTGCTCGTTTTGTGACTTAGATGAGGAAATAATCGACCATTTGATTGGAATTTGTAGTTTCGTTTCAAGCTTTATTTTAAAGTTGAAAAAGGGTTCTTAAACAAGCAGGTTTTCTTTTCTAAAGAGGATATTTCTTTGGTTTTAAGAAAAAGACCAAATTTTATAAAATATTGCATCTTCAATACTTTACCCCGATAGCAAGCATACGTCATAATGACGTCATTTCCACGTAATTTAGTGACGTTTTAGTGACGTTATAGTGACGACATAAACACGTGTAAAACGTCAGTCATTTCCCGACGTGAATACGACTTCACCCTGGTTTTTATGGCTACAGTTTTAATTCCTTTTTTTTTTGTTTACTACACTTTCTTCACATTTTCCCACTAGGCTGAGGCTATTATAGTTAGTATAGTGCACTCACTAGGCCTTTGCCTAGCATATGCATTCTGTAGTGTAGCCTAGCAATTTGAATGTTATTAACGGATTAGGCCTACTGGCCAAACATAAGCATCACTCCGAAAACTTTACACAGCAGCAGCTGGCTGAGCGTATGCCTAACGTTAGGCCAGGACCCAGACATGTAGTAGTAGACTAGTTCCTGTACTAGTATTAGTAAGTATTGTACAGTGTTAGTAGAGGCTAGTCCTACCAGTAGGACTAGCACGGCACCCGGTACTAACACCAATACATAACATAGTCTAACGTAAAGGCCCCATCATTAACTTACAATTGCCGACACCTTTTAAAAGTGTAACATTCGTTTTAATTGCTGAAAAACCGTAGCAACAAAACACAAACTATCAAATTCTACGAAACAATAGCTTTTTCAGTACAATTATACCCAGGCTGTTATAGGCCTAATAAGAATGATGAAAATTCAACAAGCATTTGAGACATACTTTCACAGTTATTGTGAGTTGGTGATGGCTGCAATAGCGTTACTTATGATATGAATATTTGGAATGAACGCCTAGACGAAGTTTCCCGATACATACTTCGAAAAACGCTCGAGATGTTAAACAAAGACAAAAATTTGCCGACAATATTCGAAATGGTTGACACAATGACAAAGTTTACCGATAACTATTTCGCTTTAATTCGGACAGCGTTTTCGATACGGAATATGTCGATGTTTGGTTATTGATGAATGGCAAATTTGTTTTGGCCAAATCCAGAATTTTCTGTACACAATGAAAATGACTGCATGGGAGCACGCGCTGAAAATCATGATAATTTAAAATAAAATGAAACAATGAAGATAAATAGTAAGGAAATATCTAAATTAAGAAATAAAAAAAGATGAACAATTACCAAATCAATTAAAAAATCAATCAATAAATATCAATAAATAAGTCAATAAATAAATCAATAATGGGCTATAGGCCTACCCATCTATACCTCATAGGTCTATAGCGATGGTAAATCGTGGGTACACGTACACCGATTGCAAGTTTGGCCGGGAAATTTGGCAAATATCCATTTTTATCTCATCGCTCCGTGAGGAGGATGAGATATTGTAGTCACTTGACCTGTTGGGCTATATTCGGCAATGCCATCAGAAATAACAACCGTTGCCATGGTAACAGTTAATTTTCACAAGTTACTAATCTAAAGTCCTAACTCATGGTGGGGTACCCCAGGGTAAACAAAAGTCCATAACGGACTGAGGGGTCAAAACGTGTCCGTGTGTGTGGGTGTGTGTGCGTCGGTGTGCAGCCTTGGTGTGTACAGTCATGATATGTGTATGGGTGCACCCTTGGTGTGTACAGTCATGATATGTGTGTGGCTGTGCCGAAGCTGTGTGTGTAGGTCTGAGGCTACTGTGGGCATGTGGGTGTGCCGAAGCTGTGTGTGTAGGTCTGAGGCTGCTGTGGGCATGTGGGTGTGTGTGTGAGTGTGTGTCCAATTTTGTTTTCTTAATATCTCCAAAGCGGTAAAGCCGATTCTCTTCATATTTAGTGGGAAGGTGCCCTAGGTAGAACCCCAGTTTTACATTGACTCCCGGAAGTAAAGGTCAAAGGTCAGAGGTCAAAGATCAAATTATGTGAAAATCACTCTTTTTATAATAACTCCAAGAAAAAACATCCCATGAACATGAAACTGGCACTACAAAAATATATGGTTGCCATGGCAACCAAGGCCAGAAGTCACGTGATATTAACATTTTAAGCGTTACAATAACTCCAGGAGGGAACATCCCATTGACATGAAATTTCACAAACATAATAAACATATCTAGTACTACTAAAATATGGGGTTGCCAAGGCAACCAAGGTCAAAGGTTATGTGATGGAAAGGAAAATGCCTATTTTTAAGCCAAAAAAGTGTGACATGAACTCCTCCTTGTGGGCCAGACCGACTCTTTGCAAACTTGGTGGGAAGGTACCCCAGGGTAAAAACTTGTGTCTGGCAAACCCTCGGAAGTAAAGGTCAAAGGTCAAATTTGGTGAAAAATCACAATTTTTATTATTTTTAGTATAATTTCAAAAGAAAACATCCCACTTACTTGAAACTTCCCACACATATTAAACGTATCTGCTATTAACAAAGAGTTGCCATGGCAACCAAGGTCTAAGGTCACGTGACAGAAGGTTAAATTTACATCTTCTTATTTTGAAAACATCTACCAAATGGCTAGACCGATTCTCTTCAAACTTTGTGGGAATGTACCCGAGGGTGGGAAAATATGTCTCACCCAGCCCGGAAACAGAGGTCAAGAGTCAGAGGTAAATAACAGCTTTGTGGGCCTGCTCTTGGTATACAAACAGAATACATTTCTCTGTGTATCAATCTTAAATATACTTGACACGCACCCTAGCGCGTGTTAAAAGAAACAAATGCAGGAATTTCTTCCCCGCAGAAAGCGTGTAAGATACCAACGCGACCTTTACGAGTTGTCAAGTATTTTTATTGTAAGGCGTGGGACTGCACACTAAACAGAGCCTCGGTACGCGATGGCTTCTGATAAAACTGATGATAGCAACATAAATGAACAGTACACAGTATAGGCCTGCCTGTACGGTACTGCCTGTCTATTCCAATGATGCACATGCTAACGCGCGCTAGTATTCACATGATATTATATGCGCCGATTTCAGTATAAAGGGATTTCATGTGACGCCACAGGAGTGGGCTTCTCAGACACTGAAGGGCAAAACACATGCACAGTAAAGAACCTACAGCACACGCGCAAGACATAACCATTGATAATACTCGACACAATGAATGAACGCGTGCCCTTCAAAACCAAAGAGACGCGTCACATGACGTTCTGAAACCTTTCTATAGCCCACTGGAAGCGTTCCTTTTGCGCAACAAAAGGACGCATATTGGAAAAAGTTAACACGCGCGCAGAAGCCTCCAACATTATCCCACTGATCCATATATGTAGGTTCTACACATCAAAGATATTACAGGTCTTAGCATAGATACCAAACTACTATACCTAAACTGTTACGAAAAATGATCGACTCTTCATGGAGGGAACACCTTTTCAGTCCGACACGTTTTCATTCCGAAAATGAAATACACGTCTTCATTCCGAAAAAACGAGTTTTCATTCCGAAACGTTTTCATTCCGAAAATGGAATACACGTTTTCATTCCGAAAAAACGTGTTTTCAGTCCGACACGTTTTCATTCCGAAAATGGAAAACACGTTTTCATTCCGAAAAAATGAGTTTTCATTCCGAAAATAAAATACACGTCTTCATTCCGAAAATACGAGTTTTCAGTCCGGCAAGTTTTCATTCCGAAAATGGAAAACACGTTTTCATTCCAAAAAAACGAGTTTTCATTCCGAAAATGAAATGCACGTCTTTATTCTGAAAAAAAGGAGTTTTCAGTCCGACACGTTTTCATTCCGAAAATGGAAAACACGTTTTCATTCCGAAAAAACGTGTTTTCATTCCGAAAATGAAATGCACGTCTTCATTCCGAAAATACGAGTTTTCAGTCCGACACGTTTTCATTCCGAAAATGGAAAACACGTTTTCATTCCGAAAAGACGAGTTTTCATTCCGAAAATAAAATACACGTCTTCATTCCGAAAAAAACGAGTTTTCAGTTACTGTCACCTCTCTTTATCACTATCACTATCACTATCTTTATCATTATCATTATCATTAATAATATTCTAGCTTACTGTACAATCTAAAAACGGTGTTTAGGAATTGATCATTTTGAACATATTTTCTAAGCACTTTCATCCCCGCACTTTGTAATCATGTTTAGATGCTAAACACGTATGTTTAATTCCCCCCACCCCCTCTCCAAAAATCGTTTTAAAACACCTGCTAAATATCACAGTAAGTGTACAATCGCTAGACAAGTATTTTATGATTTTAACGTGTTTATAAAGTGAGGCAAAATAAGTGTTTCATTGGTGAACACGTTCTTCAGAGTGCATAATAACTTACAATATTAAAAATAAAATTGCAACTACACATGCTAAGATAAAAAGGCACCCTGAGCCGAGAAGGTTCCTGCTATTTATTCAGCCTTCCTTAGCTCTAATGAAAAACGATAAAGTGCGTTCAAATGTCCACCTATAAAGTTTCTAAAAAACATGCAAAGAGCAATAAAGAATTAAAGCAACTACTTTTCAAAGTTTGTGCTGATTAATCAGCACAATCAGCACAAACTTTGGACAGTAGTAGTACTTTAAACATAAAGCTTAAAATAAGCAGCAGTAAAGCAACAAAATGGGATATTTAAAACCAGCTGTAAGTGCGTCTCATTGAAGTTAAGATAATACTAAAAAAAGTTAAAAACAATGGTAGTTAATAGGGACCAGGAAGTGGTATCAGTCAAGACCACTTCGCATTAGAAAACACAGAAAGGAGTAGAAAAAGTAACCCTGAATTGTGCCGTAGATACCTTGCTCTAAAAATCTCTAGGAGGACGCAACAAAACAAGAAGATAAAATTGGATTCTTAAAACTAGCATGTAAATTTGTTGCACTGTAGTTAAGAAAACTAGCTTAGACCAACATAGCTTAAGAGGAATAGGAGGAGTAATCGAGCAAGAACATTTCATAAAACAAACCGCCAAAAGGAGTATAAAAAACTCCTTCCTTTCATTTAGGCCTAGAGAAAACAAAGTGTTCTGTTCTGTTTGTCCTCCAAAGAGGTATCAGAACTTAATATGAAAAATACATACATGTCAAAAATTATAGCACTAAGACAAAAGAAAATATATGTATATATATATATATATATTTATAAAAGAAAGAAAAGAAAAAACACATTATAATACAATGACATAGTTAACTACCATGTGACCAAAATACTTGCACCAGTTTTGAAAAAAAGAATAGGTAATGCACTGTTTGCAACTAGCGAAACTTTTCCATGATTTTTCAAGTACTTTCATCAAGTGAAAGAAGCCCCTCACAACTGCTTGATTGATCATCGGAAAGTTTTGTATGCAGAAAGCCAGGACTAGTAAAAAAAGTATTTGAATTAACGTCCAAATCTTTAGTGTAAAGTTTCTTATAGAAGTCTTGTGCTGCTTTCAAATTGTCATCATTGTTGCTTATCACTTTATCATTATCTAAAATTAATTGGTTAATACTATTGAAAGCTTTATTCCTTTTTTCCAAATTTAGAAAATACTTTGTATTTTTCTCACCGTTTTCAGACCACCGAGCCCTAGATCGGATAACAATGCCCTTTAATTTATAGTCATAAATTGAGTCTAATTTAGCTCTTGATTCCTCAAGCTGAGTTTTTAAATCAGCAGACGGACGTAGAGCATACTGTTGTTCAAGTAAAGCGATCTTTTCGATTAAATTCTTTTCATCAGAAAGCCGATGTTTTGCCGCAATTTTAGAATAGGTTATTGACACAGATCTTATGATCAATTTACAAGATTCCCAGAGCAACCTGGGATTGTAATAATGATGAGTTTTGATTACTTCCTTAATGGCTTCTTTCACTGAACTAACATAGATTGGCTCTTCTAATAAGGAAATATTAAGTTTCCAAATACCTTTACCTCGAACATTACCAATCATAAGGTTCATGCTTACACAACAATGATCAGAGCCAAAAAAAAAAGCAAAATGGACATATCTGTAACGGCATTTCTAAGATGTTTTGACAAAATGAAATAGTCTAGCCTACAGTGGATAGATGTATCAATGTTTGAATGCCAAGTATACTGATTTCTACAAGGATTTCTTTCACGCCAAACATCTATCAAATCATAAGTTTCCATCATATTTAAAACTCTGTTCCTTGCCTTAAAGTTAGTTTGAGCATTACCTCCAACCTTGTCTAGGTTTAGGTTCATTACAAAATTAAAATCCCCTCCCCAAACAATAGAATCCCATCCGTGCTTACTGATATAACTTTCCAGCTTAAAGAAAAGGGACACGTTATCCACATTGTGGCCGTAAATATTTATAAGCTCAAATAGTGTATCATTACAATTAACATTCAATATAATGAAGCGGCCATCTATATCGATTATTACATTTATGACTGTCATAGTTATAAACGGATTGATCAAAATTGCAACACCTTTGCTACAGTTAGAACCAATTGATAAATAAACTTTCCCTCCCCATTCAATAGCCCAAATAGAATTATCGGAAGGAATGGAATGCGTCTCTTGCAAATAAATGAAATCGTACTTGTGGGTATGTAGGAAAGAAAATAGTTTACGTCGTTTCTTGCTATCACGAATACCTCTAACATTAAAAGTAACAAATGAATACGATCCCATGTCAAACGTGAAGAGGGCAAACATGCCCTGATACTCTAATTGTTAAAGAGAGCCCATTGATAATAAAATGCAAACCCGTTAAAGTGATAGGTTCAGCAAAACACTTTTCAAAACGATGATCTCCAATGAGAGAAGAATGCAAATGTACAATGTATATTATAGCTATATACAAATTACGAGACTGAAAAAAATAAGTAGAAAAAGAAAAAGGAATCACGTTGACCAGCTTCACCGCTGAAAACATTTCTGAGATATGACTGCTAGGAAATAATTAGCCTAAGCAGTAAATAGTCAACCAGGTCCAAGGACCAAAAAAGACGAGCACGGTCAGCATGGAGGTGGGGGATATGAGAACAAAATGCGAATCTAATATTTTATTAAAACAGGAAAAGAAAATTCTCACCAAAGTAGGTAGTGTTCAATGGTAATGACGAAAGTTATTCCAGATTACATTAACGGGAACCTCTCGGCTAAAATTCGAAGGGTTTCCCGGTAGCATCTCTCCACTTTCCTCCACTAAAGGTAAGCTTTACCCCTCTGTCATAAAGATCCTTTACTTTGGACGACCATTTCTTCTTCTCTGCTAGATCCAATCTGGTTAAGTCGTCCACAATGAAGAAAGATTGACCCTGTAAGGCTGATCGCCTGTACCTCATGATAAAGGATTTCGCCTTATACGACAAACAGCGAACAAGAATGTGAGGGGGTCTTCCGGGTGGGGCTCTGCCATCTCTGTGACACCTCTCTATATGTAAGTCAGGTGCGTCCTGAAATAATGGGAACACCTTCTCCTTTACCAGATCTTCACAATTCTCATTCTCCGTAACGGGTATTCCAACAATTCTGAAATTATTTCTACGTGAAAACCGCTCCAGTTTGTTTGTATCCATGGTTTTTACCTCGAGAGCATTTTCTAATGCCGTAACTCTCTCAGCCGATCACAGAGTTGGCCCTTTTCCTCCACAACTCTCTCTATGTCATCAATTCTTCTGCTCTGAAACTCCACAGCTTCACTTAAATCCTTCTCTAGCTTTGCAACAGATTTCTGAAGTTCCTTCATAGAGCGTTCGACAGTTTTTGGAAAGGAGTCTATGGCGGATCTCCAGTTCTCAGTTTCGTCAAACTCACTGTCAGTTTCTTCGTGGAACTGGCTCCCGGGATTCTGTGTATAGTGCAATAAGGTGGGTGTGGCCTTCGAAGACTTCGAACGAGTTGATGTTGAAAACTGAGAGAGAGGGGGTCTACCCCTTTTTCGTCGACCGGCCATAATGTAGTTTGAAGGCCCAGAAACAAGTTCAAAAACCCTTAATTTGAAAAACAAACCGATTCACCGTAAAAATCTTGCAGAAATCTCAACCCCTGTTCAGCAGTGTGTTTAGCCTGTCATGTCTTAGGCTCGTCCCATTATTATTATTATTATTATTATTATTATTATTATTATTATTATTATTATTATTATTATTATTATTATTATTATTATTATTATTATTATTATTATTATTATTATTATTATTATTATTATTATTATTATTATTATTATTATTATTATTATTATTATTATTATTATTATTATTATTATTATTATTATTATTATTATTATTATTATTATTATTATTATTATTATTATTATTATTATTATTATTATTATTATTATTATTATTATTATTATTATTATTATTATTATTATTATTATTATTATTATTATTATTATTATTATTATTATTATTATTATTATTATTATTATTATTATTATTATTATTATTATTATTATTATTATTATTATTATTATTATTATTATTATTATTATTATTATTATTATTATCCGCATGAATTAGGCATTGAGGCGACAGTTCATGCTAATTCAACAACATTATGGCGACACCTGACATGAAGGCGACAGTTTACGTGTCGCCTTATTTCATAGGTACTAGATAGAAAAATAATTTTATAGTCGGAAATAGGCTTAAATTGTTCGTCCTCCTCTAGAATGTATATCTACCAAATTTGGTTAGGGTAGGGTTAGGGGTAGGGTTAGGGTTAGGGTTAGAAAAATTCAAATTTTTGTACACAAGTTAATGTAACTGTCGCCCTAAGTAGGTATCCACGCTTATTATTATTATTATTATTATTATTATTATTATTATTATTATTATTATTATTATTATTATTATTATTATTATTATTATTATTATTATTATTATTATTATTATTATTATTATTATTATTATTATTATTATTATTATTATTATTATTATTATTATTATTATTATTATTATTATTATTATTATTATTATTATTATTATTATTATTATTATTATTATTATTATTATTATTATTATTATTATTATTATTATTATTATTATTATTATTATTATTATTATTATTATTATTATTATTATTATTATTATTATTATTATTATTATTATTATTATTATTATTATTATTATTATTATTATTATTATTATTATTATTATTATTATTATTATTATTATTATTATTATTATTATTATTATTATTATTATTATTATTATTATTATTATTATTATTATTATTATTATCCGCATGGATTCCACCTTAAGGCGACAGTTCATGCTAATTCAACAACATTAAGGCGACACTTGGAATTAAGGCGACAGTTTATGTGTCGCCTTATTTCTCAGGTACTAGATAGAAAAATAATTTTACTGTCGGAAATAGGCTTAAATTGTTCATTTTGGTCTAATAAGTATGTCTACCAAATTTGGTTAGGGTGCGGTTAGGGTTAGGGTTAGAAAATTTGAATTTTTATTGTGCAAGTCAATGTAACTGTCGCCCTAAGTTAGTATCCACGCTTATTATTATTATTATTATTATTATTATTATTATTATTATTATTATTATTATTATTATTATTATTATTATTATTATTATTATTATTATTATTATTATTATTATTATTATTATTATTATTATTATTATTATTATTATTATTATTATTATTATTATTATTATTATTATTATTATTATTATTATTATTATTATTATTATTATTATTATTATTATTATTATTATTATTATTATTATTATTATTATTATTATTATTATTATTATTATTATTATTATTATTATTATTATTATTATTATTATTATTATTATTATTATTATTATTATTATTATTATTATTATTATTATTATTATTATTATTATTATTATTATTATTATTATTATTATTATTATTATTATTATTATTATTATTATTATTATTATTATTATTATTATTATTATTAGTCTTAGTGGTAGTGGTAGTGGTAGTGGTAGTGGTAGTGGTAGTGGTAGTGGTAGTATTGTTAGTACTGTTATTGTAGTTATTATCTCAACCCCACATACTACGTATGTGGGGATGAGATATTGTGCTTCGTTTACTGTTCAAAAGTTCACATGTATACCTCTGCCAGTCTCCATAGCAACCGTAACCATGGAAATGCATGATAGGGAAATTTCAGGCTTTATAACCGCTACTCAGGGGTGGGGCAGAAAAGAGAGGTGGAGTTCCTGTTTTCTGCTCATGTGACCAAATATGCCTAAAATTTGGGTCAAAGGCTCAAATGATGTAATGACATCCACAAGGTCAAAAATGTGTTGCGAACTCCTCCTAAACTAATAACACGGTTGAGCTCCAACTTGATGGGTGGATTGATACATGATAGGTCAAAGGTCAGAGGTCAAAGGTCATAAAAGGTCAAAATAGGCAATTTTACATATCTGGCTATAAAACCAGAATAAAACAATAAATGACCCTGATATTGTCACATACCTTTCACATTGAAGCCCTGTTGGCACGGTTTGACATTTGACCTCCTGAGGTCAATGGTCACGAGGTCAGAGGGTCAAAAAACAATTTGGGGGTCAAAACTGTGTCGTGTACCGATGCAATCCTGGAGGTGCTACTCATCTCAAACTTGGTGAGGGTGTGCATAGTCCTTGTAATATGTGCCTCGAATTTCGCCAGCATGATAGGTCAAAGGTAATAAAAGGTCGAAAAAGGCATTTTTTCCAGATCTGGCTATAAAACCAGATTAAAACAATAAATGACCCTGATATTGTGACATATCTTTCTCAATGAAGCCCTCTTGACCCAACTTGACGTTTGACCTCCTGAGGTCAAAGGTCACGAGGTCAGAAGGTCAAACATAAATTTGGGGTCAAAACTGTGCCGTGTACCAGCTCAAACCTGGAGGTGCTACTCATCCCAAATCTTGGTGAGGGTGTGCATAGTCCTTGTAATTTGTGCCTCTAATATCACCAGCATGGTAGGTCAAAGGTCGCTATAGGTCAAATGACATTTTCAAGGTCACACATATATCTTGAATTTATCCAAACTGAAAATACAACTGGCCCCAAACTTGGTATACAGGTGTGTAAAGCGCCGCCAAAATGTGCGGTTCGGGGATTGACCTAAGGTTACAAATTATTTACACTTAAAACAGGGAAAATGATAACAGAAAACAGCCTTTAAAGTTTCTCAAATATAATTCGCACAATTCGCACAATTCGCACAATTACTGCCACCAAATTACAATCGCGAAATCACATATCGGCAGATTGATAAAGATAATCAAAAGAACAGATTATTTAATGATCAGATTACAAGGCGAAGTCCCATGCGTCAACCAGCCGTCTCAGGCCACGCCCCTGACGTCCGCCAACGCCCACGGTCGCCGGTGGTCCTTCTGTGGTGTCCTCCGTCAACGTCAGCCAACGCCCACAGTCACTGGTGGTCCATCTGTGGAGCCCTCTGCCCACGTCAGCCAACGCCCGCAGTCCCTGGTCCCCTTCCTCTTTAGCCCTCCGCCTGGGTCAGCCAACAGTCTCAGGCAACGTCTCTGACGTCAGCCTACGCTCACAGTCACCAGTCGTCCCTCTGTGGTACCCTCCGCTAACGTCAGCCAACGCCCACAGTCCCTGGTGGTCCGTCTGTGGCGTCCTCCGCCCACGTCAGCCAACGCCCACGGTCTCTGGTCCCCTTTCTCTGTAGCTCTCCGCCTGGGTCAGCCAACAGTCTCAGGCAACGTCTCTGGCGTCAGCCTACGCCCACAGTCACCAGTCGTCCCTCTGTGGTGCTCTCCGCCAACGTCAGCTAACGCCCACAGTCTCTGGTAGCCTTCCTCTGGGAGCGCTCCGCCAACACTTCACTGCACAAAGGGTCGACTCACGTCCTTTAGTGAACAAAGGGCTCTCCGCAACTATTTCTATGTGTAACGGGACTTACGCAAGTGCTTAACTGAGGGAAAGGCCTCCGCAATTACTTCAATGTGTAACGGGACTTACGCAAGTGCTCAACTGTAGGAAAGGCCTCCGCAACTTCTTCTACTTCACTGTGTAAGGGGTTGACTCACGTCCTTAGTCGTACCAAGAGCCCTGCGCAACTACTTCTATGTGTAACGGGACTTACGCAAGTGCTTAACTGTAGGAAAGGCCTCCGCAATTACTTCAATGTGTAACGGGACTTACGCAAGTGCTTAACTGTAGGAAAGGCCTCCGCAATTACTTCAATGTGTAACGGGACTTACGCAAGTGCTTTACTGCATGAAAAGCCTCCGCAATGACTCCAATGTGTAACTGGACTTACGCAAGTGCTCAACTGTAGGAAAGGCCTCCGCAACTTCTTCTGCTTCACTGTGTAAGGGCTTGACTCACGTCCTTGGTCGTACAAAGAGCCCTGCGCAACTACTTCTATGTGTAACGGGACTTACGCAAGTACCCAGCTGTAGGAAAGTCCTCCGCAACTACTTCTACTTATCTGTGTAAAGGGTTGACACACATCCTAACTATACAAGAGGTCCTCTGCCAAAATACTTACGCGGATAACCTAGAATAATTCTGCGCCCTCAAGACGTCATTAAAACGGATCCCACGAGAGTCAAATTTCCCTCTATCTGCCTTCCAAAAAGGCGATTTCTTTTTGAGCGACGAAGAACTAGTTCCTCCGGCCCAAACTGTTTACAGAACAAAGGCACAATTTTTCTAATCCGAAAATGGCTTTAATCAGTCCACTAACGTGTATCCTAACTAGCGTAATTCAGATTACGCTAGTCCAAATTAACAGCTTCATTCTATAATTTCTACGGCTTATCGTTACCAAATCTTGCTTTCCACCAGGTTACTTCTATCTCGTTTTCTCTCCGTGTACTTATCGGCAAGGCCTCTTACTGCGTCGCACTTGCTTTTTTTTACCCTCGTAATTCTCGCAGAGGCTCTTTCTCCCTCTTGTTTACCCGTGCAATTCTCAAAGCGACTCCCCTAGCATCCCCACGTGTCCTCCTTTTAAACCACGGTGCGATACTTAATCACAAGTTCGAGACTCCTATGCCACTCCCACCCGTGTGCAGCCTAGTATACCGTACTGTGCCAAACTTTCCTCACGAGGGCGACGAGAATAACCAATCAGAGTGTTCCGGTGTAATCGTTACACAGGTGACAGGTGAGTGCCGGCCGGACATCCTGCTTCCGGCGTCTGGTTTCCTGTGTCTCCTTTCCGTCGTCTGGTTTCCGGCGTCTAGTTCCCCTTCCCGCTTCCTGCTTCCTGCTTAGTTTAGATATCCTCAGCGCGTTTAAGAAAAATGAGACAGAAAATCTCAGCTGCGTTTCACCGCCCCCTCCTCCCAGCAATGCGCCCCGCATTGTCCTACAGTAGATATCGAATTAAAAGACGGCATCCACAGCGGAAGAAGCTACCAAATAAGAGTAAGCGAAAAGAAAACAAAGACACATATTTAATTCGTTTGCTACCAGCACATGTTTTCTTTCGTCTTTCTAAAACCTTAACGTTTTTCTTTAACAAACTTCAACTTCATTTCATTTTCAGTTCTTTTGCACGTTTTTACAGTAAAAACTCTTAGTATTTCTTCTTTCTCATCAATGGTGAATCGTCCGTCCACGTGGCGTGTCTTCCTCACTATTTTCCAACAAACGGTGCCTGGCCCCACATCGATCTCATATGACACTAGGTCCTTTCTCTCTTTCATATCTGCTCTGACTACCATTCCCGATTCTTCCTCTTTGGTCACTTTTTCTCCCTTTTCTCTTTCAGACCCTTGTGTTTCTTGTTTGGGCGTCTTCGGCTTTTCGATTGGTGAACCAAGTGCTGTTAAAGTGGGCATGACACGGCCAAAATAACTTTTGTGTATTGCAAGATTGGGTACAGTATTGTAAAAGTATCATCTCACACACAATTAAAACCGGCGCAGTTCGGCATAAATAGAATTTGAAGAAAAACGTCCAGAAATCCGATTTCGAAAAATGCCACAACAGGTCACCTGACTTTTATGACGCAATTGGCGGCACCCCGCACTGCGCTATGTAAGGACGCGTATCTAGATGTGGAACTAATACAACGCTTTGGGAAAGTTTCATATCTTAGCAACTTCATGGAAATGCTTACATTACAATATACAGAACACAAAGCGCGAACCAACGATGTGTATGCTAAAGCGCTCGTGCATTCAAGCACGGGCGCTGAGACGAGTTTGCGGGCGTGCATACACGTCATTGGCGCGGACCATGTCGGGGGCTTGGAAGCACGTCATTGGCCAGTATGAACGCGTGCATATGAGCGCGCGTGTTTTAGTTTTCGTACATACGTAAACCTCAGCTCAGTTTCTGTGAAAAAAGTACGCGGTATGGTCGCGCTCGCAGTACAGAACAGCTCTGAACATGTATGATGTGAACAGTCCATAACAAGCGCTTGTTATAGGCTTTTCAGTGACAGTGTTATTGCGAATGCTAAGCACGCGCTACTCAAGTATCACGATAGCACATGGTGTCGGTTGAGATGATGTAACGCGCGTTACCATGCCTATGATTCGGTGTGTGGAAACGATAGGTGAGCAGCCTCGTACATGTACAGAAGTGGTACTGACCGTGCCGCCAATGACGTCACGTTTGAGACGCGCTCACTACGTTTTGTTTTTCGCTTTCGGATTTCAGATGGGCTGAGTGTGGCCTGTTTTGAGGATTCACAAGGTCGTATTCCGGTGTATATGAACGTAGTTTAGACAGAAAAACATTCGCTTTATTTCAAGATGTGCCCAAAGAATATTTACTGAGAAACTTACTTTGGCCGTGTCATACCCACTTTAAATAAGCTAGGGGCAGGTCCAGGGATTCTAACCCTCCTTTCAGTACACGCCTCGTCGGGACCCCTGGGCTTCTTGGACCTTCCTCTTTTCCCCAGCTTTTTCCTTTCCTTCTTCATCTGTGTTGGTCACAGGTTCTTTTTGCTCCTTTTCGTTCTTCCCCTCAGAGCGTTCGTTACTCTCTTTCTCCCTGCTTTCCGGTACTCCTCGCAAATCCCCTCCTCCCTTACGTCCATCGTCTTGGTTCTTCCCTCGGCTTGACCTTTTCCCCCTTCACATCCGTTTTTGTTCCTCCTGGACTCACATCCCATTCTCCAACCGTCCCCGTCGTCACAGTTCTAGACCTTCGTTTGCACCCAACCTCATGCCTCTGAACGTCCCACTTTCTCTCATTTTGGTATTCCTTGCAGTTTTCACAGGTCCAGATAATTGTACCGTGTCGCTTTCTGGCGTGGTGCTCCCTGTCTGCGATGCTTCCATATTGTCTTCCACACCTCTGGCACTCATACTTGACTCCCCACGTTCCAGCCATGTTTCTGCAGGAATATAAAACAAACAAAAGAACTCGGTTACAAAAAACGACAAAAAAAAAAAAATGACCTAGCCTACCAGGGGTTTTCGTCTCCGTTGTGAGCGCCTAACACCAACGTTTCCCTCCACCGCTGGTGAAGCCTTAGGGTCGGGTGTTTCATTATTTCCCTCGTTCCTCTTACACCCTCCATCGGCCCCCTTCGTGCTACCATTTACCAACGCTTCCTTAGTACTTGTAGCTTTCGGTGGCTCCGGTTCAGCCAATACAAACCCCTCTTGTACACTCCAGCCCACCTCCTTGGGTTCCTCCCTGGTCAAGAGTACTCCTTTAACCCAATCAGGCGCCTTCCCCGTAAAGTTTTTTTAACCGGTTGTAATGCACAAGTTTAGGAGTCTTGTTGGGACCAAGTTTCACTCTGTCCAGGATATCATTCAGTCTTTTCAGTACTATGAAGGGACCTCCCCATGGACGGTTTAGCTTGGACGTCCTTCCCTTCCCAACGGCAGGGTAGTGTATCATAACCAGGTCCCCCGGGGAGTAAGCTGTATCACTGGCCCTTCGATCAGCCTGCGTTTTCTGGCGTTCCCCTGCCTTCTTAAGGTTAACTCGAGCTATTTTGTGCACCTTTCTGAGCCTCTGGCAGAGGTTCTCGACACACTCGGGGTAACTTTCCGGCCCTCCCTCATCTTTCGTGGGTAGTAAGAGGTCCATGGCGGTTCGGGGCTGCCCGCCAAACATAAGTTCAGCGGGGGAGTAACCTGTCAACTCGTGGACCGCGGTGTTATAGGCCATAGTCACCATAAGGAGCTATACATCGCAATCCTCTGGTTAGGGGATACCACCATTGAAAGCATAGTTTCAAGGGTACGACTGAACCTCTCCACCATACCATCCGATTGAGAATGATATGGCGTAGTCCTCGTCTTTTTGAGATTCAAGAGCTCACAGGTTTTCTGGAAAAAGGCTGATTCGAACTGTCTTCCTTGATCTGAGTGGAGTTCCTCGGGTATACCAAATCTGCAGATGACATTTTCAACCAGCGCCTTTGCTACAGAAACTGCCCCTTGGTCCGGGAGGGCTGCTGTTTCCACCCATTTTGAAAAGTAATCCGCCATCACAATACATACCTGTCCCCACTGGGGGTTGTGGGTAAGGGTCCCAGGATGTCTAACGCCATTCTTTGCAACGGTTCCCAACCCTATATTGTCGTAGTTTTCCTCTTGCTCTCGACTTGTGGCCTCTCCGTTGCCCACATTCTTCACAACTTCTACACCAACGGTCTACGTTCTTGGAGGCGCCACTCCAATAAAACTTTTGCCTCAAACGGTGCAACGTCTTCTTGGTCATAAAATGGCCTGACAAAGGGTTTGAGTGAGCTACTTCCCAAATTTGTTTCTGTAATGCCGCTGGAACCACAAACTGAAGTCTAACCTCATCTCCTTTTGGGGACTCGAATCGTCTAAACAGTAATCCATCCTTTAGCACCAAACTGTCCCACTGTGACCAGTAATGGCGCAATACTTTGCTTCCTCCGGAAACACTCTCCCATGGTTGTTTCTCCTGCCCAGCTTTCCCTTGTATTATGGGCAACAGGTCGGGGTTATCTCTCTGGTGCGCAATTAACTCCTTGGATGTCCAGGACGGAGCCTTGGGTGTCATCTTGGCGGCTGGTTCGTCTAGGATATCTTCATTCTGCAACGTCACACCAGCACAGACTACTTTCCGGGATTCTGTTTCTTCAATGTGTGTCAACCAAAATTCTTTCTCCTTGTTGGAGTATTCCCCTAACTCTTCCCTCTCACAGTGGTAGCAGTCTTCACATGGACTCCTGGATAAAGCATCGGCATTGTTGTGCACCCTTTCGGCTCGATGTTGTATAGTAAAATCATAGTTCCCCAGCCGTTCTAGCCACCTGGCAGTCTGTCCTTCGGGTTGACGAAACTTCATTAACCATGTGAAGGCTCCATGATCGGTCCTGATGAGGAAACGCCTCCCATACAAGAAGTGGTGAAACCATTTTACCCCAGCTGCAATTGCTAGAAGTTCCTTCTAGTCACACAGTACCGCCTCTCTGGTTTCGTCATGGTTTGGCTGTAGTATCCTATCACACGTTCCTCCCCATCCTGTATTTGCGACAACACAGCTCCTAAGCCCTGGTCACTGGCATCTGTATCCAACACGAAGGGACCCTCTCTAGTTGGATAGCTTAATATCGATGCCGTTTTTAGTCTTCTTTTTAGTTCACACAAGGCCTTTTCACAATCCTCAGTCCCTTCTCAGTCAATCGGTGTAACGGTTTGGCTATTGTACTGAATCCTTCAATGAACCTCCGATAATAACTACACAGGCCGACGAAGCCTCTCACATCTCGAACATTCGTCGGACGGGTCCAACTGGTCACGGCACGGATTTTCTCAGGGTCCGTGTGGATTCTTTCTGAACTTACAACATATCCAAGGAATGTCACCTCGTGTTTGAATAACTGGCATTTTTTTGGCGAGAACTTTAAGCCTGCCTCACCAAGTCGTTTAATCACATCTTCGAGCCGTCTATGGTGTTCTGGGAACGTCTTTCCATAAACTTTCACATCGTCCAGGTAAACAAGGCAACTTTCCCACTTCAATCCACCCAAAACTTTATCCATCAGCCTTTCAAAGGTAGCCGGGGTATTGCAGAGCCCGAAAGGCATCACCTTAAACTGAAATATTCCTTGATGAGTGTAAAAAGCAGTCTTGGCCCGATCAGCAGCCTCTTCTTCGATCTGCCAATACCCACTTGCTAGATCAAGCGTGGAAAACCATGTAGCTCCTCCCAGCAGGTCCAAGGTATCATCTATCCTGGGTAGGGGGTACGAGTCCTCGACTTTCACCTCATTGACCTTCCTAAAGTCTATGCAAAATCGTAGGCTACCATCCTTTTTCCTGACAAGCACGATCGGGGACGACCATGGGCTACACGATGGTTTTATGACATCAGCAGAGAGCATGTTGTTAATCTCCTGCGTGGCCTCCTCTTGCTTATGGAATGGGAATCTCTGTGCTGGCTGTTTGATTGGAGGATGTCTGCCAGTGTCAATGCGATGCCTGTCTACGTTGGTCCGTCCCAAGTCGTCCGGCCCCTTGGTGAATACACTTTCCCTTCTGGATAATAGTCTGGCAACTTCTAACTTCTGTTCTTCGTCTAAGTCCTTATTGCAATCCTGATAAAGCTCCTGCAGATGTGTGGGTACTACCACCTGTCCCCCACCCTGTTCCTGGGTAATCCTTGCTTCGCCACCTCTGGACGATCTCATGCTTCTGTGCCCTCCACAAGTGGCAACTTTCAGGCCTCCTATACTATCCGGATGCAACTTCTCTTGGTGTCCTGGCGCCAAAACCGGCCCAGCTCCGGGGTCCTTGGCGATATCACCCTCGCCAAATTTGGAAGATATAACCTCTCCCACCCCTTCACCAGCTGCAACCCTCAGACCTCCTGTACTATCCAGATGCAACTCCTCTTGGTGTTCTGGCGGCAAATCCGGCCCAGCCCCGGAGTCCTTGGCGATATCACCCTCGCCAGTCCTGGAAGATATCAGCTCTTCCACCCCTTTACAAACACCGAAAGCTTTATCCTTGTACACCGTCAGTGGTCGCGTTAGTGGTCGCTAAAATTGGCTAATCTTACCGGGAGATTCCCTGCTCCCAACCTGAGCAAACACCTTGCCACTAGAACGCCCTTTTTTCTCCAGAAGTTCCACAGATAGCTGAATGATTCCTACCTCATCAGCAAACTCTTTCTGGAAGTTCTTTACCCTGGCCTCTACAATCATCTCCGAATTGGCTGGCAGTACAAAAGTCTCGGCCGAAATTATCCTGCTCGAAAAGACCTCTCTTGCAGCTTCACTGGGCTCGTGCATTTGTTGTTCACAGCCCAGCATAACTCTCCCCATTCGTGCATTGATGACGCAGTTATGACGCCTCAGGAAATCCAGGCCCAGTATACAATCAGGCCCGATGTCCGCAACCCAAAATTCATAACTTAGTCCTTTGTCGCCAATTGTTACCACCATTTCAGCTTTTCCTAGTATAGGCACACTGTTTCCATCCGCTAGTACCATGCTCAACCCTTTTAGTTCTTGTTGAGGTCTTTCCTTTGGTGGAACTGTGAAGAAGATACCGGCCTGGATAATAGATACGTTGGCGCCAGTGTCCACAAGACAGGTCATGGGTTTAGCATACAATGTCCCGCTAAGATAGATTCCATCTTGGGCCAAACCTGGGATTTCCTCGTGCACTGCCACACGAATAGGTCTACTCTGATCACATCCTACTGCCGAGGTACGACCCCCAACCCCGACAGTTGGGATTTTTCCGTTGGCACTGAGTCCTGCGTCTCCTGTGGGTCCAGGGCCCTGATTCACCTTACCCTGCAGCTCCTGGACCTCGTCCTTCAATGACTTCAACGTACTCTGCATGTCCCCTAGTGCTCCTTGGTACATTTTCATACTTTCGGCTATAGCACTGGATACACTTTCACTCACAACATTGGTGCTGGCTGAGGGAGTTGGCCCTCTCTGGTTTGGTCCTTCCACAGCCCTAAGCGCCTTCCTTCCTGAAAAGTTCCTTTGTCTTTCAATTTTTTGAAAGGCCTCCATCTCCAGTGATACCCTGAGAGCTTCGTCCAAGGTACGGGGTCGTGCTTGGTACACCGCCAACCGTACCTCTGGGTCGTCTAGCGCATCCTGGGTAGGCTTGTCTTGTCAATCGTCTAATCTCTTGAGCTAGCTCGGGCAGTGACTCTTCCTTCCTCCTAGTTCGATTTTTCAGTTGGATTCTGAATACTTCAGTTTGATGGGCTGGGTCGAAACGGCGTGATAAAGCATTCACTAGGGAGGGATAGTCTCTTCGGGCGTGGATGTTGAGATCAGCTAAAACCGCCTGCGCTTCCCCACGTAGACAAGCAGCCAAACACGTAGCCATCTAAAAAGAAGTTAAAACAGAAAATAATTTGCCGGTCAATCCCACCGCTGCCACCAGTTTTAACACGCCGCCAAAATGTGCGGTTCAGGGATTGACCTAAAATTGCAATTATCTACACTTTAAACAGGGAAAATGGTAACAGAACACAGCCTTTAAAGTTTCTCAAAATAATTCGCACAATTACTGCCACCAAATTACAATCGCGAAATCACAGATCAGCAGATTGATAAAGATAATCAAAAGAACAGATACTTTAAAGATCAGATTACAAGGCGAAGTCCCATGCGTCAACCAGCCGTCTCAGGCCACGCCCCTGACGTCCTCCAACGTCCACGGTCGCCGGTGGTCCTTCTGTGGTGTCCTCCGCCAGCGTCAGCCAACGCCCACAGTCACTGGTGGTCCGTCTGTGGCGTCCTCCGCCCACGTCAGCCAACGCCCACAGTCCCTGGTCCCCTTTCTCTGTAGCCCTCCGCCTGGGTCAGCCAACAGTCTCAGGCAACGTCTCTCAGCCTACGCCCACAGTCATCAGTCGTCCCTCTGTGGTGCTCTCCGCCAACGTCAACTAACGCCCACAGTCTCTGGTCGCCTTCCTCTGGGAGCGCTCCGCCAACACTTCACTGCACAAAGGGTCGACTCACGCCCTTAATTGAACAAAGGGCTCTCCGCAACTATTTCTATGTGTAGGAAAGGCCTCCGCAACTTCTTCTACTTCACTGTGTAAGGGGTTGACTCACGTCCTTAGTCGTACCAAGAGCCCTCCGCAACTACTTCTATGTGTAACGGGACTTACGCTAGTACTTAACTGTAGGAGAGGCCTCCGCAATTACTTCAATGTGTAACGGGACTTACGCAAGTGCTTTACTGCATGAAAGGCCTCCGCAATTACCCCAATGTGTAACTGGACTTACGCAAGTGCTTAATTGTAGGAAAGGCCTCCGCAACTTCTTCTGCTTCACTGTGTAAGGGGTTGACTCACGTCCTTGGTCGTACAAACAGCCCTCCGCAACTACTTCTATGTGTAACGGGACTTACGCAAGTACCCAGCTGTAGGAAAGTCCTCCGCAACTACTTCTACTTATCTGTGTAAAGGGTTGACACACATCCTAACTATACAAGAGGTCCTCTGCCAAAATACTTACGCGGATAACCTAGAATAATTCTGCGCCCTCAAGACGTCATTAAAACGGATCCCACGAGAGTCAAATTTCCCTCTATCTGCCTTCCAAAAAGGCGATTTCTTTTTGAGCGACGAAGAACTAGTTCCTCCGGCCCAAACTGTTTACAGAATAAAGGCACAATTTTTCTAATCCGAAAATGGCTTTAATCAGTCCACTAACGTGTATCCTAACTAGCGTAATTCAGATTACGCCAGTCCAAATTAACAGCTTAATTCTATAATTTCTACGGCTTATCGTTACCAAATCTTGCTTTCCACCAGGCTACTTCTATCTCGTTTTCTCTCCGTGTACTTATCGGCAAGGCCTCTTACTGCGTCGCACTTGCTTTTTTTTTACCCTCGTAATTCTCGCAGAGGCTCTTTCTCCCTCTTGTTTACCCGTGCAATTCTCAAAGCGACTCCCCTAGCATCCCCACGTGTCCCCCTTTTAAACCACGGTGCGATACTTAATCACAAATTCGAGACTCCTATGCCACTCCCACCCGCGTGCAGCCTAGTATACCGTACTGTGCCAAACTTTCCTCACGAGGGCGACGAGAATAACCAATCAGAGTGTTCCGGTGTAATCGTTACACAGGTGACAGGTGAGTGCCGGCCGGACATCCTGCTTCCGGCGTCTGGTTTCCTGTGTCTCCTTTCCGTCGTCTGGTTTCCGGCGTCTAGTTCCCCTTCCCGCTTCCTGCTTCCTGCTTAGTTTAGATATCCTCAGCGCGTTTAAGAAAAATGAGACAGAAAATCTCAGCTGCGTTACAGGTAGAAGGTTATGAAAACTTGTGTCTTGCAGAAATTCACGCTGACGGGTCAACAGTCATAGGTCAAAGGTCAGATGTAAGGCGAAGATTGTACTTTCATTTTCGCTACATAATTAGTTCGGTAATTTATGGAAAACTAGTTTTTTATTCCCCGTGACATTGACCTTTGTCTTTACTTGTAACTGAAAATTTTGTTTCACCTGGGGTGTAACAAACCCACAATAAAAGCCATAAATGTCCTCATATGCACAGTAATTTACCCTTGGCTGAAACTCCAATTTAACCTCCATGTATACTTTGATCACGCAGGTCAAGCATGACTAGTTCTTGGCGCCATAACAATGCAATAACACTATACGCACGTTCCCACCGTAATGAAGTCCATGCACGTCCCAGTCATTATTTTTGTAGACCCTAACCAAGACTAGGCGCAGTCGGATGTTAGACCTTAGCCTAGCCTAACGTAAGGCTTGAGTTAGAACTGGTAGCTGGCCTAGGTCTATGTTATGGTACTAAGTTGACATACACACCTGGCTGGAGAGAACTTTGGACAAATCTTTGTTGTGAGCACTGTGGCCCCATCACTTTTCTGAAATTAGTACCTTATCTTCTCCTGAAGTCTGATTACTTACCTTCAAGTGCGGCTATAGAACACAGAGCAGCCAGGCGCGGCTAGGCATGGCAACAACTACGTGCTTGGGACCGCGGTTTATGTTTATTTCTAGGGGCCATTCACACACAATGCATGCATGCGAGTCGAATACTGTGAGAGCGTTCAAGTGCACACGTAAATATAATAACACATATAATAACACAGTGATACACCTGATTAGCTTGTAAACAACCAACATCACAGCAGTTAGTTACAAGCAAATGACGTCACAAAAAGACCGATATGAACCAGGCTAGCTTTGCACAAAGACATTAGTAAGCATAGACAATCGGGCGGAGGTGTGAATTTGACATACGCGTTTTTCTCTGTCATTGTTAGAATAGCGCTGCTTTCGTGAGCGTTACATACGCGCAGAATATTGGCGTGTTTTTATCGGGAATAACTTGACGCACTCAGGACTGCGTGCTCGGAAAACGAACGCGCTGGCTGCATTTCCGTTGTAAGCACGTAAATGAGCATATATAAAAGTAAGCAATTTGAAGATACCATAGAAAGTCTATGAACTTCAAACAAGTCATTATGCGTACACTCAAGTGTACTTGTGTAATGCCAAGAGAAAGAGATAAACCTTTTCAACTTATAAATGGAATTTCCTAGTGATATTTCTTAGGTTTACAATGCTCTGAAATATCAAGCATTAAAACTTTTGTGAGGCACGCATTCATTTGCCTGTTTATTTTCAAAACGAATGAACAGTGATCAGCCTTTCCGCCCCGATACTTTTCGCTCCATGAGGAATCAACGCGCCATTTATCTAAGTATATCCGAGTGGCTACTTGATAAATGAACGTAATAATTAGACAGCTCATAACTTGACAATATTATTTGAACGTAGCGCGTGTGGATATGATCGGGAACTTTGTGAAACGTAAGGCCGAGAAGTAGCGTGAAAGAAAATGCCGGAAATTTTAATCAGTACATATTGTTGCCGTACAATACATACCCAGATATACGTTTATTGGCTTGACTGTTATGTTAAATAGATTTCAAACTTATTGCTTAAATTAAGATGACATGTTTTCATTATCTAAAGAAGTAAGTTTTGGTAATACAGTTATGTCTACATAATCTACGCACATATTACAACCATAATGAGACTGTTTTGTCTCAAATCAATGGCGAAAACGTCGTATTTTGTAGTGGAGACACATTTTGGAAACAAAATTCACTTCATTAGCTCTAGAATCCTACACATTTTCTCAAGGGGTGCCGAGCGCTGTGTGCTAACAAAAAAAAATCTTCTGTCCTGTAACTTCTCTCCTATTGCTACCTTAAATTCTAAAAAGATTCATATCTTTATATTGCTTCTAATTTTTTATAGCTATTCAAACTATTTGCAATTTTTGCGCCCAAAGTTTCCAAATAGATGTCAGAAAAGAGCAAATTATTTTCCCCATTTTTGTATGTCCCCCATGTGCTAAAGTGGAGCGTGCCAAAGCACGTGCACTGCTTCGGCACATTTCGAACAGGGTACCCAGGCAGCGAACGAACGTTCGTATATGTGATAGTTAGTTAGATGAGGTTAAACGTCCCAGTTTCCAACCAACAAGTCGAGACGACCACGGCCTTTTTTCCAGTTGTGGCTCACTGGCTTGTTTTCCCTACTCCATTGCTTATGCTGAGCACCAAGCACAAAGGCAGTACTGTATATGTGATAACGACATGCACTTTGTCTGCCGTATTGTACCGTACATAGTTACCGGTATCGTTCGGTTGAAATTCCTGCCCAGGAGATGCATCAGAAAGGTTTTTACTGTCATTATAACGTAGGAGCAATGTGTACAATAGGAAGTGGATTTTCATAAGAGTAACAAGAAAGCAGTTTACGAGCAATTTGAACACATGGCTGAGGTACTTTAAACTTACAGCGCAGAAGTGGCCCAGTAACAAACCTGCGTTATTTTTTGTAACGATGCACACGTTACGGTACACTGGACCAAAAAGCCACAGTAGGTAATGATAAAACTTGTTTAAAATGTGTCTGATTGCACATCGCTAAAGAATATGGTCAAATTAAATATTTTCATCTGATTTTCAAACTCACGATATTAAGAACCAATTGCACAAATGAAGTAAAGTTAGTAAAGCGTTGTGATGTATAGCCTTTTATCAGATCGATCTGATCAGAGAAGAGAAGAGGGGCTTGATTGGTCGAGTCACGAATCGTACGTGTATACAAGGCAGTCACCACAAGTTTATTTTTCAGTCTTACAGATCTCCTCTTATTTCTCTCACAAGTAAATTTTATAATATTCCTGTACAAAATCATTGACTACTGAAGGGAAACCAAGGAGTTATTTTGCATAAAATTAAGAAATAAGTAACAAAAATGTTGTCACATGATTGATAGAAGCCATTCCTGGACAAGTGTGACGACGGGGTAGGAAAATTTACCTCATATGCCGATACTACCTTACCGATATTTCTCATCTTATACTTCATAATAATGTTACATTATTTAAGTAAGTTTGACTGTAATTTTTTATCTTTTGACAAATGGAAAAAGATGTTTTCACGGATATAAAAGCAGTTACCTGTATGTTGGACATCTTTCCTTGAAAAGCTGTATTGCACGAAGAGCCAGGACCAACGGCTCTGCACTTTTGCCTGTACTAGCATACACACTAAACGTCTTCTCCATCCATTCATACTGCCAACGCGTATCACTGCCTTTTTGCGGACTGGAAGTCTCTATATGTTCCGCATGCAGCAGGCCCACCGATCTCCTTAAGCTCGGTCTATAGTTTTTGTTGAAATTCAGGCACCCATCACTCTATCAAGAACTTCGCACGAAGGCCATCTTGGGGTTCACTAGTCATGATGGCTTGATGGTAGGCTAAATCTGGAACGGGATAACAAAACACCGTAACCAGACATGGTACTGAAAGGGGGCGAACTCGCTTCCAGAAGGGGGGCAAAGTTTCCGGGGGGGGGGCAATGTGCAAACATGTATTAAATCAATACGCGGCTAAAAACTTTCTACGGGGCGAAAGATATTTCAGGGCTTCGCCCCCCCCCGGCACAACCTTGGCTACGGGCCACCTTGGCCTTTTTGCCTCAGCCTCACATTGTTTATCATTATTACGAAAATTTTTCGTATTGAACAAGCACCTGCAGTTATGAATGGAGTAAGAGTTTTTTTTATTATTTTTTCACATTTACTTCTGCATAGTCTTTTGCTGTCTGTGTTGAATCATAGTAAACATGCGGATAGTTAATGACGACATGAACACAGTCTTAATTTCTCATTTCCTCATTAGAGTTTTTATCTTAGACTATGTCGATTACCGTATCTTCAACCAGGGATGAGATCAGCAACTCTTTGATTGCCCTCTTGTTGTTATTGTTATTGGTGGTGGTGGTGTTGTAGTGGTAGTAGTAGTAGTAGTAGTAGTGGTAGTAGTAGTAGTAGTAGTAGTAGTAGTAGTAGTAGTATTTGTATTACTATTAGTATTATAACCCAGAAAGCCTGGCCCTCCCGTCATTCCTCTGGCAAGCATTTCCGAGTGTTATTTATTCATGGTATACATCATGTTTAAAATTTTTTTATATAGACCTCCATGAATACAACACTTACTCACCCCCTTAATACTCAAAAACTTGACGACCTCATACCGTCACGTAGGCTTGATACTGGTTTCGTTACTACAGTTGCCTGCAATCGCTAAGCAGCATGATTTTAAATTGTTTAGGGTTAATAATTTATACAATTCGAATGCTTAAGATAGAGAAGCGAATTTGCGCGTATGCGTACAGCATTGAACCTTAGATAACATGTACTTCCTTTTAACATAACTGGAACCAATGCTCCGATATGTCTACAAACTTCAAGTTGTGTTGCAAACAGAATGAAGAGAATTCTTAGTAGTCTTATTGCTTCTGATCAAAAAGGATTCCTACATTGAAGGTTTATTTGAAAAAACATGAGGCTACTGTACGACCTAATGCTGTATACAGAATCCAATAACCTTCCGGGGCTTTCGTCTCGGTAGATTTTAAAAAAGCATTTGGCTCTTTAGATCATTACCTTTTTGTACAATGTGTTAAGAAGCTGCAATTTTGGTACTTCGTTCACTGGGTGGGTAAAGCTTTTCTTGACAAACAGTACGGCTTGTATGTTAGTCAACGGTCGTTTATCTCCTTTCTTTAAGGTACAAAGAGGCTGTCGGCAAGGAGATCCGTCATCGCCTTACTTATTTCTTCTCTGCGTGGAAGTTTTAGGCATTCTTTTTAGAAATGATAGTTTAGTTGGGGGGATTCAAGTTGAGGAAAGACATTTTAAAATTAGTCAGTACGCTGACGATACCGTTATCATTCTGGACGGATCAGAAACCTCTCTTTCTAGAAGCTTGAAACTCCTAGATGATTTCTATTACATGTCTGCGTTAAAGGTAAATATAGAAAAAACAAATGCTGTCTGGATTGGTTGCAAAAAGAATGATGCCCCGATTCTGCAGATGTGCAATTTAAATTGGGTCAAGGGCAATTTCAGTATTCTTGGCGTCACATTTATTACGAAGTTAAACTCAATGGTTGGCTTAAACTTTAACAATGCCCCAGAAAGCATTAAAGGAGTTTTCAGACATTGATCGAAGCGTCAGCTGACGGTTCTGGGCAGAGTCACTGTAGTTAAATCACTCGCCCTCTCAAAATTAACTTACCTTTTGATGTCTCTTCCGAATCCAGACGAATCTTTTGTCACAAATTTACAACGTTTACTGTTAAAGTTTGTATGGAATGACAAATCAGATAAAGTAAAAAGGACTCAGTTCTGTAATTCTTATGAAGAAGGTGGTGTTAAGATGGTTAATGCTTTCATAAATTCTATTAAGATCTCATGGATTCGGCGGCTTTATCATGGAAATAATGATTGGTGTATTTTATTCTATGAAATGCATAGAGATGTAGAAAATTTATTTGATAAAAGTATGCACTTTATTACAAAGTACATAAAAATAATGAAAAACCCCTTTCGGGTTGACGTACTAGCTGCTTGGGTAAGTCTTAATAATAATAATATGACAATTAATACACCAACAGAATTCTTGAGCCAGAGAGTATGGAACAATGATTTATTTCAGATGGATAGACATCCTGTAGATATCCTCGCTTTTCGCAACCAAAAGTTTTATTTCGTAAATGACTCTTTTGATGACTGAGGAAATTTCTATGACTTTGAGACTATACGTGACCACTTTGGGGTTAAAATTGATTTTCTTACATTTTGGGGTCTTCGAAGAGCTATTTTATTAGCCAACCACTCTTTCCAGATTTGTCAAAAATCTCCCATGCCAATTAGTCCTCCAATATATGCTGTTTTATTAAAGTCTGATAAAGGCTGTAGGGAATTTTATGACATTATTGTGAAACCTTTTGTTAGTTCCAAGTGGAATGATGTGCTAAACACATCTGTTACAAGTGAGGTATGGAAATTTTAAAACAATTTGACCTTTAGATGTATAACTCCTGTTACGCTAAAATGGTTCCAATATCAAATTGTCAATACTTTTTTATGTACAAATGTATTGTTACATCGTATTGGACTCAAAGACAACGATCTTTGCACCTTTTGTAAGAAAGAAAAAGGGACTATTTTACACCTATTTTGTATGTGCCCTGTCATTAAGCACCAAATTAATCAATTTAATTCTTGGGCAAAAGACAAACTGTCAAAGAAATTTTACTACTCTAACAAATGTCTAATTTTAGGTTACCATGGTTACAGTACTGACATACGGGTACTAATCACATAGCTGTCATATTTAAATATAATATATATATATATATATATAGACTAAAGTCTGCAAGACCTACCATACTTTCTTTTCTTAGTGAATTGAGAGATTTTTTGAAGGTGGAAAAATATGTGAGCTATGTCAATTTAAAACAAGATAATTTTCTAAATGTTTGGTTAGAGTGGGAACATGCACTCTCTACGTAATCCTCGAATTTTCAAAATATATTAAGCCTTATCAGTGAGAAAAATGCATAAACTTGCAATGTAGCGTTACTTGTATGTATATATATATATATATATATATATATAAGTATGTATGTATGTTGTAAGTATGTTTTTCATTTGATTTTTGGATACTAGTCAATAATAAAAAAAAATGCTCCGATATAATGAAATTTATTGAAAACTATTCCTTCTTCTGCAAATAATTCTGGCCAAGAATGGGAATGCTGGCTAACCTTAATTTATGTTCTTTATTAACGAGAGAGGATCTCGTTACAGCTTGACTAGGCGTTGTGTTGAACTTTTAGGCATGGACTCAAGATGGATGCCTTTTACACGCTGGGCTGGTAGGGGCATTGGGCTTAAGGGGCAAATTCCAACTTGTACGTAAATGACGAGTGTTGCAATAAGGATACCACAATAAAATGAGAATAAGTTTGATTTTTACTAAAGGTTGCTTTCATTTTCGGCACGATGTAACAGAATATATATCTAATACAGCTTGACTCCCCGTTGTGTTGAAATTCTAGGCATGGATTCAATACGGATGCCCTTTACACGCTGGGTTGGTAGGTGCATTGGGCTTAAGGGGCAAATTCCACATTTACGTAAATGCGAGTGTTGCAATAAGGATGCCACAATAAAATGAGAATAAGTTTGATGTTTACCACAGGTTGCTTTCATTTTCGGCTTGATGTAACAGAATATATATCATGTAGTTGCACGTTATGAGCATTAGACTTCTGAAAGCCATCCTACGTTTGAAGTATGTGCAATCCTATGCAATCATAAAAAATTCTAAGTCAACATGGGTTTTAGTTTTTAGCCTTTTTGTTGAATTTTCTTTTGCTACTTCTGTTTTTATTTTGTTTGTCATAGGAAGCGTATTAAACCTTCCTCACAAAGAGAATTTTTATGACTGTTACAAGGACTCTTTGTTTATTCCAGCTCTAACGTCACTAGAGTCACTTCAAGTTCACTGCAGTTTCAGTGACTCGTATGACCTATACCTAATATATATTTTATGAACATGTTATCAAAGGATGTATTTCGGTTAAACGTTTGGCAAACTCATAACCTAATGTACTTAGAATGTCTCATGAAAGAGATTTTTGGCAGAAATCCTAGATAACAAAAATGCTATTTTATTAAATACTGTAGCTATTTTACCGTCAAAGAATGTGAAGTAACTTCGTTTAGACCATGGAAGTGTACCTCAAAGTAGAACTCCAATGTATAGACGTATTCCTATGAATGTATTCGTTATAATATGAAGTTTGAACTCTTGATAGTGCAATGGTCATACAACAGTTATGTAAGTAGGGTAGGTTGTAACAACGGCTAACGTTCTTTTTATTTTCTCGTTTTTGTATTCAGACCCTAAACTTCTATAGGTATATTTAGCTGCTCAGTGCCGTTATTTCTTAATGAAAGTCCTTACTGGTTCACTTTGCCTTAGTATATCCAGACGAAACACAGCACAACTTCGGTTCTAGAGATGACTAATGTACTTATAATATTATATACTTAGGCTTCAACAGGGGGGAGGGAGTTGGATTGTTTTGAATTTGACCATTATCTGTGTCTTAAGCATTAGCGAAGATTGTTTTGGGCATGGAGAAAGCTATATCCAATAGCACTATCTAAGAGAAGCCCTAATGTCATTTGGCACGTGGAATTCCAAGAAAACTCTTGCCAAGAAGGCATCCTAGCTAACAGAAAATGGCACATCCCGGGCTTTGCAAGTTACTTCTAAATGTTCTTTTTTAAAGACTCATTTTGTAGAAAGGTGTGGAATTAACATGTAGTCAGATGTTGAAATGGCAAGAAAATTTTAGCTTACACCAACCTGGCAACTGAAAAAATATACCCTGAACATATATGGGCAGAGGGATTTTTTCAGTGCATGTAGCAAACTTACGGCCGTTTACTTGAAATTTTGATAATTAGTTGATGAGAAGAGGACAAGATAGATCTGGTGTCCTGATTCAATTCTGAAGTCAAACGAAGATGACTAACAACACAATTTCTTGAACATAATCCATATGCGTATAAGACACAGGCGGATTCGTTTATTTTGTATGAAGTGCGTAAACAAGAATGGTGCCTTTTGGATTAAAATGGACACAGCCCACAATGCTAAGGCTAAGGGCAAGGAATGTGGCAATCCAATATGCTTAGATTTAGGAAAATGTACTCAGTGTCCATGATACGTGGGTTGCCAGTATGGGAGAAAATTGAACATCCGAAAATCCTAGGCTACATTAAGTGCACCGTATCACATAAATTTGCAAATGCAGTTTCTCGTCTACTACACATAGGTGGCCAATGTGGGAGAAAGTCTGAAGTCAAAAATCAGAAAAATCAGTAAATCGCATTCATAGAAACAAATTTGTCAGCTCCCAATGTATCACACATGGGTCGATAGAGTGGGAGGAAATGTTGCATTCAAAATGGATTGGATTGCAGCAACCCAAATATGTCACTACAGTGACACGTCTTTTTTCCGTAGAGTGCCATAATTGCCGAACGGGACGATTAATCAAGATTCAATGTGGCAGCCGCTATAGACCTCTAAATCCACACTGGTATCAAAACACAAAAAACTTTGACGGTCGCCCTCATAAGCTTACTAGGCTACTTTCAATTAGGGAAACACCGAACACTTCAGCCAGAAATTGCTAGCAAAATTTTACACGTTTTACCTAAAATGGGATATATGGAGCCCTGAAAATGGCAAGTATTCAACCCAAATGGAGATAGTGGCTGCAACCCCCAGCCCAGCCTCGTGCGTGGTATTTGGGATTGAGTGTGAAGTTATTTTGAGTATTATAACAGCCTCATATTCATACACATTGTCACTGACTTTTAGCCAACTACATACAGTATATTTGCAACGCTGGGCAGGCAAAATGCGTAATGACGAATCATCCCATTTTACAATTGATGTCAACGTCCAGAGTGGGTTCTCCTTTTAAACAGGGTTCTATATGGGCTTGCACTCGTTAGACCTGTTCATGCCTGTTCATGCCCATATTTTCTTGTAATTTACAATTCTAAGTGTTCAGATTACTTGATTTCAGGGCACGTGTTTTTACTGCCAACATTTCATGAAAGTTTAGTGTTTTGTGTCTTTATATTTAACATGTAGTGAATATTTTAGTCTAATTATGTAGCAATTAACAAAGACAGTGCACATTCAAATAACCACGGAACAGGATTCATGTTAGCGAACGTTTTCATTGCACTCAGTATGTACCAACATGTGCGGCAAAATGACACCCTTTATTTTTATTCTTATTGTTGTTGTTGTTGTTGTTGTTGTTGTTGTTGTTGTTGTTATATTTCCAGTCATAATTTATTTCTTTTCATCTTTGCACCGACGCATTAACAACCATGTCGCTCGCCATTATTGTTACATCAATCATACACTAGTTTCAATATAAAAAAAGATCATTTAAACAATAACAACACAAGAATTCCTTATTAATGTAGTCTTTACTACTGAATACTTGGAAATTTTTTGTTAACTCCATGTAAGTAAAGTACCAACTTTTGCTTTCCCGTATTGAAATATGTTCCCCCACTGTCAAGGCAGATTTAACCTATACTCATAATGAAAGATACTTGGAACCTTATTTTCCTGCTTGCATTGGAAAATGTAAAATTTTAAACGAGAAACCAAAAAATTATAAGGATGCTTTATCAGTTGCTTAAAACCAAAAGAGATATCTTGTTTTACAAAAACAAAGCATTTCCTAATAATCCTCATATCAGCATCTCGCAAGAAGGAGGAAACAAAAGACTAAACCCAAATTAAGTGTTCAATAGTCTCTTCCTGAATTTTACAAAAAGGACATCACGAGCCTTCAATCGTTTTTGATTCCTTGCCGAATTCGAAAGGAAACCATGCAATCACGTGAGTGAATTTGTGTATGTGTGTGTGTCTGTGTATGTATGTTTGTGATGCTTGACCAGTAAACACTTTATCTCAAAATAGCATTGATGGATAATTTTAAACTTGAATATAATATATTAAGAGAAAGATTCCCATTGTTTTGGTGGAGGTCAAAGGTCACGTGAACTCAACAGAGGTCAAAAACCGAAAAGCTTGTAAACATGATATCTAGGTAGGAAGCATGGACGCTTTCATACTTGGCATGTGGATGCGTTATAGTCAGAAGATGAAACCTTTTGGTTTGGGTAAAGATCAAAGGTTATCTGAGATCACCCTAGCAGTGCTGCCATTCTGTACTTTTTTAAAAGTACGGTACCTTTTTGGCCATCCTTACTTTTTGTACTTTTTGTACTTTTTTTTTGCATTTTGTACTTTTTTTGCAATTTGTACTTTTTTTTTGCATTTTGTACTTTTTTGCATTTTGTACTTTTCTACTTTTTTTCAAATCAATGGGAAAATGGAAAAGATGTTGAAACTTCCTCACTCCCTACTGATGAGTTTGAATTTGTAAGTTTCTTTTCAGACTGCTGTTGGGTGTGATCATACATTGAATTGAGTGCCAGTGCATGCCAAAGAATTACCTGCTTTTGCCTTCAGGATCTGCTGAGGAAATGATAGTGATGAGTTCAATCTAAATGTTTTATGCAAAATGGTGTAAGATGGCTCCTCTTTTTTACCGTTCTAAACAAAATCCATGTTTTTTCCAAGGAATTCTCAAGGAATTAATACGGAGAATTCAGCCCAGTTTGCAAACCAGGGTGCGCTTGCTAATCAGAAATAGTGTAACTCTGTGGCTATTTCTTATATGGGAGGAGCTATAAAGACAATTTTCTTCTGATATGTATGCAGTGATATAACCTCCCTATGGGACTGTTTCCAATCCAAAAATACATGCAGAAAATGGACTGTTTGATACATTTTATCTGTGATCAATTTACAGTAAAATGTTGGGTTGTTTTAAAGTTGTTTTAGAAATTTCAATCTGCACTCTTTGGCTTAGTGAAGCAAAGTTCATTTAGTTCTGTAACTTTAAATCAACGATCAAAAAGCAAATGGTAAAATACAGTAATGGTCAACGTGATCTCTAGCATTATCTAGCATTATACTCAAGTCTCGATAAGGATTCTATTGAAGGGATATTCCCATGAATTTTTATTTTACATGTGATAGAGGAAAAATTTAGGAGTACAATCATAAAAAAAAAACCAATTTTGTATCACATTCATTCTCATTATTTCATTTGGATGTTACAAATTTTTAAAAATTTCTCATTTTTAACGAAGTCATATTTTCATCTGATATGTCATACCTGAACAACCTATTGTAAATATTTTTTATTTCCAATAAATGGGAATGGTGGTCTAAGTTTATGATGCATGCCTTGTACAACCATCGTGCATGTAATAAATCATTAATCTTCATCGATGATAATAGTTCAGATATCCAATTATCTCATCAAAAGATCAATGCAAAATTCGGATAAAGCTTTTATCAGAGATAACAAAGTAATATTCAACAAAATGGTACATGGTTTCTCCTTTAAGTACCTGCTGGGGTTTATTTTTCTTAAGGCAATTGTCTTTGCAGTCTCAAGTATTTAAAAGTTTTTCTGTTGAATAAAAAAGATAATTCCAACATTTTGGACAGTTTTACCTCCTCTGCTGCCTGCTCAATGTGTGCTCATTTATTTTAAGAGGCTTTTGAATAAATGGTGTTCATGTGGATGTTCCAGGCAGTTCTCTTATTATAAGTTTTGCATCAGTGTAAGTTAAAGATCATTGCATCTGGTTTTCAAACTTTCACATGAATATGTTATTCCTTTAGAAGCTTCTTAAAGTACATTTTAAGCATTTCTCTTCCAATTGATGAATGCAAATGTTATGAGTTTAGCATCAAAGGATATAGTAGACTATGGTATTTAGTTTTCAAACTTTCACAGTTCACTGTTGGACAAGCATAACATGAGAGTACATTCAGGGAGTTGCTGTTTAGAAGTAATATCTCCCTGGTGCATGGCTGTGCCTTGTTCCTATTGCTTTGAACCTGAGATAGATAGTACCTTTGATAAATGTATGGTATGCATAACAACTAGTATGTATCTAATAAGATTCCTATTAGGATGAAGTTTTACAAACTGGGCTGAATTAGTTCTGTTTTCAGCTGTAAGTAGTTGTATTGCTGTGTATTTTTTACATTTCGTTGCTAGCAAGTTACAAACATGTAATGAAAGTGATGCTAAATAAAGTTTTTGTCTCTTCAGATCTACCAGCATTGAAAACGAAGGCATTTAGTAACAATTATCATAGAAACAGCATTGGCACTCAGCTTTATGACACCCCCAAAGCATGTCCGTAATGCAGGCGTCACACTGTCCCGAAGTTGACACCAGATGGACACACGAATGCGGAATTTGGAATTTCGGGTGAAGATAGCCCCGAACTTGGTCAAACATCCAGTCAACAGCCGAAGCAAGTACGATGCCTACAGAAGGTCACACGATGGCACCCACCCACAACGAAGGCAACACGAACATGTTAATTTTTATATTAGTTTATACCCGACGGACAGACGAAGGCGATCTGAAGGGCACACGAAGGCTACACGACGTCGTATTGAGAGTACGGTGCGTTCGAAGTATGTCACGAAGGCGTCACGTGAACAACCGATGCTGTAAAACATTTTACCGACCGTGTTGCGGCTAAAAATGCAGAAGCTGATCAATTGTGCTTTACACTACTGAATGGATGCATAATACATCACATTAGTCAGTTAGTGTGATGAGGTAGAACGTTGGCACCTAAAGCAAGTTTTACACTGGAATACAATTGCACTTGACCAGTAAGTATCCCGTCTGTTTCCCGACCAGAGTGTTATAGCCTATAGAAGGGCACCAAATCTCAAAGATTTACTTGTAAAATCAAGGTTTTCCCCAGACCAGGAGTCGAACATGACAGAAGAAAGTTATGAAGATATTTTGTATGATGCGCTCATAGCTGCATTATGAAACTTTTGACAAACCCTGTCTTGGCATACAAAGGCTACTACTAATGACATTCTGCCTATATATGGTGAGAAGAACAGAAACCGGTCTAGTTGGTTTTGATAAAACTTCTTAATTGTCAATTTCAGAACGACTCACATTCCTTCAAAAAGGTAGAATTCCTTGCAGTTTTTCCTTTTATCATGCATAATATGATCGGGTACTTTTCCCTAAAAATTAAAACAGTTCACCGACTTGGTAACGTGAGATAGTGGACCACCTACCCCACCCCCTTTCACTTCATTTCATTTAATTGTAGCTTTGAGAGTTATACACGCCTCTGCTGTGTAGAGTTGCTCAGGACAAACTGAAAGTGTGACTAAACCCTACAGGGTAGCGTCTGCTGGGTACGACTGACTAGACCGCAGGTTCGAACAGTCGTTGTACTGGCAACTGATGCTCTGAGGCTGGCCTTTGATATGTCCACGTGGTTCCATCTCATTGTCATCGTACTTTAATACAATGGCTACACGAGGGTATTGCGGGGGCTTCACGTAGTCACGTTGCCTTCCTAAGACAATCGTGCAGCTTCTTGTTTCCTTCGTATTGTCTTCGCGAGGCGAAAAATGCCTGATGGCACCGATGATCACGCGAAGTAAAAACGAAGATGACAAGATTTGACAAGATGGCCTCACGACGGCCTTATGAAGGCAAAATGGACACACGATATAAACACGAAAATGAACTTTCGTAAGATTCTTGGGCAATTTTTTGGCATGCCAAAGATTTTGAAACCGCTCACAAAGTTGCTCCCGAAGCCTGAGAAACTCCACCGGCGGTCATACGATGGCTTAAGATGCCTTCACGAATGTCCCGATGTTTTTACGATCAGAGCCGAATTTGAAAATTTCCTGTGTCCATCTGTTCTCAACTTCGGGACAGTGTGACGCCAGCATAAGTAATCAAGTATGCAGAAATATAACGGTCAGTAGGATCAAATGTACTTTTTTGTACTTTTTAATGTAAAGAGTACTTTTTGGGGGGCATTTTGTGTACTTTTTTTCCAAACTCTTGAGTGGTAGCACTGCCCTAGGTGAACTTAAAGTGCAAAATTCTGAAAAATTACTTGTAAACACGATATCTCAAGATAGCAATGATAGATACTTCTCATGCTTGATAAATAACTTAAAAATATTAAGAGGAACCCCCTACTTTTTCAGTGGAGGTCAAAAACCAAAAACCTTGAAAAACCATGGAATCTCAAGACAGGGATGATGGATACTTTTCATACTTGATAAAAAGATGTTTCACTTTAAGAGGGAAGAAACCCTATGGGTTTGTTAGAGGTGGAAGGCCACATCAGGTCATCAGAGGTGAAATTGCGAAAACTTCGTACACTAAATAGACAGAGGGCCGTACCTTCAAATTGTGTCCAGCGTTTCGTGACCAACGAAAAGTTAGGACTGAATTTTTCTACCTTCATTCCAAAGATAAAGTTTAATAGAGAACATTTATTTTTTCACAAGCATAACTGCAACAGTGATTATTCGAATTTGAACTACTGTACCTTATTATGAACTCGTATCAAGGATGCTGTGATTATAGCATGATTAGAAGTACCATATGCTTAACGAGTTCTTTGATGGCGTAGTGTGTCAGTTCTCGGTTTCTAACACGGACGGTCCCTTTTAAGACTCGTTGTTTTTCATTTTTATTACTCAATTTTGATGAGTCTCAAAGGTCATGTGAAGTTAGCAGAGGAAACATCATCAAAGATAAGAAAACATCGTACAAATTAATGTAGTTAAGAAGTATAAATCTTAGGTATGGACCTAAGTGTAACAAAGCACCCCTTTCGCAATCACTAAGCCTTTGGGCTTTCTGGTCGTGAGAAGAAGTCTTCTATTACTGCTTTAAATTGTGTGTGAAAAACGAAATTAAAAATATTGCAGCTTTGCCACCTACTGAAAACCGAACACTTACAAAAATATTTGACCAAATATCATTGACTGAATTAAATTTTAAGTTCCATTTTCCAATGCGATAGTTGGAATAAGGATGTTTTTAATCATAATACTATATGCCCATTGTGAGGTTTGCTGTTCTTTAAACAGTTTCTTGAATAAATTCTCACAATGATTTCCTGAGTGGCCTGTATCTTGCAACTCTTGTTTCCACAAAGATGGGATAGCAGAAATTGATCCATTGTAAAAGGTTAAAGAAAAATTGCCTAAATCATTCGCTGTCACAAACCCACTGTACATCAATAGCCGCCTATTATCATCACAAAATTTGTATATGTAATCCATACCTTTCAAATGTAAAAAATCTTAAAACACGGTCTTGTCATTTACTTTAATATATACGTTGTTCCAAATTATCTCATTTTCGAACTTACACGCTGGATTTTTGCAGCTCAAAGTGGACGACGCTCTACAAGCATCAACAATAAATGAAGTATTTATGTGCTGAAAATCTATAATTTTAGATATTCATATTCATAACCTCATTTTAACCCAAAAGTTTGTCTTTTTATTTCGAATGTTGCCTGTCACCAATAATGGTTTGGTGACATGCACAAGTTCGTTTTACTTCTGGAACTGGGGTACGTACCCGACGACTAATAGTACACAAAATAACAGTTAACTCCTTTATTTTTGTATTCCAAATATATCTTTATGTGAAGCTATCAAAATTCCAAGTAACTGTACACAAAATACACATTCAACCAAGTACAAAAATATAACATATACACATTAATTGCAAATTAAAGTGACCTTCCCACTGAAACATCGGCAGCTGCACCATTAAAATGTTCTAAGACTAGCCAACTGTCCAAAAATTTTCTCGTATCCTCCTCATCCAGTCATTAGCAATCCTTTTTTCATTTCCAAAATGTTTCAGACAATCCACCCTAATTTTAGAAATCTACCAAAAGTCCACGTTCTCTCTTGTAAGTTCATCAAATTTTTAACGTCAAGCTACCAAACACTGGCATAATATTAGGAACGCCGTCCACTGGACAGGGTGCTTCAGACGGTACGTGTTGTTCCACTTAATAAATAACTGGTTAACGCCTAAACACCACGTTTCACACCCAGACCACGAGCCTGGAATCAAAAACATAAACTTAATAGTATATCTTTCCATCCCGAGCATATAGTTGCTCGCATTCATGTTGCACAAATTTACAATCTGCCACTCTCAGTGTTTCGAAATTACATGCTTGGAAAGTCCTGTACTGTACACATTCAACATGCATCAGTACGCTAAAAGAAGCGGTGCTTTTCAAGTCATGACGTAGGAGAATTCGATAAAATATTTTCCCCGTAGCATTTCTCTTGAACGTTTACATTTAGATTGTCAAACATTTCGACTAACAGGGCAACACCCACCAAAGTACTACACAGCATTTTTCTTGCAAAATCAGCATGCGTCGAGGTGCATAACAGCTCATTACATACTTTATAACAAAATGCATACACGCAATATATACATCATTACAATTATACCAAGTTAAGAAAAATCATAAAAATATCTTACCATCCGACGATGGCCTGAACTTAACGTCTAGACTGGCCCTCCTCAGTGGATCATGCGAGACCTCCAAGCAAAATTTAAAACTCGTGACAATGACGCCCTTTCCTCACTTGACCATTATAGAGTAACTATTGCAAGGCAACTTTTCAACAAAATTCACTTTAGGACCAAAATTCACTTAAGTCAAAATTAGATTTTAGTAGTCTGCCGTATCGGTACTTGTTCTCGGCAATATTGGTTTTGGCACCCAGATTTTTCGAGTGAAACCTTTTCTGTCCTCCTACGGTTATCTCATTTCTTATGTGAAAATATACAAATTAAGTTTACACATACAAAAGAGCTAGCTAAGGTCACTCGGACTATCCATTTAATAGACCGCCAAGAAATATCTAAGGCATTCTCCAACCTAATAGCCACGTCTAGAGGCTACACAATGGCATAGAAAGGTGGGAAGCCTACATCGGCCATCAACTAACCACACAGAGTTGTAGTTAGATGAGGTTTTACGGCTCAGTTTCTAACCAATTCGTTTAAGTCTGGCCAGCCACGGCCCTTTTCCAGTTGTGGCTCACTGGCTTGTTTTCCCTACTCCATTGCTCATGCTGAGCACAAAGCACAGTGGCAGTAGGTTCTATTTTTAAAGTCTTTGGTATGACCCGGCCAGGAGTCGAACCCCAGACCTTCCAGCTGCAAGTCGGATGCTCTAAACACTTGACCATGCAGATACTGTAGGAAGGAACACGTTATTGTACGACGGATTGTAACAGTTCCATATTCATTATTATAAATGTTGTGAATATCAAAGTTAATTAGGAATGAAGTCTAACACTCGAGAGCCACAGGTAGAATTAAATATTGATAGATTTTGCCTGGTCAAAATCTTACAACATTTAATTGCCTTAGAAATTTTAATGATTTATTGTAAGCGGTCAGATTTACAATGAAGGACAAAAGCAGCTTACTGTTATATTTACCTCGATGATAACATTATTTCATGTGAAGTTTCATTTCTTTGTTCTTTTACTACAATGATCTGACTTGTAAAGTTGCTTATGCTAATGAATGGAAACTATCTTCATTATATTTCTTAGTATTGTTGTACCTAATAATTAAAAAAAATTAAAATCTGCTATATTTTTCAAAATGTTTAGGATTTCACGGACAAAGACTTTTAACAGAAGTATTTTCATTTTCATAGAAAGAGTATGAGAAAAGAGTTTAAAAAAATGTTACTGTCTAATAAGCTTCCTTCGACGGTACTGCATATCGCTCATTTATGCATGTTTAACAAAAAATTAGTTTCCTCTAAAAACTACTTGTAAGATATCCTAAAACCTCCCAGGTACTTCACCTCGCAAAGCGCCTGTGTTCTGTCCTTGTTAGTTCTTGACAAACTCTGATATTTTTAGCGATTGGACTTAGTTACGGTATAGCACGATGCTCATGTTTATGGAATAACAATATGTTACAAAACTTGCGAGAGCCATTCCTCCACTAACAGTCCTCAATATGGACTCCTCTGGGTGTTCTTGTCATGTTTTTCTCTTAGTTGATTAACAAATAGGTAATTTGCAGTAAAACAGTACAGTTATTTCTATCTTGCGAATGTCCATGCAGTCTCGCCGTGTTGATACACCGATTTAACAGTACTTGAGTGTTTATCATTGCGATGTAACTTTAGTAATTGCTCAAAGAAAGGTCTTCAGAAATTTTTGTCGGTGGTCATCTAGTGGGCATTTTAAAACATGTTATAAGTACCTTCCATTTCCAACTCACATCTTGAGGTACTAGAATACTTTTGGACCACTTGAAAAGGGGAGACCATTGGACTTCTTCAACTTTTCAAAAACACTTTGGGTGTCCTCCCTTTCGTATTTTTCATAGGCGTAGACAGCTGGGTAGCTGGGGTTAAAAATTTGGTCAGGCGGAAATTTGCTTCCACCTCCTCAAACCAAAGACAAAAATCTCTTATCTGTTCCCTCTGTAAAAAAAGTTAAAAATTTGCAGGAATTTTCTTTAAAATTTGTCCAATATGTTGCACCAAATTGTACCTATCGACCCTCAAATATTAAAAAATTTTCCAAAGGAGTTCGGTTAGGTTAGATGAGGTTTAACGTCCCAGTTTCCAACCAATTGGTTCAAGTCGGGACGACCACGGCCTTTTTTCTAGTTGTGGCTCACTGGCTTGTTTTCCCTACTCCATTGTTTATGCTGAACACCAAGCACAAAGGCAGTAGGTTCCATTTTTAAAGTCTTTGGTATGACCCGGCCAGGATTTGAACCCTAGACCTTCCGGCTGCAAGTCGGATGCTCTAACCACTTGACCACTGCAGTCGGTCCAAAGGAGTTCGGGACACCCCTTCCAGTTAGACCCTTACACAGGACGGCGGTCCGGAACAACATTCAGTCCCCAGTCGAGAAAAGCTTCCTATGGCTATGTATTCTTGAGTATGAATCTTAATGATTGAAAATACTACATCATGAATATTGTACTCGTGTAGAGTATTAAGTTCTGCACGTCCCTCCGTATGCTGTCATTACAGCACAGGAGCTCAAAGTCACCTGTGAAAAATTGGTATACTTATATGACAACTGAAAACATCAGGGCTAAAATTACTTTTAATTTTAGCAATCAAATACTGTGGAATAACTCTCAAATTAAAATCAATTGTAAAATCGTATTTCATGATCAACTATTTAAACTTGGTTTGGTGTATTTAAGGGACATTTTTGATCAAAATGGGAGGCCGTTGGTGTGGGATACGTCTCGAAATAATTTTCCAACCCCAGGTATTACCTTGGTCTTTTATTGGGATTTGTTGTCCAGTATTCCAACTGCTCGTCGAGCAAATATTCTTTTAGGTGGGCATACAAACACACACAAAACACAAACCAGCTCTTCTATCATAAAGTCATCCATTCTCCTTCAGTTTCTCAATCGGTTTACCGCCGTCTTATTGCAAAAATAGCTAAGTCCTCCTACAGCTATGGTAAAATGGGTTAACAAGTTTTCGGGTATTTCTATTAATACTTGGGATCACATCTTTATGAGCCCCTGAACTACTACCTGAGAAACCAAGATTGTGTTTTTTCAGTTTAAATTTTTACGTAGAATCTTACCTACACACAGACTTCTTTATTCAATAGGGAAAACTGATTCAGAGCTTTGTACTTTTTGTCAAAGCGAGGTTGAATCCGTTAGGCACCTGTTTTGGGATTATACATTTACTTTTACTTTTATTCTCGACGTTGAAGGAAGGTTCCTCGGTCTTGCGTTTTCTAAACAAGATATTTTCTTTGGGTACCAGTATAGTCTCTGCCATTCATACAATTGTTTGATTTTGCATGTAAAGTATTACTTGTTCTCATGTAAACTTCAATCAATAAAGCCAAATGTAAATAGTTTTTATTACAAGTTTAAGTTTGCTCTTCATACTGAGGAATATATATTTTCTAAGAAGGACCACAAATCAAAAGATAAAGTTAATTATATAGACTTAAAGGATGCCAGCTCGGTTTGTGAGAGTTTGCTCGACCCAATTGATTCTTAATTTATGTAACCATTTAAAAGAACGTTTCCTCCTTTTTGTTCATGAATGAGTTGTTTTGTAATACTAATATAAATCCTAATATATTTATAACATATATAAATTTGATGAAAACGCACCAGAAGTAAAGAGCAAATAAAGATGGAAGAAGAAGAAAAAAGAAATGTCATCAGGGCAACCAAGCATTGGGAAGGTGGTTTTCCAGTAGGAAACCACCTGATATTCCTTAAAAATATACACTGCCGTTTGTGATGGTTCTTAAAAAAAGTGTGTGATATAATTTAAGAACGTAGATGTAAACAGTGAACGACACTTAGTGATAGGTTCAATCCCATCGTTGCACTATAAGGTAATAAAAACTGCTTAAAGACATTTAGGTTCGTTAGCCATTTATTAAGTGTTTGGTCGCTTTCCTAATATCACTAAGCATTTTAACAACAATATTAGCCTTAAAATACGTAATCATGACTTGCTAGTTGGGTTGAGTTGATTTGAGTCGACAAGAGATGGGATAAGATGAGTTGATTGGGTTGAGTTGATTGGAGGCAGTTTAATTAACCCGGATCGTAACTGTAGGCTCACATTTTAATTTACATCACAAAGTGAATCAGTGGAGTTGGCTGGACCATCCATGGCTTAATTCAATGATTGACAATACATCACTGTTATATGTAAAACATGCCTTAGCAATTGAACACTCGTTCTCTCCCAACTTTTTAAACACTTACGTCAATTAGCTAAACTTATTTAGTATTTAAATACTAAATGTTTGAGCAATCAGAATTACCACGGAACGTTTAAAAATTTGACCCTTGCCTTTTCGAAAATGGGGTCAGAAAAATATGTTTAGCAAAATGATTAGGCCTTATTCCTAACACTGTTTAAATGTGTGCGCCACAGTATTTTTTTTTATATAAAATTCAGTATATATCATTGGTCGTTCTAATAATTGTTCATTTCAGTTCAGTTTAGTGCAGTCGAACTGTAATTAGTCACATTTCCCTCACAGCAAAATTGAATCATTGAATTTTAACTTGGCCATTCATGGTGACAGTAGGGAGTTCAACAGTTGCATTTATACACTTAAACAGCAGGCAAAATGTTTCACACTGAATGTTTGAAAGTCAGTGCCCATAGCGAGGCAAAAATTAATTCCAGATGTTCTTGCTTTTACGCCTATGATCAAGAGGATGTTCATAGTTACGTATCCACATATGCTTGCCACAGTGGTGACAAGTTCCCTTCCATTCTGGACCGTAAAGATCAAACATTTTGAATTCATTAGGCGAGCTTCGCCTCTGAAAGTACTGATCTGCAATGGAACAAATAACATCATTTGACAAATGATTTTGGTAATGTTCCTTAATTGAATGCTCTCTAACGGTTCCTAACGATTTCCATTTAAAATATTCTAGATATGCCGTGTCGTTCTTGTCTAAGTATTCCAAGTAATCTCTTAGGTGCTCCATAGAGTTAAATTGATCCACATGTATGAAAGAACTCGGAGGAGCAACTTTGTTATAATTTTCAAATCGAGGTCCAATCACGATCGGAACAGTTCCAATAACTAAGGCGTGCCACAATTTCTCAGTTACGTAATCTTCACAGCAGCTATTTTCAAACGCGAGGGAAAATTTGTAAGTGCTTACTCTTTTGTCTATTTCATTGTTGCATGTTGTTGTCCATTTTTCATCACATACGGACAAATTTCCACATTTACCAAAAGTATCTACATTTATGACGCGCTGAAGATCAAAGACAAACTTTGTTCTGTCCCACTGTAAAGTTTCACAATGACTACATATCCAAATGATCAAATTTGTCTTGTCTTTAAGGAGCTGTGTAAAGTTTACAACGGGATTTGAGTTCTCGTTCCTGAAAGGCTCATAGTATCCATATGGAGAGGGAATATCAGCACTAGTATGATAGGTATTAGATATATTGTAAGTGTCATTTCGGAAGAACCATGGCATCATAAAACCACGAGCATATACTGGACTTTCCTCAGTTTGAAACACCCACATTTGACCAGGCGATCTGTAAAATCGGAGTTTCAGCCAGACGTTCATATCGAGGTATTTTGCCACAAATGAAAATAACACCACATGGGCCTCTTTGATTGCTTCCACCTTGCCTACATGATCAAGAAAGATGTCAGTTTTCTCGAAAGCTGGGCATGAAATTTTTACAGGTAACTTCCTCAACATTGTGGCCCAACCGCCACAAAGCCCCACTACACTAATCTTGACACAACGATCTTTGTTGTTAGACGGACAGTGTGAAGGCTTAGTCCTATTAGGACAGAGGCTCTTGCTTCCGACGTGCTTTGGATTTACATGCAAGTCTGTATTATCCAGCGAATTTGGGAAACTAAGATCTAATGGATCATGTTCCGACAGAAGAAATCTTTCAAAATAGCGTATATCTTCTACCGCATGGCTCATTTTGGGCTTCGGATATTTATGGGAATAGTCTGGCATCACATCCAAGTAAATGTAACCAATTGATAGCACTAAAAATACAAAGACACACACTAATAAGAAAAGTAGTTTTAATTTACGGTTTACACAATTCTGGAGTTTGTGGTGGGTGTTAGATGTAGCCATTTTATTTTTGTAAATTATTTCTCAAATCCGTTTGAAGATTGCGTCCGCTCTAAGTAACAAATAAGTGCTAACCAAACGAAAACTTTTTCGTGGAGCATTTTACCTAATGTTGACTTTCGAAAGAGTAAAATGCTATTTCTTACTTGTATGCTCGCTTGTAGTACTCATCGATGAGTTCCCCGCTTCGAATCAGGTTGATTGTTGTCTATCATCTGGTGAATGGTAGTGCAAACGTTCAAACAAAGCATGCCGTACCCCAACATGACTCCAAAAAACATACGGTAGTGCCGGGTGCACACTTTAGCTCTTCTCAGTAGTTTTGGTATTTGGGTGATCCAGCAGTTGAAGTATGCGGCTATTTGTCTGCAAACAGCGACTCATTTACATTTCAAAATGTGTTTCAGTATTATAAAACTGTCATACAAGAAAGTGTCATAAATCTAAGTTCTATTCCATAAATTCAGCTAGCCCTTTTCTTCTACGCTTCGTGTATTTTCATTGAATCGTATTTCAGCACGATGCTAGATTTTTCATATTTTAGGTCAATTGAAAGCCACATTGATGTTACCAACCTGCCACTTTGCTTTACTTAAATCTGTAATGTATAGGCATTTTTGGTGACAACATTATGCCTAAAAATTAAAAAAGCATCTCAATATCCTGTTGCGTTTAAAAGATACTAATCTTCAACCAAATTGTTGTTTTTCTTTTGATTTCTTTTTGGTAAATACTACGGCTGATGGGAAATCTTTAACGTCATTTAAGCATACTGATTACACAGGACTTTTGAGTTTTCCTTTTTTAAAAAAATGATGACACAGCTGTTCGAAATGTATAATAGCCTTTTTGGCTAGACCCTACTTATAGCTTAGTTTAGGTTAGTTTTTTTCAGTGAATGATAAAAATTCTTATTAAGGGTCCTGTACGGTTTTATTTTTAAGTGCAACCCCCAAATTCGTTCACACTTCATGAAACAATCACTCCGATGTATTTTCGAACCTATTTATATGGATAAGCCCAAAAGAAGCGATTAAATTTACCAACAGTTTTCTGAGAGGAGTTTCTCCTTACTTAAAAATTGCAGTGGGGCTTATTGAGGTTAAAGATTACTATCATTAGTTAATTGTTCTAGCGAAAAGACTCGAATAATTTGCAGAAACATTGTCAAATCCATGGACAATCTTGAAGATCCGGATCTATATATATATATATATATATATATATATATATATATATATAGATATATATATATATATATATATATATATATATATATATATATATATATATATATACAGGCCTCAATGGTTCAGTGGTCAGAGCATCCGCCTTGTATGCGGGAGGTCGCTGGTTCGAATCCTGCTTGAGGCTAAGTTTTCCATTCACAAATACATATCCTCTTTCAGTATAAGGCAAGTGCTTTGTTAGAGGAAAAATGGCCTAAGGTCTCTATGCGACTATTCAATACAGCGTTGATTTGACTCATTCATATAAAGTCGCTACGTCACTCTACCTACTCAATACTACATGGGACGCGTTCCTATGACGTAACAATGGAAAGCTTGACTCGACAGTATTTAAGCTCAGTTGACCGCGTTCTACCACATAGGACTCAATGGCTCAGTGGGCAGAGCATCCGCCTTGTATGCGGGAGGTCGCTGGTTCGAATCCTGCTTGAGGCTAAGTTTTCCATTCACAAATAAATATCCTCTTTCAGTATAAGGCAAGTGCTTTGTTAGAGGAAAAATGGCCTAAGGTCTCTATGCGACTATTTAATACAGCGTTGATTTGACTCATTCATATATATATATATATATATATATATATATATATATATATATATATATATATATATATATATATATATACACATATATTCATACATACATGTACATAGTGGATTTTCTCTTATTATGTACATAGTTATGTTTATACGATAAAATATTAAGATAATTTATAATGGAAAGTTTTAAACTGTGTTCAGTTAGTCAAATACAAAAACACTCTCTCACTTTTTCCAGATAAAATATTGCAAAGATAAACAACACAATACATAACTTTAACTTTTAAATGATAAAGTTAAAGTTTCCTAAATATAAAAAATCATATTATGTTAAAATGTTGAAGTTATCTTTATTTTGTGATAACAGAAAAAATCATATAATTTTTCAACGTTGGTAGGCCCATTTTGTATTGGATTTGGTGTTGGGAACGTGAACAGTTATTACTCAGTGTTTTTAGTAGTGGCGGAACAACTCATGATGTTCCATCCACTGAGCTCTATAACCGAGGGGAGCGCACGTTAATGCGGAATACGTCTCGAAATTGAAGCCGACATCGGAATTCAGGTCATGTAGGTTAACTAACTCAAGCTCAGCTGTACGGTGTTTATATTGTATCTGCTTACTGCATTGCATTGCCCTGTACAGTACATACGTATGTAGTGTGGGCATAACATAGCATGCGGTTAGTCGCCTGCCCCTCAATATAGGCTACGTGCATACACCACATGCAGTCGGTTACGTTAGTTAGAACTGCATGTGCCTGTACACAAAGCTTTGCTAGCTAGGAAACAAAAAGGTTCCCTGGAACTAAAGGCCCGTTGACAAGATCATACATTTGTCCATGAACATTGTCATCTGGTTTTACCAGAGTATGGCGTAGTTTTACAGATACGTATTTAATTGTTGATGTTTGCTAAATAGCCCTATATTCGAGTAAATCTCAAGTTAAAGGGAAGATCTCTCTTACACTGACGATACAATATGAGAAAATGATAAGAATAGGGAGAAATGCTTTCATTGTTTTGAACATTTGAACGGCTAAGAATTTGCACGCTGTCATACATGCTGGACATTGTTCAACTGTTTTGGTAAACCTACCCACACGATCATACATTTGTTCATGTACATCTTTACAAACAAGTTTGATGAATTTTTGAACTTATTTTTGATTGTGTATAGATGGGCTGAAGGAAAACATCTTTTGGAATAAAAATTTCGTCATAAGACGGTCAGTGCTGTTAAATTTCCACTGGCAGCTGGTTCCATACAATTGTAGTGCTGATTTAGGGTTTTTATAACTTCGGTCTGCATAGCTGCCGAGGGCGCCAAAATTTGAAATACATGTTGAAAATCTGTACTGATGGTGAGTTAAAATACAGAAAGGCTCGATACGGGTCACTTGTTTTGCATTGTCCAGTACAACAATCAAACGAACGATGAATACATGCAACTGAGACGAACTTTCAAATCTAAATCCAAGGGAAAAGGTATAGAATAACTACATAAGCATGGTTAGGTTACTACGTACGGTGTGAGGTCTATTACAATTAGCTACATAAAGAAAATTGTAAACGAAAAGCAAAGAATCTATATAGCGAGCGAAGCAGCCGTAAACTTTGTGTTCGTATTAAAGGATTTGCGCCCTTAGAGAGCAATGAAAGGTAAACCGTCGGGTCGACTAATCACCGTCGGGGGATTACACTCTCTATCGTAACGTCTATCTTGATTTTGGCTTTGTCTAAGAAATGGGAAATTTCTTCGGGGACATCAGGGCCCCTGTTTCCCTCTTGTACCGCACCTGGTTAAATGATGATAGAGAACACGTTACACCTATTTCATTAAATTCAAGTATTGCAATGTCTCGCAGGTCAGAAAACTTCCTACGGCCTGAATGTTGGGTGTTTTTCAATGCACCCCTGATGAATTCAGTTTTTTCCTCTTTATTTTTTCTTTGTCGTCTTTCTTTAATATTTGCAATGTTTACAGTCACGTTCATCAACGTACGTATAGAATTAATCATCCTTTTCTCTACCTATCAAGTATATCACAAAGTTTCACATCATCTGTTGCATGTAAGCTTGGCGTGTTGATTGGATTATACCGTTGTGATACAGGGGTTATTTATTTTGGGGATATAGTTAACGCACGTTTTCCTTCAAAGTGTAATATTCTATGATCATGCAAATTTCTTCTTTATGAAATATGTTTACATCATAAAGATTCTAAATTTCTGGTGAAGAATGTTTGCATAATTCAAAGTCAAATACAGAGCGAACCCACACTGACAAAGTTAGAATCTCACACGTCCATTTTTAGTGGCTAAAACATCACAAATATCAGCCGATTTGGCCAGAAATCTATCCAGCCAATCAATCTATCCGGATATATGTAGTCAAAGAAATTTCCTGTTTTTTTTTTTTTTTGGCGCCTTTTAAACAGTCAAACCCAAAGTTTTAAATGACCAAGGTCAATCCCAAAATTAAGTTAACTCTCCCGGTTCTTTTGCTGGATTGAAATTCAATGTTGTCCCAAACTATTTAAATAAAGCGGGAAAAATCATTTAAATGTAGGTAGAATAACGTTACGTGGCTCAAACTCCCGCATAAGGTCAGGCCAATGCCTTTGACGTCTCGGCGGAGTAATCAGTCACTTCGGCTTAGACACGTTGGCTTTGGCCAACTTCTGTGTCAATATAGTGGCGACTCCAGACCGGAAGCCTGCAGGTGTAAGTCCGTAACAATTTTACAGAAGCTATACAGTTTTACAGTTACATTTCTCCAAATGTTCCCGAAGTACATCGTTTTCCAATACAATCATGATCACAACGAGAAGAACATCCTCGAGTTGAACCAATAAATCAGTTTACATCAAGGGCAGCGCCAGGGTATTTCGATGGGGGGGGGGCAAAGTATGAGATGAGTAATCGCGGTCCTGGGGGAGGGGTCTAAGGGAAGGGGTGTCCCCCTCCCCATTGGGAATTTTTTGTAAGTATAAGCTTGCTTAGATGCAAAATGATGATGTCTTTGGTACATATTTTGAACTGATCGTATATGGCTGGAAAGTTTATAATTTAGTAATTTTAATTTTTGTTTTGGGAAAGATGCTTTTTTGGGGAGGGATTTCTCTTCCCCTTTGAGAAATTTTTATCAATTTAAGATTGCTTAGATGTAAAAGGTGATGTCTTTGGTATTTTTTGAGCTGATTATATATGGCTGAAAAGTGTTAATAATTTATTGAATTTTAAGTTTTGGTTTAGTGAAAGAGGAGAGTGGCTTTTGTTGTCTAAGAGAAGGGTATGTAGTCAACAAACCTCCTGAAGCCACCCCCTTTTATGTATGGGTATGTTTTCACTCAAAAATACGTTCGTTGAGTCGACAGAAACACGAACTATTACAAATATTTTCGTTGCTTCATATATGCATTTTACAAGGTATCTAAAGGCTGGCAGACACCGGAATAGGGCCTCCTGGAAGCTCTGGACTAATTATATGGATCAAATATATGCCTACCCCACCCTCCTCCTTTCTTCTTTCTCCTTCGCATCCCCTTCTTCTCTTTCGTTTTCTCCTTTTCTTTTTTTCCTGTTCTTTTCCTTCTCTGTTTCCCCTGTTCTTGGCAATGATAGGAGGAGCTTTCCCCCTGCCCCATGTGGCATCGCCCTGTTTTTCTCTTTTTCTGATTGACTCAAGATTTCTTCATACAGTAAAGATTGTGTTGTGTACGGCCATGTACCTCCAATTAAAATTCGTTTTCTATGGATTACTCAGTCGAGACAACACCAAAATAAAGCACAATAAGGCATAGGCGTAGGTAGCTTTTAGAGACTGGGGGCTGAACATTGTTTCAGATCGCCGTCCTGAAGAGGGGTCTAAGCCTCCCCTTTGGAAAATTTCTGGGTATTTGAGGGTTCTCGATGCAATTTGGTGCAACATTTGGGCATATTTTAAAGAAGATTACTGCAAATTTTTTACTGAAGAGACAAATAAGGGTTTTTGGCCTTCGATGTTGGGGACAGAAGCATTATTCAGCCCCCCAGATTTTTGACTGAGGGCTTTAGCCCCCAGCGCCCCCCCCCCCACTTTCTACGCTTATGCGATAAGGGAGACAAAATATTAGTTCAAAGTTTAACTCCTTTTTATTAAAATGTTTTTTTTTATATTTTCATTGTCAAAATGTTCGTTAAGTGATTGACTCATGATACCCCCAATATATATATATGTTCAAGTTCTAAACTTTAAATGGTCACATGCTGGGAATGAAGAGACAGTAAATGTTTGAGATTGCCAAACATTACATAATCCGGACAGGGGGAATACCCATAGACGGAAGGTTCACTTGGTCGAAGGTCCACTAAAGGCCGAAGATTCCCCGGACGAAAATATATTCCGAGTTACGGGTAGGGTTGGGGTTTTGGTTAGATAGAGATTCATGGATCAGGCGTATCACCTGTTGTCTGTTGTCTGTATTTTTTGGTGTAACTTACAATGATATGCACCTTTTCTCCAAGAGAGGGAGAAATTTTTGCTCTGTGACACCATATGTTTAAGGTCTCACAATAACTTGGCCTTAGGGTATGCTTTACTTTCGGTTTCTACGCTCTTTTTGTTTGCGCGTTATGTATAATGGCCTTAGTGTTTATGTAATACTAAACCTGCACTCACGTAAACAATGGAGAAAACAAAAACGTTATGCATGCGGGGATTGCAAGCTTCAGGTATTTTGTAACGATCAATTTTACTGACATTGTTATACATGGGTGATATACTGTAACACCTCACCCCACCCCCTACAAATATTATGTGTCTTAAAACGTTTTTAGACGATCTTATATTTTGGGTTGAAAAACCATGGGGGGGGGGAGGCAATGCCTGCCCTGCCCCCCCCCTGTGGCGCCGCCCCTGGTTCACATTAACATGTGGACTCAATTAGCAATCAACCTTCAATCTTACACCTTTTTAAACATTTCCTTCCAAAACAAACACGATTTCAATTACTTCATTCCTTTCGAGAATCTTTAAATTTTCTTTAAAAATGTCTGACTTTAAAATCCCTCTTTCATTCAGTTTGAAATCTTTTAGCTTTTCTTTTTCTTTAAAAAAATAAATAGAAATAACCTAGTCAATTGGCGGGGCAGGAACCGGAATCTTGTCAAATATTTGACAAGATATGTTTCAAAATTGACAAGAAATGGTTCAAAAATGAAACTATTCGTTATATTTATGAGCCGAATCTTGTCAAAGATTTGACAAGATTCCGGTTTGTGCCCCTATTGATTAGATTCTATTCAAATTTGACTAGGACATTTTTAGAGTGCATGCCAAAATACTAACTTGAGCAATAACATTTCTGCGAATTTCTACTGTAATAAGTTAACTTACAAAAACTTGTATGCAATGACAGCTCTCCGGTAAGTAATAGACTAGCCCTTTCTCCTAGTGAAAGGCCTCGGAATTAAAAACGATTTTTATGCGAGCCATTTTCCTTAATATTAACATAACATTTCGAAATAAAGTTCTTACGATGCAGGAACTATATTACATGACTATATTACACATTTTGTTCTCATTGACCAATTTGGTGTCGCATTTAGTGGCAATAACAATACTTTGACATCTCCATGAATTTCCATACTATTAAGTTATCGCTAAATTATTTCACACCTACTTTCTCTTACACTCACGGCTTTTCTCAGATCGGATTCATACACATAGGCTAGATTTCCTCTTTCTCACGCATTTTATTACAAAAAATAAACAAGAGGGCAATCCACGGAGTTGCTTATCTCATCGCTAGCACACGCATTTAGCCATATAACTCACTTACAAGGAAAACTTTCTCTCTTCCTTGTGGCATAAGGCCTACACATAACTGCAGGGACCGAGGAGACGGGGGGCTACGGGGCTTTAGCCCCCGCACCGTTTTTCTGACGTGGGCATTTTGGGCCGCCTTAAACTGCATTTTGGGCCGCACTAAGCTGCATTTATTGTATTGAACATATTGAGCCGCTTCGATGATTAGCCCCCGCAAATCAAAGATGGCTCCCCGGTCTCTGAATAAGTGCACTTGAAAATGAAGGCACAATGACTGGTTTGAATTGAAGCTCATAGTCTATTCATATGTCAGTTTCTATGGTATCTTCAAATTTCGCACTTTTATATCCTTTAAGTTTTCACGCGCTCACAAAGTGAAAGCAACTACCAGCGCGTTCGTCGATGATAACGCAGAAGTACGCCTGAAGTATTCTGGATAAAAAGACATGCCAACTTTATTCTGCGCGTATACAATGCTCAAGCAAGCTGTGCTGTTCTAACAATGGTGTTTTCTGTAATGCGTGCCTGTTATACGCACATTACCGAATAGAAAGGCGCGTATGTCAAATCCGCACTTAAACTCCCTGATATGCGCTCCATGCGCCCTTTTTGTGAAAAAAGGACGAATTCAGTGCGCTATACAGAAATCTGTGCACATAATATGATATGCATACTTGCGCGCGTTAGCATGTCCTTTGTTGGAATGGAGAGCCAGAAACAAACGCACATACAATATGTGCTGATCACTTATAGGCCGTGAGCCAACAGCGATTTTTCTGCTGTTTCGTGCAACAGAATCCGGCACAACACAATTCCTTCATAGCTAGGACCGCGTGTTTGGTCTAGCGGTAGAGCATCCGCCTTTCACGCGGAAGGCCCGGGTTCGATTCCCAGGTCGAGTCATACCAGAGACTCTAAAAATGGAACCTACTGCCATTGTGCATCATGCTCCGCGTAAGGAATGGGGTAGGGAAAACAAGCCAGTGAACCACAACTGGAAAAAAGGCCGTGGCCGGCTCGACTTGAACCAATAGGTTGGAAACTGGGCCGTAAAACTCCATCCAACTAACTAACTTCATAGCTAGGTGCCAAAACATATATAGATCCAGGAATCATCGATCCACACGTGCGAAATTGGTATTTTGGTGAAAAAATAGGAAAAAGATGGCAAATTTTAACATGATTTTCTTACGAAATTCAGCCAATCAGTGATGAAAATAGTGAGAGCAAAAGACCCATTGATGACTTTCAGCCAATCAGAAGGCTCGTTAAATTAGGTATACTACTCCAATATGGCGACCTCCATGTCGTTGACAAAGAACGTCAGGAGTGGCCAGAATTTTGTTCTATGCACATCGTTCCATGGACGAAAAGTGAATTTATAACCTTCACAGAAGACACATGGAATATATTTACTCGATGTGCCGTCAAATGGCTGAGATACAAATCGAGAGAAAGAGGAGCAGTTAACGAAACACTGAAGAAACATGAACGAAGATCCTAACGTTAGGCTGAGTGCCCATCGTAGAAATTCTATGGTGCCCATTGATGCAACAAATAACGTCGGACTTCAGCTAGGCCTAGGATGTATCACGCTGACCGTTTCAAGAGGTTCTGTGATTCACAGAAAATTACCAGGAAGAAAAAGGCCTTCGCAAAATCTGTTAAGACCCAAGGTGAGCCACCAGCCACAAATTACGATTAACCAATAATTCTAGCACCGTCTAAGTTAGGGCCTAATGTTAGACCAAGGCCACAGGCACTTGTAATGTTATGCTAGCCTACCGTACTAATAGTACAACAGGCTCTAGCATAACGTTACAAGTGCATGTGGATTAGGCTAGGTTGACAATTCAAGGACAGGCCTAGGCCTAGCCATGCCAATGCAATGCTCTTTATTGATTCGATGTGATCAGTGACACGGTGTGTTGAGCACTGCAACCAAGTAGGGCACAACTCCACTTTACCCCACCCTTCTTCTGATTATGGGTTCTCAGAAGAACTGAATGCCTGGCTGCACTTTCATCGTGGGGACATTGTATTGAACACTGGAGTGGTGGGGTGTTCTGGAGTGATTTCCATCTGGATCCAAGACAAACAAAAAGGCCTGTCCCATATATCTTTATGATCATAATATTGTCATCTCTAAAATCAGAAACTCAAAAGCAGATCAGAAGTAACACTACGCATACAGTGTTCAATAATCTTCATTAGCTGACTGGAGAGCATTTTGTGAAAAGTTCATTGTGTCATTTTTTCATTATCACCAAAGATCTGTGTAATCAGCCCTTTAGGCACTTGATTTTCATGCTGCGATGTATGTGTAGGGCCTAGCTAGATTTTTAGTAGGCCTACATAGCCGATGTTTGGATGGTGGGGCCTATTCGCACGTCAACTAGCCGCCATGCGGACAAGATGCGATGATTGCTTATTCGCACGTTGACTAGCTGCCATATTTTTACTACATACGATTACGGGTATTTTGTGTTGTAGGTAGCACGCATGGTGATACGTACAGTACGTACATAGTTGAGCCTATGTGCCATATGTTTTGTATGCATTGACCGACACAAAGTACCGACCGACGCAAGTCAAGGTACATTATTCTGTATTTTTTAAAAGAAGTTTGAAAGACACATGCTTAGCGTATGCTTTTCCCTCTGTTGTAAAATCCCTCCAAACAAAGCTTTATTTTCTTCATTCACCCCCATGTTATTGCAGTGCTTGCGATATGCATTTGGGCAGGACAGAAATCATGCCTCTCAGTATGCATGTGCGTGAAGTTTGCAACCGCTTCCCAACTGGGTGTCTGTGCTGTGTCCCATCTTACGCGTACGTATGTGCGGTCAGTGGGCCGTGTGAGTAGGCAATCACCGCATGATGTCTGCACGGCGGCTAGTCGACATGCGAATAGTCACGACGTGTTTGGACAGGTGAGAATACATTGCCATGGAATCTTCCAGTGTTATTTATAATATACCAGATTATGGTAATCAAGCCACTGCCTTTCCCAGTGGGAAGTTAGCTATTGTTGAATTATTTTTAAAGGTGGCCAGAGAGCAAAATGTGACATATATATGCAAACTTATCACATTTTCACATTTGTTCAAGCTTATTGAATTGTTTCAAAATGTATGCTTAAATGTCACAGATGTGCAAGCCCAAATAAAATTTTACATGCTGTTGAATATATGGCAAGAAAGGTGGTGAAGAAGTTTATTCTGGGGAATTCTTGCCATCTTGAAATTTCAGTGGTAGTATGGGGATGCATATCTAGCATTGAATTTGGGTGAATCTCTGCACCAAAGTAAGTCTTTTTCCCAATATACACCTACATTGATTATTCAGCAAAGCTTAATAAACTACAAGTTTATTTTTACATTGTAGGTAATCTACAGTAGTTAGATCAGATTTAACGACACACCAACACGAATGTGTTATGTAGTGTCAACCAGATAAAAAGATAAAGTTTAGAAAGTTTCAAATACGGTTCAAGTTCAAGTTTGGTTTCAAATACAGCTCAAATACGGTGCAAGTCCTTCCCTTTAGTCGCCTCTTACGACAGGCGGGAAATACCGTGGGCATATTCTACAACCCCCAGCCAGAAGAGAATAATTTAGTATTCAAATTTTGCATAGTAGTTTTGAGAATTTGTTTCCTTCTGCAGTGTAAAATCACAGAATTCGCTATGGTTATGCACACAAAAAAGTGCTACACATTTTTGCATTTGTATAGCAATTTGGCAGCTTGTGTAGAAAATTGCGATGCGATACCGGGTAAATTATTCCCTGCCCAGGGGGCTGTGGGTTATCTAACAGATAATGCACATAGTTTGAGGGTAGTACTTTTTCAGTGCTGGACATGGAAAACTTAGCCTAGGTTTTTTTTGTCATTTTTTTCCTTCTCAAAGCAACAGAAGAGAATTTAGGTTACACTATATAACAGTGAGGATGAAACATGTGCAGGAGAAAACTCCTTTCCTACCGTACCTGGCTCTCCAAGAGCCAAGTACGGTAGGAAAGGAGTTTTCGGGTCTGAAAGCATTCATACAAATTCCACTCCTCAACCCATGGGTAGGCGTCACATGTTTCCTGATAGTTGTTTACTGTGCCACACTGAAAAAAAACGAGACAACTAGATAGGCAAGAGGATACACATCACACTTACATGATGTGAACAGATCAGTGGTGGTCAGTATCTTCGGATCCCGGTTATGAAGTATATAAGGAGACGTGACATCTTTGCTTGTAATTTGTAGGCTCTGACAAAGGTTTTTATTTCCAGCAGGATATTGAAGGTTAATTGAATTCTACCTTCTACCTGACTTGCTGCAGTGAAGCTATTTTAAATTGTGGGCAGTTCATATTTACTGGACTAATCAACAGCTGTAACGCAATTGCTGGTTTTGGTGCAATAAGGAAACAAAATGGGCCAGGAAAAAAGGTTCATGGTTATATTCATCATGGATGTTCTGCAGTGGTGACAGACACTTTGCAGCTACAGTATCTCTCTCATCAGTAATTAGGAGAGAGGATAAAAAATGGGAGATTTTTCGTCATATGTGGAACTTGATACAGTGTTCCACACAGCAAAATAACCAATACATAGCCAACCAAGCAGAACGATATTTTGAAAGTTACACAAGTGCCTTGCCACAGTCCACTGTTCAGATAGGAATGAAAATTATTGTGCTTGTTCTTCCAGGTACTAATTCAACTAAGACCTTGGAAAGTGCCCTCTGAAGTTGATTCTGGGAATTGTGCTGACACGGATTACAACATCCAGTCTTGGAACATTATGATCTTGGGATACCTGGCAATATTAAGGTAACTCCTATGTTCTGTTTTTAATCTAATGCACAGTTGTATTCTCAGTTCTTGTGAGTAAATGGGGTTTTTTCACCCACATGTTGAATATTGTCCTTAAGATGGCCCATCTACATAGATGCATTGAAATGGATTTCTTGGGAATCTAGGAGCTGTACCGCAGTGAGGGAAATGAGTACATTGGTTGGGCTCATACTACTCTGTGGTGATACTGAACAGTTTTCTACCACTGCCATCCAAATTTAGGCTAAAAGCTGACCTTGGTAATATATTTATATTTATATATAGCCTTGCTAGCTGTGTTTGCTGGTGGAGGAGAAGTGAGCCATTGGTGGTGTTCATTCGGAGTAACTCTTGTTCTTTCAGGTATGTTCCACTCATTGTTTGGGAAGTAGTCCTCCCTGTTGAATTCTGTTGAATGCGATGCTGCCACACTCAAGATCACTTTCACCCATCTGATAGGAATAACATCAAAACATCTGAAAACATCAGGAACTTGAGTATTTGGTGCCCTTATGAAGATGACTCCTTTATTACTTGCATGTGAGTTGTAGCCCCAGGAAAAATTTTGTATTAGTGTAGAATTTGTGAGTGACTTCACATTTCGGTCTCAGGATCTCCAAAAGTTCATTAACTGTTGCAAATTTCAGACTGAAAAATCATTAGATGGGTTCATAGTGGTGTAGGCTGCTACCACTGCCCTAAAACTTAATAAATAGGTAAAGGTTAGTAGTGTCATTTATATCCACAGTGTGTTGACTTGCACAAATACAGTTCAGAAAGCAGGGTAAGATAGAGGTTACAAGCCTGCCTTGCCTCATACTCTGAGCAGTCCTTGAAAAGGAGCAGAGCCATCAATTGTTTTTACACATCATAACTTTCGTTCTTTCAAGTGCTTTCATTTCACTGAGAGGTCTCAGAATATCCTTCCTTGCTGTTTTCTATGATCTTGCTGCAGGCTGAATCAGACTTTGTTCTAACCATCTGAAGAGGTTACTGTAAGGAAGTGGAATTTTTGACTGTTTTAGCGTACCATAGTGATTACATAACCGTTGAATGATAATTTGCATGTATGCTACAAGAGTATGTAGTGTGAGTGTCTCAGTCTTCTTCCAGCAGCCACACTGTTTAGCTTGCGACTGGAGATTACTTCTAGTTTGGGCTCGTAAAAATAAGCTTTTTCACCTAAAAGATGTCCCGTATCCCGTCATGAAATATCCGTAAAGGTAGTTACTTGGTACTGTTGATGTCGGCATTATTTTTCATTGACATAGGCAGTTTGGGACTGTATCCTGTTGGCAACTTTTGAGTTGCCATGCTGCCACTGGACTCTGAAGGGATCTGTATCCTGTTAAGCTGTTGCAGCCTTACCTGTCATGAAAGATGTTTGAGAACCTATTGTGAGATGCTGGAGACCTTCGATCATTTCACGTACTACGACCAATCTCTGAGATGTCCGCCCCATGCGTTATGAGTTCAAGTCGCAAGCAAGTCTACCAGGAACAGAAGATACCGCTTAAAGTGATTTTATGTAAATAAGAAATAATTTGTCCTAGATTTGTAATGAAAGATTGTATTGAAATTGTAGTGTGGCCCCAGTTAAGGCTACAATCTTGGACAAAACTGTTGGAACACCTCCCACCTTTGTACCATGTACTATATGATGTCGTGTACGATTTACCAAAACCCCATCCCCCGAGTACAATGTTGTGTCCAAATGACATTGTTATCTCTTACATTATACAGGGGTGCAGGGGGTGTTCCAACAAGTTTTGTCAAAGATTGTAGGCCCTAGTTACACTCAGTTATCACATCCTGTGTATATTAGGCTGTTGGCTTGGGGTAACAGGGAATTCAGAAGAATATGTGAAGTGCATATGAACAGGAAATGTAATCATAATGTTGTGTAAAGTATGTATTTTTAGACATGTGATGTTTATATTTTGTTCTTATGAATAAGTGCTTGAGAGAATTGAGCCAATTTAGGACAAGGCTTGAGAACAAAGGGATTTATTGTTTAGGGCCACGTGGTCTTTGGCATGGGTGGTGCCAGGATTTGCCTGACAGGGGGGCCAAGCAACCCAAAGCCCTGACAAAGACGATGAGTTGACAATAGGGTGAGGAATACAAAATTTTGGGGCATGAAGCGTGCGGAAAGATATTTGGCTTTTTTTACAAAATTTTGAAACTTTGGGAGTTTTATTCAAGAAGTTTAAAGTTTGGATATTTCTGGAAGAAAATTTGAGAAATTGGGGTTCTCTTTTAAGGAAAATTGGATTATTTGGGGTCTTTATTGAAGCATATGCCCTTCCTATGAGCAAAATCAAGCAGATCGTTGGGTGGCTGTGGACGGTCATTGGCATTACATATTTCATCGTACAGATTATGGCTCCCCGACGAAATTGGAAAATTTCCCCGATGGGGGGCAGCCTTCCCAGACGGGGGCCATGGCCCCCTACTGGTGCCACCCTTGATCCATGGAGGGTGCTATGTTGCTTAGGTAATGTCAGCTGTTCAGTGATGAGTCATTGGGATAATGAATGAAGGCTATTGTTTATTGTTTACAGTGAAAGAGCTATGTGAGAGTTCAGCATTATTCTTAGTGGTTTATATTCATACCAAAGACTTAAAAATGGAACCTACTGCCACTGTGCTTCAGCATAAGCAGTGGAGAAGACAGAACAAGCCAGTGAGCCACAACTGGAAAAAGGGCCATGGCCAGCCCGACTCAAACCATTTGGTTAGAAACTGAGCCGTAAAACCTCATCTCACTGACTATATTCAGATTGTAATAGTTTTTTTTTTACTGAAATCATGCTTCGAGGAAAAAAGGATCCTTAGTGAAGGCACATGAGTCATGAGGTGTATCTTCTTAGCCTGGCCAAAGACCAAGGGTATCAAGGGGATGGTTAACAAGCTGCAGAATCGATGCACTTGAGTTTCATTAGTTTTTAAGTCTGTGTATAGATTACTGGAATTAAGCTGAGCTTAAGTATTATTTTGAACACTTTTGGCATTGTAATTATAGTGTCTACTTCGTGGGTAATTGAACAAGAGTTTGATGAGTAGTAAATGTGGTTATCATTGTACGCTACGTCATTGGAGAAGAGTATTTAGTCACTTTATGGGTTTTAATCTGAGTAGGTTAATGTATGATAATCTGGTATTGTGGTTTTAATGAGATGTGTGTAGTATTCCTTGGTTTGACTAGCATGAGGTCCTTACATCGGGGAATATCAGGTGAAATCCTACATAGTTGACAGGAGTTCCCGGACTTTGTGGGTGGAAAATCCCCACATGCAGAGTGCCATTAGGGTATGTCATCAAATTTATCTGTAATGGAATGTTAACTTTAGAGTACAGTGAGATGCCTTGGAGGATTTGCATTCTTCACTACATTTCATATCGTATACTGTATGAGTCAGTTGTGTATTGGTATTTTATGAGGTGTATTGTAGAATTTTATCGAAGAGTATTTACATGTTCAAAATGACTACATGGGTTGTGTTTTGTGTGGGTATGTACTGTATGGAAGTTTAGTGAGAAGCATATGGCATTGGTATTGATGAGAAAGTAGTTGCAGATGTTATGTAATGTATTGTTAGAGAAATGAGAATTTGCAGTAGCTTTTATGCATGTTTTACAAAAAAAGAGATTTCCCCTTGTGTAAGAATAAGCACAAGATATGCCAAACATATTGTCACGTGTCGTGATACCTTGTTGTAAGTATTGTAGATTAGGTTTATTGTGTTCTGTTGAAGTTCATCATCAATAAATATCCAGTCGTTCTAACCCAAGAAAACTCTTGGAGTGGTTATTGATAACTTATAACGTCGGAGCGTAGGGACCTTAAATCATACAGCGCGCATATTGCCCTGCCCGCCATAAGCGGGATCACATCATTACCATCAAGGGGACTTTTTATCATCGGGATTTCCGAAGAATGGTCGAAGCCTATGCGAAGGGTGGCACAGCTCATATTAGACACTGTAATTTATGGAAATGAACTGGAATCTGAATCCATTCAGCATTTATAACTCCCAATTATAAAACAAAATGATTACTAAGGAGAGATTCATAAGTTGAATGGCAATCGAGCGCTTCAACCACATAGAGTATATGGTAAAACAGCACAAATTGTTGAATTAGCATAATATGACACATGATGTTCAACGGCACACAGTCTTCCAACGTACCGGATTCAGGCGTGTGGATCGATGGTTTCTGTTGCAGAAGGGCCTTTACTGCAACTCTAATGTGTTTTTGAGTTGTGCCAGATTTTGTAGCACGAAATCCAAGTTTTAGGCCTTATATTCCACTCTGGCCCACGGCCTATTACGTAGCTATCATCTGTGTTAAGCAGTCATCGCGTACCGGCGAGGCTCTATTCACAGTGACCAGGCTCGCAAAGGTCGCGTTGGTGTCTTACTACGCGCTCTCTACGGGGAAGCAATTTGCCCATTAGATTTTTAACGCGCGGTATAGTTCGTGTCAAGTATGTTTAAGATTCATACCAGTGGCGTAGCTAGAGGGGGAAGGGGGCGGTCGCCCCCCTCCCCCACAAAGCCTCCGAAGGCCTCTGTCGGAAATTTCTAGTCTCTGTCGGAAATAAATTAAAATCAATTCATTTGAAACACTTCCAACACTTGTTATGTTTTTAAACAGAATTACACATCGAGATGTTAACGTAAAAATCAGAAGTCGGTCAGGGGTTTCAACCGTACGATCATGGGCGTGGATCATGGGGGGACGGGAGGACGCGTCCCCCTCACTTTTTTGGAAGGGGGACATCTCCAAAAAGTCCCCTGCACTTTTTCAAAACAGATGTAAACTAAAACTGTGAGGGTACAAAAAAGGGCCTGGGAAGTGCCATTCCCAGCGATCTGGAAGCCATTTTGGACCAAAATTTTTTTCGCGCTCCACGCCAACCCATGGTTGGCGCGGAGCATTAGCAGCATACTGGCCAACTCTGCAAACACCGTAAGGGGACAAATTGTACAACCAACCGGCACACGTGGTATCTAGTGGTAGGCCTATGCACAAAAGCAACACCTTACACTTGTTTGAAACTGTTAGGATTCTGCATACTTGAATGATAAGTTATTTGCCAGCAATATGTGTGTATTTGATTTCTATATGGTTATTCCTACAACATTTTTCATAAAATGTATAATAATATATCTCCTTAGGCATAGAAAATACCATATAAAGTATGCACCAAATCACATATTTTCACATTAAAAACACAAAAGCTTCTCACCGTGGGAGGGGGACACCCCCCCCACACACACACCCTCCCCCCTTCGCGCGCAAGCGCGCTCGGGCTCGGTCGCTTCTCTCCCTCGCAAAATCTGTCGCAAATGGTGAAAAAGTCCCCCCCCCCCCACTTTTGGAGATGGATCCACGCCCATGTGTACGATACCGGTAACTATGTATGATACAATGATACGGCAGACAATGTGCATGTGGCTATCACATACGAACGTTCGTTCGTTGTCTGGGTACCCTGTTCGGTATGTGCCGAGCAGTGCACGTGACTTTGGCACGCTCCACTTTAGCAAATGGGGGATATACAAAAAAAATGGGGAAAATATTTTGCTCTTTTTTGGCATCTATTTGGAAACTTTGGAAAACAAAAATTGCAAATAGTTTGAATAACTATTAAAAAACTATAAGCAACATAAAGATGGGAATCGTTTTAGTATTTAAGCTAGCAATAGGAGAGAAGTAACAGGACACAAGATTTTTTTTGTGCATACAGCGCGCCACACCCCTTGAGAAAATGTGTAGAATTTTAGAGCTAATGAAGCAAATCTTGTTTCCAAAAAAGTGTCTCTACCACAAAGTACGACGTTTTTGTGTTTAATTTGAGACAAATGATTCTTATTATGGTTGTAATATGTGTGTAGCTCATGTAGACATAATTGTAGTACCAAAATTTACTTCTTTAGATAATAAAAACATGTCATCTTAATTTAAGTAATAAGCATGAAATCTGTTAACATAACAGTTAGGCTAACAGACATATATCTGGGTATGTATTGTACGTGGAACGATATGTATAGTCGGGTAGATTTGTGACAAAATATACCTTAACCCTAAAAAAATTCCTACAAGTGAGATTTCAGTAGTTTTTGGTAGATTTGGATGTGGGGAACAACATATCAAAAATCCACCAAAATCGGTTCACGAAATCTTTATTTAAATGGGTCATTTCCAAAATGGCCGTTTTTACGTCATTGTAATGGTAAATGCACTTAAAAATAACACTTTTTGCTTATTACAGGAAGTTTTGCTGTACTCAAATTTTGTTTGGCATGATGGTTTTACGATTAAATTGACCAACAGTACTACTGTAAACCATGAAGCTTTCATAATTCATCCATGATCTTACACTTAAGTCCCCAAAACCACCCAAAACGACTGTTCTTTGCCTACTACTAGAATTCATGCAAAATAAAAAAGTCTTCTTGCTTTCTTGCATTTAGGTTTCCGGGGTAGTATTTTTACTTAAGCATTTTTACAATGTAGTAAGCTAGTAAGTGGCAGAGCACACTGCACAGAGGAACAAATTGTGGTTTGGGCCTTCAACAGGTTTGTCCAGGGGTGCATGGCCCCAGGATTTGCTCTACAGGGGCCTAATCTCTTTGGCGGGAGGGGTGGTCTGAAGACTTGAAAAGGGCGACGGGTTGCCGGTATAGGATACTGAAAGCAAAATTTTTGGCTACCGAAGTGAGCCGAAAATATTTGGTTTCCTTTGAAAGAATTTGAAAGTTTGGGGTTTTAGGAAAGAAAATCTGAAAAATTGGGGGGGGGGGGGGCTATCGGACAACCTGCTGTACATGAGACGAAATTCAAGTAAGTTGTAGGGGTGGGGGCTGGACGTCTTCGGGATTACATATTTTATCGTACCTATAAAGGCTCCCTGACAAAATTGGGAAGGTTCCTCGAAGTCAGCCTTCCCCGATGGGGCCATGCCCCTGCTCCCATCTGGTACCACCCTTTGTTTGTCCGTGTCTGTTTTCAACAACGTTACAACCAGAGCTATGTAATGTTCAATCCAACACGGCAGTGACTGCTTACTAACCTGATTTAGGGTTGTTAATTGTTGGTTATTCGGATGTTCACATTTTCACACAATTGATTGCCTGAAGCTGTGCTTTTACATTGAAATAAGTCTCTAGTCAGTTCAAGTGGTAGCATCGCTGTTTATGGTGTATAAGTTATGAGCCTATCCTCGTAGAGTTTAGCCTAGGCTCTAGCAATAGGCTATCACATGTGCAATTAATGGGCAAAGCAGTCATGTTAAGTGCAGTAAAGCTTTATTAAAAGATACTCTTTAGCCTACATATACAGTACTTAAATCATTTCTATATCGACAGTAGAATACAAGGCTGCATATAAAAAGACACAGGGTTAAGCTACTCATCGGTTTGGTCGCACCCTTTTATAATGAAATTAGCAGTGCATAACCTACACAATGCAGTCACATTTAATAGTTAAGCTCTACAATTGCAGTACCTGCCATCAAGAGTTTCTAAGATACCCGACTAGTACTGATTAAAATTTCCACCACTTTCTTTCACGCTACGACGGCGGAGCTCCCAGGTGGGACCTGTTTTATTCAGCCAGTCTAGAACGGGACCACTGTCGGGTGGGTCAGTTAAGTCAAAGTTTGTCCCTTGGGGTCGTTGTTACTCCTTCAGGGAGAAGAACTCCTTCGGGAGTATTGTTTGGTTTTCACCCCTAGGCTGGCTCTTCGCCAGAGAGTCAGGGGACTTTTGGAAAAAAAACTTTCTTTCACGCTACTTCACGGCCTTAGTCGCATGGGCGTCAATCTTTACTCGAATGTGGGGGGGGGGGGGACATGGCCACTTCTGTCAAAAATTTACTGTGTAAAAATCTTAAGTCAATGGGCATTTTTCCAAAATGTGGGGGAACCTGTCCCCCGTCACCCCCCCCCCCAGGATTGACGCCCATGCTTAGTTGCACAACGTACCCGATCATATCCACACACGCTGCGTGCAAATGATATTGTCAGGTTATGATCTGTCTTATTACGTTCATTATCAAGTAGACGCTCGGATATACTTAGATAAATGGCGCGTTGACTCCCCATGGAGCGAAAATTACCGGGCGGAAAGGCTGACCACTGTTCATTCATTTTGAAAATCAACAGGCAAATGGATGTCTGACAAAAGTATTAGCCTAATACATGATATTTCAGAACATTGTAAACCTAAGAAATATCACTAGTAAGTTCCATTTATAAATTGAAGTTTATCTTTTCTTCGTGGCTTTACACAAGTGCACTTGAGTGTACGCATAATGACTTGTTTGAAGTTCATAGACTTATTCATAGATCAGTTTCTATCATGGTATCTTCAACTTACTCACTTTTATATATGCGCATTTACGTACTCACAACGGAAATCCACTGCTAGCGCGTTCGTTTTCCGAGCACGCAGTCCTGAGTGCGTCAATTAAGTTATTCCCGATAAAAACACGCAGTATTCTGCGGGTATGTAATGCTCACGAAAGCAGCGCTATTCTAATAATGACAGAGAAAACCGCGTATGTCAAATTCACACCTTCGCTCCAATTGTCTACAGTGTGCTTACTAATGTAATATCTTTGTGCAAAGCTAGCCTGGTCTGTTTGTGACGTCATTTGCTTGTAACTCAGTAACTGGCTGTGATGTTGCTTGTTCACAAGCTAATCAGGTGTATCACTGTGCAGCTATTATATGTACGTTTGCACTTAAACGCTCTCACAGTACTCGGCTCGCGTGCATGCATTGTGTATGAATGGCCCATAGAAATAACCATAAACCGCGGCCCAACGCACGTAGTTGTTGCCATGGCTAGCGGCGCCTGGCTGCTCTGTGTTCTAGTATAGCCGCACTTGAAGGGAAGGGAAGTAAATCAGCCTTCAGGAGAAGATAAGGGACGAATTTCAGAAAAGTGATGGGGCCACGTACAGTGCTCACAACTAAGATTTGTCCAAAGTTCTCTTCAACCAGGTGTGTACATTAGTCCCATAGACCTAGCTAAACTTAAGTTTCACGTTTGGCTAGGCTAAAGTCTAACATACGACGGCGTGTAGTCTTGGTTAAAGTCTACAAAAATAATGACTGGGACACGCATGGACTTCATTACGGTGGGAACGTGCGTATAGTGTAATTGCATTATTATGGCGCCAAGAACTAGTCATGCTTGACCCGCATGATCAAAGTATACATGGAGGTTACAAACAGTTGGAGTTTTGGCCAAGGGTAAGTTACTGTGCATATGGCTTTTATTGTGGGTTTGCTTCACCCCAGGTGAAACAAAATTTTCAGTGTCAAGTAAAGACAATGGTCAATGTCACGGGGAATAAAGAACTACAGTTTTCCATAAATTACCAAACTAATAATGCAGCGAAAATAAAAGTACAATGTTCGCCTTATATCTTACCTTTGACCTACGACTGTTGACCCGTCACCGTGAATGTCTGCAAGTCACAAGTTTTCATAACCTCCCACCTGTATACCAAGTTTGGGGCCAGTAGTATTTTCAATTTTGGATAAATTCAAGATATGTGTGTGACCTTGAAAATGTCTTGAAATGACCTTGAAAAGTCTTTACTTATCGTGACCTTTGACCTATCATGCTGGTGATATTGGAGGCACAAATCGCAAGGACTATGCACACCCTCACTAAGTTTGGGATCAGAAGTACCTCCAGGTTTGAGCCAGTGCACAACAGACTTTTGACACCCAAATTATTGTTTGACCTTCTGACCTCGTGACGTTTGACCTCAGGAGGTCAAATGTCAAGGTGGGCCAAGAGGGCTTCAATGAGATAGGTATGTCACAATATCAGGGTCACTTAGTGTTTCATTCTGGTTTTTAGCCAGATTTGGAAAAATGCCTATTTTGACCTTTTATTACCTTTGACCTCTGACCTTTGACCTATTATGCTTGTGATATTGGAGGCACAAATTACAAGGATTATGCACCCCATCACCAAGTTTGGGGTCAGTAGCACCTCCAGGGTTGCACCGGTACACGGCACTGTTTTGACCCCCAAATTATTGTTTGACCTTCTGACCTCGTGACCTTTGACCTCAGGAGGTCAAATGTCATGTTGTGCCAAGAGGGCTTCAATTAGAAAGGTATGTCACAAAATCGGGGTCATTTATTGTTTTATTCCGGTTTTATAGCCAGGTTTATAAAATTGCCTATTTTGACCTTTTATGACCTTTGACCTCTGACCTTTGACCTATCATGCTGATGTTAATGGAGGCACAAGTCCTGAGGTCTCTGCATCCACCCACCAAGTTTGGGTTCAACCGTGTTCTTAGTTTAGGAGGAGTTTGCGACACACTTTTGACCTTGTAGATGTCATTTGATCATTTGAGCTTTTGACCCAAATTTTAGGCATATTTGGTCACATGACCAGAAAACAGGAACTTCACCACTCTTTTCTGCCCCACCCCTGAGTAGCGGTTATAAACCTCAAATTTCCCTAACATGCATTTCCATGGTTATGGTTGCTATGGAGACTGGCAGAGGTAAACGTGTGCACTTTTCAACAGTAAACGAAGCACAATATCTCATCCTCCACATACTACGTATGAGGGGATGAGATAATAAGAGGGCAATCCACGGAATTGCTTATCTCATCGCTCGCACACGCACTGAGTCATACCAAATAAACTGAATTACGCACGTCAATGTGTAATCATAGCGCAATATCCTGCTCTCCTGGAGTATATGAAGAAACTGAAGCCAATTTGAGGGTCACGTGATGTAGGTTACCTTTGGAAATAATATAACGCTGAGGCATTGTGGGTCAGCATGGATTTCAAACTTAAAATAGCGTGTCGACTTTTCACTGAGCGAAAATATGTGGGTGGAAGTGCTAATCAGAGCTCAGTCGTGTTGAAAATTAACACACAGAACATTGTTAACCTAAGAAATATCACTTCTCAGTAAAACCCCTTACATGAAGAACTTTATCTCTTGTTCGTGGCATTACACATAAGTACATTTGAATATGAACGCAAAATTACTATTTTGAAGTTCAAAGACTATTCAAAGGTCAGTTTCTATGGTATCTTCAAACTGGGCTACGCACTTTTATATCGGCCTTTAATTTCCCACGCGCTCCTAAAATGAAAGCAACTACGTTCGTTTTCTGATAACGCAAAAGTGGGCGCCAAGTATTATATTCTGTGTTTACCCGGAACTGTATTCTGTGCGTATACAATACTCACGCAATTTGCGTTGTTCTAACAATGACATTTTACGTAATGCATTCCTATGCACATCACCGAATAGAAAGGCGAGTATCTCAAGTCCACATTTCCGCACTGATATTTTTATCTACACGAGGAGTAAATTTCGGTAACAGTGTACGTACAAGAGTTTGGAATCTATGATTACAATATCTTTGGTAATGAGCACGCCCTACACCTGTAGAGTGACTTTAGCCTGTTCGGTCTCTAATGCGTTGGCCATATTAAGCGTTAGCGCAAGTGCATATCATTACATATTTGCACTGAGTCTAATAAATGCAATTGCCTTAGCAAATTAATGAAGTGGCTACATCACAGTATGTGGCGCAAATGACACCAGTATATGACAAAAACGAAAGCACATTACCTTTGTGTTTACAGCACAAGTCAATCCATCCCAAAGAATACTAATTTACAACTTCATTGGCCTACAAAATTATGGATATAAGCATAGATTTCCAACAGAAAATGACGTGTGACCATGGCCGTAAGGGACTGTTTTTCTCAGGGAGGGCGGTGATTTTTGCCCGACACCAGACCTAATTTAACTGTCCAATTTTCCACCCGATTGAGACAAAATATTTGCCCGATTTAGTCAGGTTTCTGACATTCGGGGGACCGCTGCTCCCAGCACCCCTGGCCCGTACGGCCATGGTGGTGACTCCTCATGGAGGCTACAATATCGGGACGGAAAAGCTGATGACAGTTCAGTCATTTGAAAAACAAACAGGCAAATGAATGTTTTACAAAAGTAGCCTATTAATTACTGGCGTTTATATGAATATTGCAGTCTATCTCTTTCTAGTAGCATTACACGTAAGTGCCCTTGAATATGAACGCACAATGACTGGTTTAAAGTTTATAGACTTATCATTGGCCAGTAATTTCTATGGCATCTTCAAATTGCGCACTTTTATATGCACGTTTGCTTTCTCACGCGCTCACAGCGGGAAAGCAACTACCAGGTTCGCTCTCCATGTTCGCAGAAGTTTGCGTCAAGTATTTCGTCGGATGAAAGTAAAAGTGTATACTGCGCGTGTTCGAGACACAAGTTCGAGACACAAGTTTCCACCCTGGGGTACCTTCCCACCAAGTTTGAAAAGACTTGTGACCTTAGCCCACAAGGAGGAGTTCATGTCACACTTTTTTGGCTTAAAAATAGGCATTTTCCCTTCCACCACCTAACCTTTGACCATGGTTGCCATGGCAACCACATATTTTAGTAGTACTAGATATGTTTATTATGTATGTGAAATTTCATGTCAATGGGATGTTCCCTCTTGGAGTTATTGTAAAAAAGGTGATTTTCACATAATTTGACCTTTGACCTGTGACCTTTGACCTTTACTTCCGGAAGTTATTGTAGTATCGGGGGTCCATCTAGGGCACCTTCCCATCTAGTTTGAAGAAAATCGGCTTCACCGTTTAGGAGATATTAACAAGACAAAATTGGACTCACACACCCATGCCCCTAGCACACGTTACACACTGCGGGTGCACACACTCACACACACCCAGACACACGTTGGCTACTGTGAATAATCAGGCATAAAGGGATGTGTAGTCGCGCCAACTGTAGTATGTGCTTGGAAACATAGATCAGCCAAATTCAAAACCCTTTAATTTTCCTTACAAGTTCTTTCCATGTTGTTTTAAAGCATAGTCATATATATTCAAGATTAAAAAAGAATGGTTTTGCATGGATAATTCAGTAACAAAAGATTGCCACGAGATTGAAAAGCGCCATGTATTAACTTGGATATGGGGGGCTGTATTAATTTGGATGCGGGCTAAATTAATTTAAAAAAGGGGGAGACGCCTTTGCCCTTTAAACCAACAAATTCACGGTGTATAGAAAAGGGAAACTTTAATATTCAGTGAAGGGATAAAAATATTTACCACCGTTGCCTGTCCCGACGTCGTGGTAAAAGCTTCCGGAGTAGATCCCCGTCGATCTTTCTATTAAGTATCTCACCCATGTGTTACCAGATCCAGGGAAGCTCAGCAGCAATAGTACTGGTCTGCTTCCTGCAGGCATGAACTTCCTATCCAGATCACACTCCCCTAAATGAAGTAAAATGAAAAAATATCAATGAAGTGTCCAATTTGTGTAAAATACCGTCGCAGCAATACTTAAGTTACCATAGCGCACTACTTATTCAGAAATTTTCACGAAAGAAGTCACAGGACTAATTTAGTCCCTAAAGGGTCTGAATATTGAATGACACAGTGTTGTGTTTAAATCATAGCTACTGCGTTAAAAATGATGATATATAACAAAGGTAATTTTGGTCGGGTTTCGTTATCACTTTTTAAAAGTTTCTGAACGTGCTAATTTTCGATGTCAAATTTCAAAATGGTCAAATGTTTTCAAAATTTTAGTGTATTTGACATTCTTAAGTAAGAGTGTCCCTCCAAAATCCCAACAGCGCCAACAGCTTCTCAAACGTTTTTGTGTGTGTGTGTGTGGGGGGGGGGGGCTTAACCAGACCTATTTCAAGCGATAATAGAGAAACCCAGCTAGAAGAGAGGGATCCGGGGCTCACTTAAGATCCCTGGAAAAGTTTGGACGCCAGATGATCTCCGGTGCAGTCCGAGTCATTTTCGTACCATTTTAATGCATAAACTGGCTGTTTCCAGCATTTCGAGTTGGTTTCATTGCATCAGCTATATTTATTGCAAGCTACGGAATCAAACATTTGTTTGTTCTTCTTGATAGGGTTCTGGAAAAAAGTGGGGTGGGGACATCCCCTCACTTTCGAAAGTAGAATGGCATTCCCCGTACCTCTCCTGTTGACGCATATGGAAAATCCTACGGGTCAAAATAAGAATCTTATGGTTACTTCAGTGCAAATAAAAGGAACTAGAAAACCTTTCATGGTGTGGTTTCATACAGGAATAGTTTAATAGATATTCATTCATACTTAGTTGAAATCCTCAACTTCTATTGGTTCATTACGGTCAGGTGACCGTGCATTATCATAGGATAACCCACGGTAAATTAAGAATAAAATCACCGGCGGATGAATACAATACCGTACTATATACACTGTATTTGAAAGATCACCTAGCTTTAGATATGGCTGGCTTGACACACATAGGCCTAGCCTAGGGTACCTAGGCCTAGTTCTCACGTACACCTTGTTCCCTGAACTAGTATGGGAAGCCCCAAAGCTTCCCAAATACTAGGTCAGCAGACTGCGGACTAACATAGGCCTAGCTGAGCATGATATGATATATCCAACGTTGGGCCTATGGTGTGACACTACTCACTAGTCACATCAAGGCCTACAAAACGCTTCCATTTCTAAGAAACACTTTTGTTCCCAAATCTTACGTGAAACCCTATAGAGGCAAAGGATCCATAAACGGTTATAATTCAAAGTCAAATAACCTACGCCCAAGCCTCAGAAACGTTACAACTTACACGAAATCAGCGTTGCTAACGTTACCGCTGTTAGGGTTGAAATCTCTAACATGTCCAAACTTTTCTCCAAATGTACGTTTGAAATGTTGTGACTGTTTATCTCCCAAAATCAGAAGCTGAATCCTAGGCAAATTCCATCATTTGAAGTAACTTAAAAGCTCAAGAATACCTGAACAAGTCCGTTAGGGTTTGAACAAATGACGAGCAATTTAAAAAGACCGCGCTACTTAAAGCATACTGCTGGTAGATAGGTCACAACGTACTGTACTGCAGTATAGCCTATACGTCGTACGTGCATGTGTTTATGTACACAGCATGTGCACCCACAACGTACACAACGTAAATATGCTCTGTGTGCAGTGCAAATGTGCATGATACAAATGCAAGATTTCGTGGCTAAGGAGTTACCATGGAGTCATAATACCTCTAGTTACGTTACCAACTGTTAATTTTTTGTCCTTTTCGGCTGTTGACGTCTTTAAAGAAGAATACCATTTCTCAAATTTAGTCACAATGTTGTTATATTTCATGACGTATGAATATTTCGTTGAATTCATTTTGTTTAATAGTAGGCTACTTTATTAATTGCGCACGAATAGGCCTATTGTTTTGAAAGGTTGTGAATAGGTCTAATCTTTCCTCGGGGTTTTGATTTCAATAAAAATGTGGTTATCTGCAAACAGAAATTTTCTTTCTTTTTATTCTTTTTTCATCAAATTCTTGTGTATGAATGAACAGGGTTAATCAACGCTGGACCGTGCATTAAATAGAGGATAATGCACTCCGGCGGTTAATGCTATCGCTAGATGCCTGCGCCCTCGTGCCTCGCTTGAATTAACCCCCGATCGTGCATTGAGCCCCGTGTACAATGTCAACATTTCAGGACACATGTGTCGACACATGTTGCTGACACACCTGGACACAGAAATTTTGACCTTGTATACACTAGAAACATGTTGCGACACACTTGAGCAACATGTTGTCAAAAAGAGCGGGAAAGCAGGATTTTGGAAGGAAGATAGAGGATTCAGAAAGAAAAAGATGTGTTTTGGGAGCAGCTGAAATAATATTGGTAATTGTTCACAGGGTCCACGTTCCCCGAGGGCATCCAGCAGTTTCCCGCCCCGACGTGCGCCTCACCTACCCCTACACCAACCAGGGGTGGCATCAGGATTTGCTCTACAGGGGGGCAAAGTTCCCCGACTGGGGGGCAAAGCTCCCCGACGGGGGGGGGCAGTAACCCGAAGCCTCGATGATAGAGTGCCGAAACGATGTTTGAAGCGAAATTGGACGCTAGAAGCGCGCCGAAAATTTCGGGCCCTTATTGGAAAAAATTTGAAGAAAGTTGAGCTTTTACCCATAGGAAATTTGAAAATATTTGAGTTTTCAACCAAGAAAATTACAAATATTTGGGTTTATATTGAAGAATTTGCCCTAATTTGGACCAAAATTAAGTCAAACGTAGGGCGACTGGTTAATGTCGGGAACTACATATTTTATCGTATTCATAACAGATCCCCGACAAAACCGGAAAATTTTCCCGACAGGCAGCCTTCCCAAACGGGAAGGGGGGGGGGGAGCATGCCCCGCCCCACTTGGCGCCACCACTGACATCACCACGTACATTATTTTGCTTTTTTGTTCTTCCCTCTCTCCCTTTATTCTTACTTTTACTTTTTTAATGTTTTCGTAACGAAGGGAGGGGGCTAGCCACCTGGGTCCGCAACTAAGGAGGGGGAGGGTTCTGACAGGCGGTTCGGAGGGGGGACTTTCAAGGGATTTAATGGAGAGGGCATGATGGGGAGGAGGAGGGGTAGTCGACATGGGAGCCACGAGATGACAGTTAAAATTAGGGAAAATTCCATATATCCCGTCGGGTCCTCCTCAATATCTCGACGGGAACGACAAACTTAACTGACGCTTCCCCGACTGAGCATAGCCCCCAGGGCTCTCTGGCACCACCCCTGATTTTTAGATGGCTTGTTGTATAGAAAAACCATTATTCAAAAGCAGATTTTAGTTAGGTGGTACTTTTCATAGCAGGGGGCAAAAGACTAATTTTGAAATTAGCTGGGGCCCGTCACGCTATTACACCAACTGGAGAACACTGATACGTACTCTTGCCCAAAAGTGGAATATTTCCAAACCGGTATCAGGATCCCCTGAACTATTGCCCACCTCTCTCGTCAATTCCCCTTTACCCCGGTCAAATTTCCCCTGGGCTAATTTCATAGGCCTACGGGAAAGCTCACGAGAGTGCCTGAAATGTCTTCAGTTTTCTCTAATTTTGCAGGATAAGTAATTCAGTACCTTTCCTACCGGATACACATCACAATTGGAACAAATCTTTTTCACATGATCTAAACTGTCCCCCCTCAAAAAAAAAAAATTCTAGCGTGTTAAATTCGTAGTGTGACATCCTCCGCGGATATTCCCCTTGAATTAGTGGTGCGCTACCTGAGGTGGCTCAGCTGCTGATTCAAATACGATTTCTGATTGGTCAGAGCTTGGACACATGTTGCCGGAAAATTGATTTGGAATTATTTGACAACATGTGTCGACACATGTTGGGACACATGTTGCCAACTTTTTTGCTCTGTACACACTTTCAACATTTACGGTAACAAGGTGTTGTAGCAACTTGTGTCGACACGTGTCCTGAAATGTTGACAGTGTACACAAGCCTTTATCCTCTACTTAATGCACTGTCCAGCGTTGATTAACCCTTAATTTAAAGCCACATATACGTTGCAGAAAGGTCTGTTTTACATTTTCTTTATTCTAGGCCCCTGAGAGGAGGAAGGAAAGGGGCCAACACTTGACCCACGTAGCATCGTTCTGTCAGTCTGTAGAATATAGAGAGTGATGATTATAATGTAAGTTATAACTTGTGAACTTTAAGAGTTGTTGTTACTTTCCAGCAGTTCCCGAACATGACAGGTTCCAAGGTCAAAGGTCATATGAGTGATGTTTTTTAATACTTGAATTATCTTTTAAACATGTTATATTATAAAGTACCTGACAAATTTGCAAGTTCAAACAGATAGTTTAAACAGGTGTTTTAAAGCATTCACATTTTGTGGCAATCAAAGGAAATGTTTACCCTTGGCAATGTTTTTCCACAGTTTTATCAACAAAAGACGAATGCAGTCTTCTAGTCGTTCAACCCCTTAAGGGCTTTACAAAACTTTTGATTCGGATGTTATTATTTGTGGAACCAATCTTACAATTTACGTGGATAAAAAGGAGGTGAGAAGCACACCGAAAAAAATCATTGTGCATGGCCATTGCGTTATGAAAAATTCTAAAATATCGGCAAATACTACAGGATGTTTCCTATCAAATTAGTGGTGACCTTTCCCCCATCCCCCAATGATCGCCACGCTTGTCCAGTTCATTACATTAATGCGAAGGCCCGTATAAGTTTATAATATTAGCCTGTGTGTATTTGCGAATGGCTTAGCAATCATTTGGTAGTCAGCTTTCAGCTTTTTAGATCGCAGTCACTTGAGTTAAATTTACAGTCGTTGACAAAACATTGAGAGGGAAGACACTTATTTAACCCCCTCAGCAAAATCACAAATTCTTTCACTCACAAATATAATCAAATAGTACATTCGCTTACCTGGCGCAGGAGTATCCGTGATCACGACGGCGGAGCTCCCAGGTGGGACCTGTTCTATTCAGCCAGTCTAGAACGGGACCACTGTCGGGTGGGGTCAGTTAAGTCAATGTTTGTCCCTTGGGGACGTTGTTACTCCTTCAGGGACCAGAACCCCTTCTGTTTGGTTTTCGCCCCTGGCTCTTCGCCAGAGAGTTAGGGGACTTTTGTAAAAAAAAGCTCGTTGACCAAATTAAATATTGGCCGACTGGGGAGGGAAGACGAAAGTGTATCCGTTCTCCAACCAAATTAGATAATGAGGGAACCCATCGTTCCCTCCCATGAGTACTGCCTTTGTCTGCATGCAATGGCTACAGCTTACTCCCATAGGCGTAGGAGGCCGGGGGCTGCAGCCCCAACCAAATATTTTTGTGAAAATTCGGACATTATGTTGAGAATTTTTCGGGCACCTACTGAAAAAAAATACATAATGCAATGATGTAGCTAAAGGTAATCAATAGTTTAAAAAACTTCCTTGGTAATTAAAATAAAGTTCTGATTTGAATGCACCAGCACCTATGCATTCGGTGTTAATTCACCAGTGTTTTTTTTTTAATGGTTAAACTTATGTTATGATTATCAGTGATGTATTAGGAGGGCCGATGGCCATGCCCCCCTCACTGATGTTGATTTGTTTTCTTTTAGTGCCGAAAATATGTATCTTTTTTTAACACAAATTTTACTTCAAAGGTAGCATATGTGGCACCAGATTGCATGTAAGTGTTGTGTAGAGATTTCCCAATGTTCCAATCGAGCCTCTTGAAGGTCATTTTCAGTCGTAAAGATCAAAGACATGTTTAATTGATTGTAATTGGTTCATAGTCATGCATATTAATGATCAGGAAATCATGTGATTTGACCGGGAAGCCCGGAAGGAAGTCTTCCAGACAGGGCTGTGTTCAATTATGTTTTTCTCACAGTTGTAGAAGAGAACCCGATCTGCCAAGTCTAATTGCTGAATCTGTCATAATAATTGTGTGAACGACAACGATTCAAGAATAAATGGATTTAGAAATAATTTGAACTGTGATTATCGTGTTTACCCTGATATTATCGAATTTTCTGTCGAGCCCGAGAAAAAACACAACATGGCGCCCAACGTGCTTATCCAAGCCTAATTCGTATTTAACTTAGCGCCGTACTTCAGGACTGCTGGAACTTTTTGTGCAGACTTTCAACAACGCACGGTACCTTGGCCCTGTACGTTACTAATTCAGGCAATATTGTAAGCAGATACACGAGAGGCCTGCGAAACTGTTCAACAAACTTCATCCAGTCGGCGAAATCATTCTAGGCTCAGCCTATCCTATATTCGATCGTTGCGGGATAAAACGCCGATGTGGCCTAACCCAGAAGAGGACCTGTTCTTGTACAATTTGTAGCCATGCGATTCGACGCGTCGGCCCTGGTGGCCTAACCTAGCAGTGGATCCGTTCCGGTACACTTTGCAGCCAACATCGTCGTTTACTTGTGAGGTCATCTTACTTTTAGTTTAGCTTAGCTTAGCCAACACAGATTAGGGTCTAGTCTCTCAAAACCAATACAGTAACACCGATGTCGCCGAAAAAGGTTTCGCGTAATTCATTTAAGCTGTTCCGGCCCTGATGTGCTATTTTCTGAAGCCTTCGAATCTACGTGAAGACGAATTTAGCGATCCGAAGTTTACTAGTGTCTCTCGACGATTCGTATGAGAAGTCCAGGATTTCCCATCTGTATATTTTGCATTGCTTCTGTTTTTTCATGGATTCAGTCATGTTCATCTCATGTGTTTTAAGCTGAATTGTGTTTATTTTTATTGGATTTAAGGGTGAGTTATTGTGTTTTTACAATTTAGGCATTGGCCTAAGAGCCTCGCCACTTATCACCTTCGTCCTGTCATAGGCTATAAGCCTAAGCTCCGAAGTGAATTGTAATTCTGTGAAGCATTTTTGATTATTGTCATGTTACTTTTAACTCTCGTATTCCTTTGTATCATGTCAACCACACCGGCATTAAGGCAAACTGACTTTTTGCAAACTAGATTTGATGGTAGTGCAATTAACAGGGATGCATGTACCGCACATTTTTTACTGTTTACTGATTATTTAGAATCGCACAAATTAAGTGCCCCTACTACAAATGACGAGTTACAAAATGTATTTTCCATGTTCAAACTAGTCCTTGAACAAGACTCTATGCTACGTACACTTTGTTTTACTCCGCACTAGAGTCCTTGTCCTGCCTACACAAAAAACCCCGCAGTTAAGGTTTGAGAGGAAAGTTTATCAGAAACTGATCGTTCCTACACTAATTGTCATTTCTCCGATTTTAAAACAATGCAATTCTGTTTATTATCATTATATTGTAGAAAAATATACATTCACTCAGCTCACAGATGTGTTCTAAGGCCAAACCTCACAGAACTCGCTTTGACGTTCTTCATGGTAGCGCTTCCACATTTTGATGTCCAATTTCCTAAAATTATTTGCAGAATTTCCTTAAATTTTGTTACATTTTCTTGGTTTCAGATTTTGAAGTCAATATCTACCGGTTTGAGGTGAAGGTCTATTTCAAATATACAAATATTTTCTCCAAAGTCGAAAAATATGCATCTATACGACATACTGTATCCTTTTGCATACTACCATGGTTACAACTTTTTACAGAGAAGTCAGTCATGTGACTGCACGGGCACTTGTAACTCAGTGTTAAGGTCAGTTTTACCTCCAAATTTCACCTTCTTGCTCCCCTCTATTCCAAGAAAAACTGGTCAAGAAGCATAGATGCAATGACAAAGAACGTTCATGGAAAGTATGGTAATCATAGGTGAATATTTGAAGCTGTGAGGAATGCCGGCCTGCTGGCAGACCGGCTAACCACTGGAAATTTTGTGTAGGCAGGACAAGGACCGTGGTACGGAGTAGGTTCTACCGTTAACGCAGTACACGGTCCTGTTCAAGGACTAATTAAAATGTACTTTACAAGGTCAGGCAAGGTTATGGGTAGAGGATCAGGTATTTAGGTCAGTTGCCGACCTCAAGCAAAAATTTATTGCAAGGTTTAGTCCCAGCAAGTCAACGTTTGCTTTAGTGAATGACTTCGCAAACCTTTCTTATGCAACAGGGGATAGTGCAGAGGTGCATCTAGATGAAATTAGAAAGGCAGCCCGCAAAATTAATTATGGAGATGCCCAGATAAGAGATAAATTTTTGAGTACCCTTCCACCACAGTGTAGAGCGTCAGTCTTAATGTCTGCCCAAGATGATAGGTTGCAAACGTATTTTGACAGAGCCCAGTGCTATTTTAATTTGAATGTTAACCCTACCTTTGTAGATGAGACCTCGTACTCAGCCAGTAGTACTAGTAATGACATGAAACCCAGGTCACAGGAAAACAGTTACCGTTCCCGTCCTCCCAAACGAGATTTTCAAAACTTTGGCAGTCGTAATCGGGAATATGCGCCTAGACTTAGAGCAAGACAAATTTTTTGTGATTTCTGCTTGAAGCCAGGTCACAAATGGCGACAGTGTCGTGAAAGAGGAGAGCTCATGGAAAAAAGAAAACAAAGATTTCAGATAGTGGCAAAAGTACTGGCCCTGATCATGAGAAACAATTTTCAGGTGATAGTAAAAACAGCAAACAGGATTTTCAGTAAGTGGACCTTCCAATAGCGCTCATTGTCAGGCCCCCATGCAGAAACAAAGGGTTGAAGTTCCTTGTAGTACAGCCAAATATCTAGGCAAGGATGTTGAAGTCAAACTTGACTTAGATTCTAAGAATTGTGTAACAGGTAATCTACTTGGTGGTAAAAATGTTTTAATTTTGTTTGATAGTGGTGCTACTAAGTCTATCATTTCAGCATCCTTTGTTCGTAAATCACATTACTTGTCTTCACTTGCATCTAAGAAAGTTAAACCAGTTCATTTCAAGTTGGGTAATGGTAATTTTTTGACTGCATCACTTACGATTGAATTTGAGTTCAGAATTTAAGGTCATCTTTTCAAATTAAGTGCTTTAATTACTGATAATTTGGTGGGATTAGATCTCATTTTGGGAAATCATACTCTCAGAGAACTAGGTGAAGTCATGAATTTCGCAGAGAGTTGCTTCCAAGTTAGACCAAAGAGAGTCTATTTTAGACCTGTATTCAATGTTACCATTCCCCCAGGTCAGACTAGGAGAATCCTTTTGCATGGTAGAGTACCTTCATTTCTGAGAAATAGTGAAGTTGTGTTACAATGTAATCATTTTTTAACTCAGATGTATCCTTCTGAAGTGTTAGTCAGTTTGAAGAAAGGTAGAATCTATATTCAGGTTACAAACAAAAGTGAAAGGTGTAAACATTTTGTTCATAGTCGACCAGTCGCATACTTTGATGCAAATGATGTAGCACATGCTACTCAAGGGGTCAGCACAGAGTTATTTAATCACTTGCATAATACAGAATGAAATACTGTAGCCTCGAAAGTCTCATCTCAACAAACCTTGAGACAGTGTAATCAAGAGAAATACCCACATTTAGACCCTCACGATCCTTTACTGGATATGACTGAGGAAGAAGTGTTTTGTAATCATGTTAATTCTGTCGGATAGTGTTCTCAATTCAAGAGAGATCTGAATTTTTGGATATGTTAACGAGGCACAGGGAAGCATTTTCTCTATACGGTGAACTTTCTACTTGTACTGGTCATGAAATTGATTTTCATTTGGAAAACGATGAACCATTTTTCATCCGACGATATTTTACGACAAAGTCAGATAAGGTTATCATTGAGAAACAAATGGATAAACTGGTTACGTTAGGAATTCTAGGCGTTGGTCATTCATTCTACACGTCACTTGTTTTGCTTGTTCCGAAGAAAGGTACAAACGAGAAACGAGTAGTTACTGATTTCAGATATTTGAATTCTCGTATTAAACGTATTAACCATCCTTTTCCATTATTGTCAGAAACCATGAAGCGCATAGGAAATTCAAATGCAAAAGTTTTGAGTGTGATGGACCTGAAATCTGCATTTTTCTCGTTACCTTTAAACGTGCTCAGCAATACACTGGAGTTTCATCATTCAATGGACACTACTTTTGCAAGCGCCTAGCGCAAGGGTTAAATGTATCACCTGGTATTTTCCAAGAAAAAATAGACGAAGTATTAGGTCAAGTTCAAGATTCGAGAAATTTTTGTATCGCTCACCATGACGATATAATTGTATTTAGTCAGAGCAAAGAGTCTCATAGAAAACATTTAGCAAGTAAATTTTAGGCTCTTACATCAAATGTGCTCAAGGTAAGTCCCAAAAAATGCAAATTTTTCTGTAAATAAGTAGTGTATATGGGACATAGTTTAACAGCGAATGGGTCAGGGGATATCACGATTCAGCCACTAGCTGATAGGTGTGCAGCCATTAAAAATATGGCAAGACCAACGAATCCAAAGAAAGCTAGACGTTTTGTGGGTGCAATAAATTACTTGTCAGGATTTTTCCCACATGTTCAGACAATTTTACGTCCTTTGCATTATTTCTCCAGGAAACATAAGCGCTTTAACTGGACAGGAGAATGTGAAACTGCCTTCAATAAAATTAAGGAGTTAATGACAAGTCCTCCAGTATTGCATTTACCTAAGAAAGAAGGTATATATTGATTATATAGCGATACATCTAGGTATGCTACAGGTGCCTATGTTACCCAAACTGCCAATGGTAAAGAAAACCTGCTTGGTTATTATTCGAAAATATTACCTAATGCTTTTCAGAGATACAGTGTCACCGAATTGGAACTTTTCGGGTTGTATATTAACATCTCAGCATTCAAGTATTTACTAAGGGGATGTACGTTCAATGCATTTGTTGATCATTCAGCAATTGTTCAAATTTTGAAGTCTAAGGATGAACCGCCTACGTCTCGCTTGCAAAAATTGCTTCTGAAATTGTCAGATTATTCTTTTCAAGTTGGTTACAAGAAGGATACAGAAATAGTTTTGGCAGATCTCCTATCTAGGTCACCTAGGGATGACGATTCGGAAATAGATCAAATTGTTCCCATTGCTTTTTCGGCAAATAATGATAGCACCCATCTTGAATTTGCCAATCCAATAGTCACTCGCTCCTATGCTAAGAAAATGGGTATTGAAATTCCCGATTTGTTTCCAAAGAAAAAGTTAGAGGTTTCAGTGACTGAAGACAGTTCACAAGAGTCATCTAGACCTACTCCTCCAGAGTCGGGTGTTCAAAATTTAGAACAGCCTTCCCCAGTCTCTGTAGATATTCAAGAAACAGATTCCAATGCTAGACGAGAGTCTAATCAGAGTGGTGTAAGTCACGTTCCAAACTTACCAGTGCTTCCACCTGTTGATACTCAGTCTAATTATTTGCCAGAGCCAAGACTAGCTGATCGCATGCAAGTACCTCATGATCACAGAGAAGTACCGCCAGAGTTGTACTCTCCGCCCAGACCACTTATAGCAAAATAAAAAATCTGGTTACTCGGCATATTCCAAAGCAAGCCGAATTAGACAAATTAATGAATGTCATTAAGAAGAAGATCATTCGTGATTTTAATTTGCCTGTTGATGTGAATGAGTTGAGGAAAGAACAGGAATCATCAGCATTTTTCAAGCCTGTATATGATTATTTGGCACATGACATTTTACCTAATGACCGAAAGTCTGCTAAGTCAGTTCAGTTGAAATCAGAGCAATACATTTTATGTAATGGAATTTTATTTCGCTTATTTTTCTGTGAAAAGAAAGGGGACTTCAATTTACAGTTAGCAGTACCAGAAAATGTAGCTGAGACTATCATTTCACAATTCCATGATAATCTTTTGAGTAGTCATCAAGGTACAGTCAGAACTATCTTTATATGCCTCAAATGTTTGAAAGAATGAATAACTATGTCAAATCATGTTTGCGTTGTCAACAATTCCGTGACAAACCAGATAAGTTGCGAATGTATCACCAAAGAATTTCAGGTGAGTACAAGCCATTTTCAAATATTAGTCTTGATTTCAAGACCATGCCTTCATCTGTTAGCGGTTTTAAGCATCTTATGGTCGCATGTGACCAGGACACTAGATTTGTGATCTGTGCGCCTTTTGAAAACCTAAGACGCAAAAACGATATATGAAGCTTTCATCCAGAAAATTGTGTCAATTTTTGGTTCACCGCAATGTTTAATCACAGATGCTGCTGCATCTTTAACAGGTAAATTACTTTTTATATTATATTCAGCTCTTAACATTGACCAAAAGGTTGCAAGTGTAGAGAATCTTACAAGTCTCCAAGTGGAGCGTCATATTCGTACTTCGTCAAACTTTCTCAAGGTCAATCTCAACCAGGGGAAGGTTTATTACCACAACCTGTTATGCTTACAACTCCTTTTCATGGCCATTTTTGGGCAACCACAGTCCGTACGAACTAGTATTTGGACGAAAAGCTCCAAATTTAACAAATTTGATATTTAATCCCATGTCAGGATTGTCGTTGTCATACCAAGAATATGTTTCTCATCTTAAAGAAAAATTTAGTAACATCTCTAGAAGAATGTTGTATCTAAAGAGACATCAACAAGAGAAAGAAAATGTGCAAATGTCAAATAAGTTGTCCAAGAATCCAATTTATACAGTCGGACAATTAGTGTATTTATTTAAGCCTACTTCTTCATCGCTAACAGCAAATTCCAAACGCATAGCTGCAGAATGGTGCGGACCTTTGGTAATCCATAAAGTTTTAGATTGCACTCACTATATTCTGTCTACAATCAAAGGAGAGGTTTTGAATGACGTTTTCAATTTCAATCGTCTCAAACCATGTTTCATTAGAAGTTCTAGTGATATTAAGAATATCAAAGATATATTTAAAGATAGCAAGGGTGGTCCCAGATGGGGCAGGGGGCCATGCTCCCGTCGGGGAAGGCTGCCCCCCGTTGGGGAAATTTTCCATTTCTTTTCGGGTATCTTATGAAGGTACGATAAAGTATATGAACCCCTACAGCCAGTGGCGTAGCCAAGTTTCCCCCTCTGGAAAAATCTTGGGGGAAATTTTGAAAATGAATATATGGTGAAATTTGCGCATGATCTGGTAAAATTTTAAATTTCTCAACCAGTACACTTTACTTATTTTAAAGTATATGCCACACTGGCACAACCAGTCCGCATTAAGGTTTTCAGAGATGGAATGATGACACCATGCTTATAGTTGTACTAGTTATGTTTTACTCTCTGTTTTATACAGCATGGGATCTCTGGACCCAGGGCGTCGCCAGAGCATTTATCATGGGGGTGTGGTGCCGTATTTGCCGACTAAGAAGAAAGAAATACCGACTGAAAGTGTTGATAAGAGATGCAGTTAGAGCTGCAGTTAGAGAACCGTTAGTCCAACCGGTAGTGGTCCAACAGGGGTGGCGCCAGGATTTGCCCAACGGGGGGGGGCAACGACCCGAAGCCTCGACAGCCCCAATGCCGTCGAGGGGTTGGTGAGGGGAGATTTGGAGAAAACCTGTGTACTATACCATGTCATTGCGGGGCATACATTGCATAAAATTTTGTATATACTAGAGGAAAATACTTCCGCCCGATTTAAGGTTTTTCCCGAATCTAAACTGTGAAATTGCAAAATTAACTAGTAATTGGGAGTTTCCCCTCCCCTCTGAAAATTTTTGAAAAATTAGGTGTCCTTACATGCAATCTGGTGCCACATGTGCCACCTTTAGAAGTAAAATTTGTGTTAAAACATTTACGTTTTTTAGGGACCAGAAAAAATTGGCATCCGTGAGGGGGATATGGCCCAATGGCCTCCCCCCTGTGTACGCCACTGAGGTCAACTGTCCACGCAGTTGGGCCTAATCGGGCACATCTTACATTGTACTTCCCTCTTCGAGTCACTAGCCGTACCGAGAGACAGACTCAAGAGAACATTACTAGTAACTTAGTTTAGCGAAATGAGATGAGATTCCCGGTATTTTCATAAAACGATAAATTCTACTTAAGTTACTTGAAAAGATGGAAAGGGTTTGTTCTATATTCAGCTATTTGTAACGAAGAGCGGGCAAAGCATACCGAAAATTTGGGGTTTTAAGGCAGAAATGACACTTTTGAAAGCTAAAATAAGTAAACCGACCATGGGTGGCGACAGAATTTTCCCAACATGGGGCCAGGCCGTGCCAGCGACCCCAAGTTCCGACAGCATGTCGAGGGGGTGAGAAAGGGATATGAAGGAGCCTAACTATCCCATGGCATTGCAGAGTACCGTATATTTAGCATAATATCACTTAATATGTCAAGAGTCGAGTTGCGCACTGATACTGTTCTTTTGATTCTGAATCGTTACCTTGTAAAGAGCTCGAAAACTTTTGATAGGCTGACACAAAAACATGTTATCATTAAGAATCAAGAATAACAGTAAAAACATAAAAACTGTAAGGGTTGCAGGCTGTATCAGGGACAACATAAATTGTGTCGAAACCGCCTGGACTAGCCAAACTTTACTCCGTGAGTCGCTCACCAACTGACCGTATACCGCATGACACAGACTAGAGAACGGCAACTAGGCTTTGCGATATTGGATGAAATTTACATAACCTGTGTACCCTGCCTACATGTTACTTAGTAAGGTTGACAGGACTTACGCTATCTAGCTATTTGGAATGAAACTACTGAAGAAACCGGGGTGACATTACAGTGCGCGTAGTGCGTCGAAAATTTTGGGTTCTGATTACAAAAATTGTCCTCTTTCTTTCACTTTTTTCCTTTCTTTTCGTCATGTTTCCTTCATTTTGCCGACTGGTGCAGAATTTACCTACTCAATGCCAGAAACCACATGAACGATGAACTCCTTTAGTATACAATGATACTGAAAAGCCCTTTGCTTTTTTGCCAACAGAATATGTTTTAAGTTCAAAAAGTGTTGCTCACGGGCTTTGAAAATATTGTAATAAACGTTGTATACAAATGCATTCCAATCTCCTGTCTTCTGTCTGCACCAGCCCCTTTCTCTTGCCCTGCTTTGTCCCTCCCTCCCCTGTCCTTTTCTTTGTTCGCTCGGTCTTTCTCTCTCCCTCTTCTCTCTCCTCTTTTTTCTCTTTTTTCCCTCTTTCTTCTTTCCTCTAACTTTCCTTCGTTTGCACTTCCCTTTTTCCTTCATTTGCCGACTGCGTGCATGATTTTTCCGACCGCGTGGTTGGGGGGGGGGGTGTTAACACCCCCACACCCTCCTCTAGCGTCGTCCCTGTCTGGACCTCTGACAAGGGACTCTATCCTTTTACTGTATACTTTCAATGTTTCTTGATAATTAAATGAGCAGCATTGTGGTATATGCAGTTTGTTAGAATGGGTCAGTGGTCAAGTGCTATACTCTGATACCAGGGCAGGTCCTCGTTAAATTCACTGGTTGTGGTGAATGTGGTAAACTGATGAAGGGAAAGGTGTACCAGGGTTCACTAAGTTACTGTAATTCACCCATTGTGATTCTGAAGTACCAGTAGGACTCAAGAAAAATTCACCAAGATAAGCAAGATAAAAAAAAACTTCCTAAAAAATTGGAATTCTTGGTGTGAATTCAATTTTCACTTAGCACCAAATGTGGCACCATTTTGCATCTAGTCCACCTTACATGGGGGGTTTCCCCTCCCCTTAGACCCCTCCCCAAGGACGGCGATCAGTCACATCAGCCAGGTCAGCAGGTCAGAAAAAATCACCCGGACAAAATTTGGACCTGCGGAGAACACTGATTATTAGGAAGCAGATCACTAATTGGGGGAAATCTTGGTGTTCTTGCCCCCCCCCCCTCCACTGATAAAAAACCTGGCTACGCCACTGCCTACAGCTACCAGTCACCCCGACACATTACTTGCATTTGCTCTCAGGGAGAGCAGACTCTTCCATAAACGCCCAAATTTTTAATTTGTGTTTTAATAAAAGTCCAAAAATTTCCAGTTTTCTTCAATATAAACACCACATTTATTCAAGACCCAAATTTTCAAAACGCCGAGGCTAGCTCGGTGCACCGAAATATTGTGCATTCGTCGCCCATCCGCCAAGCCATCGTCTTTGTCGGAGTTTCGAGCTGTTGCCCTCCCTCCCGTTTGCCCCCTTAGGTCCCGTCGATTACAGTGCCTTTAAAGAACCATTTCATAAGTAACAGGTATAGTTATTAGATTGATATAAAAGAACATAAGTGAAAGTATTTGTCTTATAAAATTTGGGAGGACTGTAGATAATCTAGATTATTTCGGGATATCTTGAATGAAAGGGTAGATTTACGCTTTCTGGGGTCAGCTCTTAAAAGGAAAATATAGTTGCTGCGCGGCGGTTTGCGGTATGCGAAATTCGAAAACATGACACACAGAACTTCGAATTCTCGGTGTAGTATTGGATTTTACATACCGGATAAGGTTAAGTGCCCGGGTAACCTAGCTATCAGTGATATTTTCTTCACTTTTGTAGATTTCCCCTACAATTCGCACAGGGAACCGTGGTGAGCACCTAAGCGATTTCTGAATGGAATTTATACTAAATAGCGTTGATATCATTGAGCGATCGTTTTGGAACTTGTCAGGGAAAGAACGGTTCAAAGGATGCACGTCTTATAAATACCCCCCAAACTAATAAATGTGCGGGGTCATTATCGCCAAAACGATGAAAATAGAATAGAAGGCCTAGACTCCTTTCCTTTCTTTTCTGTGTATGCTCTAAGAGCATAAATGACATCATCCTGACTTCAAGTTTAACGTAATTTAGCGGGCATGGGTATCAAGGTTGTCATTTTGCTTCAGATGCAAGTAATCGCAGTGCAAAACGCCTCCTAACAAATAATTAAGAACGCGAATTTTCATCGTTCCGTTCCGTTTACCGTGTTACGCTGCCGTAAATCGCATCCCTCATACCGGGTGTAAACTAAATGTAAGTTAAGGGAACATACCACTGTCTCCTGTTGCGTTTGCTTCTTTGCTCTGGTTGTCTACAGACATTGAGTTTTGTAGGCCTTTTTGTCCGCGTTCTGGCAAGTGCAAGAGGTGGAGGTTCTTCATAAACCTTGGAAGTCGTTCTGGGGAGAGACATCAAGATAAAACCTGCCGCCACGAAAAGAACCACAAAAGCATGGCGTCGATTCAGTCCTCTTGTCGCCGATACCATCTGTAATCTTTCTGTAAGAAATAAACTTATAGATGCGATTAGTGTAACAAATTGGTAGTATTTCATCTTTCCTTTTTTCAAACTGTTTCTTATGATCAGGGAGCTGTTAGTACAACTCCAGGATGCAGCAAGTGCATTTTCTGTGTGAAGTAGTACATATAAGTAGTGTGTTTTAATGTCATTAAGCGGCGTAGGAAGATGTTTGATATTGGGTAGGCCAGACCAGATGCGATTTCTCGACCTTGATCCCCCTTCCCACACCAGAACATCATATTTGCTCATTATAATTTTTCCGATTTTAATTTAAGCAAAGTAAAAATAATCAAAGAAAAAGGTAACAACTTCAACATCAACATCCATGCAGCAGTGGTGTAGCTAAGATTTTTTGTTTCGGGGGCTCTAAATGACTGGAGTTATTTTGGGGGAGACTACCGTTTACTGTCTAAGCGGAGCGCCACCATAGGTTGGCGCGGAGCGTACCATAGGTTGGCGCGGAGCGTACCAAGAAAATTTGAGATTGAATACATCCCAGATCGCCGGAAATGGCACTTGCCAGGCTTAATAGCAGCCATCAAGATATGCATTTTTTGTGAAAAAATGTAAAGCTTGATTTGATTTTATTCTAAAACAATTTCTGTGAGGACGGATTATCTGAGCTGGCCGGACTTGGGGTCCGAGGATTGCAAGTTTGAATCCCATTCATTATCTAAGCGGAGCGCCAACATAAGTTTGCACGGAGCAACCCGAGAAAATTTGAGATTTTAATACATCCCAGATTGCCGGAAATGGCACTTGCCAGCTTGATAGCCGCCATCAAGATGTGCAATTCTTGTAAACATTTCTTAAAGGTTGATTTGAATTTGTTCTAAAACACATTAAGTTTGTTACAATCCATCCGACTTTATTCAAAATTATTCAGAGTGGAGTTAGATCGATGGATTTCGGTGGATTGATCGGAATGGAAATTTTCCACAGCCAGAGTCTACTATTATTGAGTTGGTGGCGCCAAGATTTGCCCGATGGGGGCCACCGAACCGAAGCCCCGACAGCCCCACTACCGTCGGGTATAAGTGGGATTTGTAGAAAACCTGTGAATTAGACCATTTCATTCGGGGCATATATTGCATAAAGTTGGTATATACTAGAGAAGCATAGTTCCGCGTTGATCAAATGTTTTCCCCGGAATCTAAGCTGTAAAAATTGCAAAACGCGCGAAGCGCGAAAATTTTTGGTAGGTTTTCACAAAAACATATGTAAACATTAAGAACAAAAAACAGAAAGAAAATCTGTAGCGGTTCTAGACCGCATAGGAGATAATATGAATTGTATCGAAACTACCTTACCTATTCGATGAAATAGCCAAATATTGCTCCGTGAGTCCCTCACCAACTGGCCGTACCGCTTGACACACACAAGAGAACAGTTATTAGGCTTTGCGATATGGGATGAAATTTGCAACCTCTACATAAAGTGTGTACTTTTCCTACATGTTACTTGGTAAGGTGGAAAGGACTTGCGCTACCTAGAGATCATGTAGAATGGAACTATTGAAGAAAGCAGAGTAGATCTTCTGCGCTCGTATAGCGCGCCGAAAATTTTGCGTTCTTAATACAGAAATTGTCTTCTTGCGAGCAAAAACGGGTAAAACGAAACTGTAAACTGTCGCTATTGGGGAGGGGGGGCAAATTGACATTTGCCCCCCCCCCACAAATCATATTGGGGGATGCCCCCCTTGGCCCCCCGGTTCCTACGCCACTGCCATTTACCTTTGTGTTTCTCAAACAGAGAGGTACAGATAGATACTGTTTTGTTGTGAGCTAATCGCTCCTGGGAAGGCTTTGGTCGGGGATGTTATGTTCATTAGTGATTTATTCGATGATTATTTCCATTCCAAAAGCTGATTAAATGTTGATTAAAAAAGGGTCGGCCAAAAGATTAAACTATTAACAGATTTAAAAAAGTACGTTTTTTAGTACATGTTTCTGTCAAAGTGTCTCCAGCACGAGTGACCAAGCTTGCTCCTTGTGCCTTCCAAGTCTCGCATGTCTCATGGATCTATGGTAATTGTACGGAACTAAATGCAGTCCCCTGACTGGTCAAGAGTTAAGACGCACCAACTCTAAATATTAATTAGTAAAGTAATATTATTTGACCATCAGGAAGCTCTAAAGGGGTGGAAGTGGCCGCACCCACAAAATAAAGATCGGATAGGGTGAGGTGTGGAAGGTGTGAAATGGAAGTCGTCACGTTCACCAAACACGTGACAGGAAATTGACTTTCAGGTGCAAGACGCGTAACAATTAATTTGAGACAAATAAGACTGCATAGCATACTGGCAATTGATGACCTGCTGAGACACAGACAGTATAAAATACTATCCGACATCCCCTTTGCATTTTTAAAATTTTGAGAACGCAGTTTGAAAATGTTCGACAAAAATTTACCCTTAAAGAAGAAGCACAACACTGACAAACTGTGTTCTCTACAATTAAGAAACAAATGATGAAGATACAAGATGGTCTGATGGTGAGAGAGTGCAAGACAAAACAGGGAAGAAAGGTGGGTCACTGAACCAAAAGGAGAACACTGTGTGTTCGAAGGAAAGAGCTCGGCCCAAATATTTTATGCACGGCATAATCATACATTTGAATCAAACATTTTTAAAAGGCAAAACTGTACATATTTACACTGAGAATACCAAGAAGTAAATGATAATAGACATAATGACACTTGTAAATGTGACAACATGGGCAAAGAATAAGTGTACCCTTTGAGTAACGGACTTCTTCACTCTTAAGGAGAAGTTAAATTGAGCAGAGTAACTAAAACAAGAACATGTAGATGTACTAAGAATTATAACATCTGGTGAGGAATAAACCAGAAAATTCTACCGAAGAGTAAGACTGGAACAGAGTACAGCTGATTACAAGACTAATTCTAACAGTAAGCAAAAATTTTAAAACTTAGGATTTACAAACTACTTCAGAATGTGAATACATTTGATTGTAGATAAAGGATGTGTAAACTAAACTTCAATGAACATCAATCGCATTTTTTGGATGGTGATGTTCACTCCAGAAGAGTTTGATACTGTCAGGTTCAACAAAAGTTCATTTGTGACACACATTTCGTGTGTGGAAACCAGTGTTGCTAATGTTCCAGGTAGACTCTAGTAGACTGGGTAAACGCTCTGCCGAATCCACAATGACATATCACTCGTGTCTTACACGTTTGATTGACAGTAAATATTTCATTTCATTTATTTGTTTTTCACACCATACATGTATACAAACATAATATATATATGTATGTATATATATTATATATATATATATATATATATATATATTATATATATATATATATATATATATATATATATATATGATATTTACATCAATTTTGAATAAGCCCTTTATGATGTGAAGGAAGTAGAACAAAAAACCCTCACAGGCTTGACGAAATGCTCTACTCCTTAGTGCGATAGCAAAAAAGAAAAGAAAAGAAACAATAAAAGCTTAACAAGATACTTCACTTACCCCCCCAGCACCATCATTGCTCCATACATGGCTACGAGTTACGGGCCTGGTTTCGCACAATAGAGTAAAGCAAGGCTCCTGAAAGTTGAACGTCAGTAAGTACTTAGCTATAGTTTGCTTACGTTATACCTGAACGATCTGAAGCTTGGACTGTCAATTACAGTCTTGGGTAGGGTATTCCAAAGATTAATAGCACGATGCCGAAGGCTCAATTGAGAATGAGATGTGGGATCAGCAGTATGTAGAAGAAGCTGAGGATTACGTGTATTGTATCTGTGAACATCGGTACTAGTTGCGAAAAAGTTGGAGAAGGCGGGTGGTAACATGTTGTGGGTGAAGCGATAGGTGAACGAAGCTATTCCTAGATTGATAATATCGTTAAGTTTTACATTTAAGTTCAACATTTTGAAAAGAGGATCAGTGTGGTCACGTGGACCAGAGTGACAAATATGTCAAACAGCTCTTTTCCGTAAAAGAACAAGACTTTTTAACTTTGACTTTTTGGTACTAGGCCACACGCTACTGCAATATGTGAAATGTGGATAAACTAAAGTACAAGGTACGAAGGACACTTCTGGGAAGGATGTATTTGAGCCTACCGATAATACCGACTCCTTTTGCAACATGGGAGGATAAATAATGGATGTGTTCATGCCAGGTTAGTCTGGAGTCAATAATTACTCTCAAGAATTTAACTTTGTTAACTAAGTCAAGTTTGTCACCGTTTATATAAATGTTGAAATTGTGGTGATTGTTACACTTACAGTTATTAAAAACCATAAACTTTGTTTTACTGATATTAACGGATAGCTTGTTTACCGAAAACCAATTACAGTAATTTCTAAGTTCAGTACAAACAGTATTTTCAAGCGATCAGGGTCGTCATCTGAAAAGAAAATATTTGTATCATCAGCAAATAAAATAAGTGAAGACCTTTGAGAAACAGCTGTTATGTCATTTACATAGATAACTAAGAGGAGTGGGCCAAGGATTGAACCTTGTGGAACCCCACAACGAACAGTAGCCAGATCAGAGTCAGCACTTTTAAAGTGAATGTACTGTTTCCTGTAAGTCAAATAACTTTTAAACCAATTAAGTGAGAGTCCTTTAATGCCGTAGTGTGAGAGTTCGGTCAATAAAATACTATGGTCGACGGTATCAAAAGCTTTTGATAAGTCTAGAAATATACCAGTTGAAGTCTGTCTATTTGGGATAGCTTTATTTAGTTTGTCAAGAGCATCAGTGAGAGCAGTTTCGGTAGAATGACCTGGACGGAAACCATATTGACAATTAGAGAGGACTTCATGCTTGCTTAGGAAATTTTGGACTCTGTTGAAAACTTGCCTTTCTAGAATTTTGGAAAGACAGGGCAACACTGAAATTGGACGATAGTTTACAAACTGATTTTGATCACCTTTTTTGAACAATGGAACAACCAGTAGCCATTTTCAGCTTTTCGGGGAAAATGTCTTGCATGAGAAAAGCCTTGAAAATATGTATGAGAGGCTTTGAGATGAATGTGATTACTTTTCGAACAATGGCAGGACGCAGACCGTCGCTGCCAGCTGATTTTGTGGGATTCAAACAAGCAAAGGCGATCTTTACAAATTCATCATGGCTAACAGGGGAGAAAAATAAAGAATAAGGGTTTCTGCCGGCTAAGTAGTTTTTCATGGGAGAAACATAAGGAATGTCTTCAGCAAGCGAAGGACCAAGATTGATAAAGAAGTCATTAAATGCGTTAGCAATGCTTACTGGATCTGTAAAAGACTTATCGCAATCAGTGAATTTATCATGATAAAAAAAGTGTTTTTATCCTTATGCAGAATGTCGTTTAGATGTTGCCAGGTGCGTTAAGTGTCATGTTTTGAATTGCCAAATGAATCTTTGTAGTGCATTTTCTTTGCAATACGAATAATATGAGTTAATTTGTAACGGTATGTTTTGTAGTTTTCTTTTTTTTTCTTGTGTTGGTTGTTTAAGGCAACGCTTATAAAGCTTATTTTTACACTTGATCGATTGAAGTATACCTGTAGTGGTCCAAGGTTGTTTTTTCTTCCTTCTTTTACCTATTTTAATTAAAGGATAAGTGCTAGTATATATTTCTTGAAAAGTAGCAAGAAAGGTATCGAGTGATATGTTAACGTTGCTCTTTCTATAAATATGATCCCAACTGACAAGTGAAATGGATGAAATAAAACTTTGGACATTTCTAGTTGAATCGTTCCTACAATACATTGGCAAAGTGTTTACACTACTGGACTGAATGGAGGTGTGAATGAAGACTGGGAAATGATCAGTGATATCAGTTACTAAAATCCCAGACTTTTCAACCGTCATGCAATCATCAATATGGTTCACATTGGTAAGGATATTGTCAATCAAAGATTTAGAGCTCTTCGTAACTCTGGGTTGGTTTACTAACACATGGGCTGAAACCACAAGACACAATATTGCTTAAAAACTCGGCTGAGGTAGGCTTACAAAGATCAACGTTAAAATCCCCCATGACAAAATCGTACTTTGAGTGTGAAGATGCATCGCTCAAAATGTTACACAAATGATTGTAGAAACTTACAAAACTCCCAGTGTGTGGTCGATAAATTACCCCCAAACCACCCTTTTGGTAACATTTGGTGCGGAAATTTTAATGAAAATACTTTCTACATCATTATTTACGAATGACAAGTCATGCTTCACTTCAAATACAAAATCATTCCTTGTAAAGAGGCACACGCCTCCTCCCCTTTTAACCTGGCGATGATTTTCAACAAAACAATAACCTTCTAAGTGAATCAGAGGAGAGGTGTTTTCTTTAAACCAAGGGTCCGTAAAGCCTAGGGCTACAAAGTTATGATTTAAAAGCAAAAGATAATCCTGAATATTGTCAAAGTTTCGAATGAGGCTCCTTCTGTTAAGATATATGCTCACATTGTAAGATGTAGCGAAGAGCTCACCAAAGAAGCAAAAGGCTTAAGGTAGTAGCACATGTAAAATCATTTAGCAAAGATAACGTTGGTATATCCCTACATTATCAGAAAGTTATCTCAAAGATGTACACAACAGGAGGAAAAGCCACGTGAGCATGATAAATACAATATGCAATGAAGATTATTTGAAAATGAAACATGCGTGGACATGCCTGTCTGCTACTGATATAACAGTTGCCTAAATTTATTTTGACTACATGTGATCGGGACACGCACATCTAACAAAAGCTCTAAAATTTAATTTGTATCCTCATTCCACCAAAACTGGTACATGCGCAGAGGTTTATCATCAGGGAATGTTCCCACAAATTGCCTGCAAAAAAGAATTTGTAAATTGCCCATGTAAAAACTTCCACCGCAAACTTCCATCGTGCTGTGAGGAGCATGTTCTAAGTGTCGAAATTGTAGTTTTATTTGACCCTCATTTAAAGGCACTGTGTCAGCCAAATTGTGATTTAATAGGTTTTACCAGTCAGGCACAGAGAGACATCGGTAGGTTCTACACGGTAAACTGCAAAAATATCTTTACATGTGACTGGCGGCAAATATTGCCCGTTTCGTCTTAAAACTGAACATCATTGTGTGATGTGTGAAAACCTTTCCTTACACTCATATGAACATTTTTATTGCACGCAGCTTTAAGATTATCAACATTTGTAACAGGTTTACTTTCCTTCGATATTCTTACAAAGCATGGCTTAAGCCTGTTGAAATTAAATACATCTTGCAAAACACCACAATGTTTGGAGAAGATAGTGAGTGCGATCAAGAATTTTATGTAGTCTATAACCAACGGTTCAATCCATTCTGGAACAATTTTACAAGAATTTGAAGTAAGTGAAGAGCTAGGTCGCTTGTACAAGTAAACAAGCTGTGCTACTGAACAGATGGGGCTCTTTTTCAGCTTGTTGGTGATCTTAGCATTTTGCTTATCCTGATTATGTTTTTGAAGTGTAAGCATTGTTTTAAACAAGTGTTTACATCGTTTCTTCAAATGATCAACATAGGCTACTCACTGTATGGATGCGAAAGTCCTTCCATTGTACTGAAGGTCAAATTTGTGAGATCAGGAGGCTTACGACCATAAACTAACTCAAAGCAACTCTGGTGACCTAAGTGGCGGGAGGAGAATGCGTTATACGTGTGAACGTATATCGCACGCAATCGGTACCAAATTCGTTCAGGTTGACCTTCAAGAAATTTGAAAGTGTCTGTAAATCCCTTTAAACTTGTAGGCTCCTATGATTGCTGACACTACTGACTTTCTTGTCTCAACTGAGTGCAGAACACAATTCAACTAATTTCCCAGTGAGAGACTTGGCTCATTATTTGAAGCCGAGGGAATCTGGTCGTCAAAATGTCTGCCATTAGACGGATAACAATTGAGTTGAGAGCCGTACTGAGCCCTTAAATATTCTTGTCGCAGGAAGCAGTTCGCCGCTTTTTGTCCTGAGATATTACAGTAGAAGCAGAGCCCCTGAAATTTAGGCCTAGGTTGGTAAGAGCGTGCCTATGTAAATTTTCTACGGCGTGGGTCCAGTCGTTTGCCATCCCTTGAATGATAATGCTGACGGGAGGATTTATTATCAGCCTGATTTTCGAAAGTAAGAGAGCGGCTATTCAAAAGACATTTCGAGGAGGCCACCTTGAGAGTGGTGGGTACAGCAGACTGGGTGCAGCAGACTCGGAGTTCTTATTCATGTCTAGATAAATCTGGGCCTTTTGAACAAGGGTGTTGGGTGCATCCCACTAGACCGAAGGTCCACGAGACTGAAAATCAAAAAACAAAAGGGATACACGAGACCAATGGTCTGCGAGACATGGACTCAATATGGATGCCTTTTACACGCATAGGTTGGTAGGGGCATTGGACGTCAGGGGGAAATTTCACATGTACGTAAATGGCGAGTGTTGCAATAAGGATGCCGTAATAAAATGCGAATAAGGTTGATGCTGATTAAAGGTTGCTTTCATTTTCGGCACGATGTAACAGAACATATATCATGCAGTTGCACGTTATGAGCATTAGACTTCTTGAAAGCCATCCGACGTTTGAAGTGCGTGCAATTCCTATGTTATATGACTTTTTAGTTTTTTAATGTTGTTTGCTGAATTTCGTTTTGCTATTTTTTATTTTGTTTGTCAAAGGAAGCGTAATATTTAACCTTCCTCACAAGGACTATTTGTTTATTCCAGCTCTAACATCACTTCCGTCACGTCAAGTTCACAGCAGTTTCAGTGACTCGTATCACCTATGCATTATATATATTTTATGGACATGTTTTCAAATGATGTATTTCGGTTAAGCGGTTGGCAAACTTATAATGTATTGTACTAAGAATAACCCACGTAAGGGATTTTTTGGCAGAAATCCTAGATTACAAAGAACGCTATCCTATTAAATACTGTAGCTAGTTTACCCTCAAGGAATGTGAAGTGGCTTCGGTTAGACCATGGAAGCGTACCTCGGGGGTAGTACTTTAAAGTTTAGACGTATTTACACAAATGTATTGGTTATAATATGACGTTTGAACTTTTGATAGTACAATGGTCATACAACGGCTTTGTAAGTAGAGTAGGTTGTCACAGCGGCCGACGTTCTTGTTATTTTCTCGTTTTTGTATTCAGACCCTAAGCTTCTATGAGTACATTTAGCTGCGTAGTGCCGTTATATCTTAATGAAAGTCCTTACTGGTTCACTATGGCTTAGTATATGCAGAAGAGACACAACACAACTTCCGTTCTAGAGATTACTAATATACCTATGTTATATTATGTACTTGGGATTTAACAGGGCGGGGAGGGAGTTGGATTATTTTGAATTTGACCATTATCTGTGTCTTAAGCATTAGCGAAAGTTTTTCTTTTTCTTGGATATGGAGAAGGGATTATATCCAATAGCACTATCTAAGCGAAGCCCGAATGTCAGTTGACGGGTAGACTACCAAGAAAAGTCTTATCAAGAAGGCATCCTAGCTAACAGAAAGTGGCACATCCAGGGCTTTGCAAGTTACTTCTAAATGTTCTTTTTAACGACTCATATTGTAGAAAGATATGGAATTAAAATGTAGTCAGATGTTGAAATAGCAAGACAATTTGGGCATTGACCAACTTGGCAAATGGAAAAATATACCCTGAACATGTATAGGCAGAGGGATTGCTTCAGTGCATGTAGTAAACGTACCGCCGTTCATTTGAAATTTTGATAATGAGTTGATCAGAAGAGGAAAAGATAGATCTGGTGATCTGATTCAATTTTGAAATCAAACGAAGATGATTGATAACTCACAATTTCTTGAACATTATCCATATGCGTTTGAGACAGGGGCGGATCCGTTTATCGTGCATGAAGTGCGTAAATGAGAATGGTGCCTTTTGGATTTAAGTGGACCTCAACCCACCATGCTAGGGCTAAGGGCAAGGAATGTGGCAATCTAATTTCCCTATATTTAGGAAAATGCACTTAGTGTTCATGATAGGTGAGGTGCCAGTATGTGAGAAAATTAAACATCCAAACATCCAAGGTTACATTTAAGGACACCCTAATACACAAAATTTGTCAGTTCAGTTTCTCTTCTACTATACATAGGTGATCAATTTGGGAGAACGTCTGGAGTCAAAACCACTGTACATCGCAGGAAATCGCATTCATAAACACAAATTTGTCAGCTCTCAATCTACCATACATGAGTCGATAGAGTGGGAGGAAATGTAACATTCAAAAAGAATTGGATTGAAGAAACCAAAATATGTCACTAAAGTAATACGTCTTTTTTCCGTAGGGTGCAAATAATGCAGAACGGGACGATTAATCATGATTCAGTCGCCATAGTCGAATGGGGCAGTCGCAATAGCCCTTAAAATCCACACTGGAATCAAAACACAAAACTATGACGGTCGTCCTCATAAGCTTACTAGACTAGGCTACTTTCAATTAGGGAAACACTGAGCACGTTAGCCAGAAATTACTAGCAAAATTTCACTAGCAAAATTTTACACTTTTACCTTAAATAGGATATACTTAGCCCTGAAAATGGCAAATATTCAACCCGAATAGAGATAGTGGCTGCAATCTCCAGCCCCGCCTCGTGCGTGGTATTTGGGATTAAGTGTGACTTTATTATGAGTATTATAACAGCCTTATATTCATTTATATTGTAACTGACTTTTAGCCATCTACATTCAGTATAATTGCAATGCTGGGGAGATAAAATGCGTAATGACAAATAACCACATTTAACAATTGATGTCAACGTCCAGAGTGGGTTCGGCTTTCAAACGGGGTTCCTTATGGGCATGCCACTCGTTAGACATATTCGGGCCCATATATATTTCCTTGTAATTCACAATTTTAAATATTCAGATTATTTCATTTCAGAACACGTGTTTTTATTGCCAACATTTCATGACAGTTTAGTGTTTTGTGTCTTCGTATTTAACATGTAGTAAATATTTTAGTTTAATAATGTAACAATTAACAAAAACAGTGGACATTCAAATAAACACGGAACGAGATATATATTACTCCATCCAACCTTAGCTAATTTCTATAATGTACACTCTCACACATTATCATATATCGTCGTCGTCGTCGTTATTGTTATTGTTGTTATTTAACCTATACTCGTAAAGAAAGATACTTGGTACCTTATTTTCCTGCTTGCATTAGAAAATGTAAAATTTTAAATGAGAAACCAAAAAATTATAAGGATGCTTTATCAGTTGTTTAAAACCAAAAGAGAAACCTTCTTTTACAAAAAAGAAAGCATTTCCCAATAAATGTCATTTCAGCATGTAGCAAGAAAAAGGAAACAAAAGACCAAACCCAAAATAGGTATTCAATAGTCTCTTTATGAATTTTACGAAAAGAATGTTACGGGCTTTCAATTGTTTTTGATTCCTTGCCGAAGGCGGAAGCAATCTTTGCAATCACGTGAGTATATGTTTATGTGTGTGTGTCTGTGTGTGCATGTGTGTTTGTGATGCTTGGCCAGTAAACACTTTATCTCAAAATAACATTGAAGGATAATTTTAAACTTGATTATAATATATTAAGAGAAAGATTCCCATTGTTTTGGTGGAGTTCAAAGGTCACGTGAAGTCAACAGAGATCAAAAACCGAAAAGCCTGTAAACATGATATCTCTAGGTAGGAAGGATGGACGCTCTCACACTTAGCATGTGGATGCATTATAGTCAGAAGATGACCCTATTGGTTTTGGTAGAGATCAAAGGTTATCTGAGACATCCGAGGTGAAAGTACGAAATTCTGAAAAATTGCTTGTAAACACGTTATCTCAAGATAGTAATGATAGATATTTTCATACTTAGTAAATAACTTAAAAATATTGAGAGGAACAACCCTATTTTTCAGTGGAGGTTAGAGATCTCTTGAGGCCTTCAGAGGTCAAAAATCGAAAACTTTGAAAAAACGAGGAATTTCAAAACAGGGATGATGGACACTTTTCATACTTGGTAAAAAGATGTGTCACTTTAAGAGAGAGGAAACCCTATGGGTTTGTTGGAGGTCGAAGGCCATATCAGGTTATCAGAGGTGAAATTACGAATTCTAGTAAACTAAATAGACAGTGGGCGGTACCTTCAAATTGTGTCCGGCGTTTCGTGACCAACGAAAAGTTAGGACTGAATTTTCCTACCGTCATTCCAAAGATATGGTTTCATAGAAAATAGAGGACAACATTTATTTTTTCACAAGCATAACTGTAACAGTGATAATTCGAATTTGGACTACCTTATTATGAACTCGTGTGAAGGGTGCTGTTATTATAGCATGATTAGAAATACCATATGCTTAACGAGTTCTTTGATGGCGTTGTGGATCAGTTCTCGGTTTCTCACACAGACTGTTCGTTCTTAGACACGTCCTTTTTCATTTTTTATTATTCAATTTTTAATTGTTTTCAAAGGTCAAGTAAGGTCATTAGAGGAAACATTGTCAAAGATAAGAAAACGTCGTAAAAATTAATATAGCCAAGAAGTATCAATCTTAGGGATGAACCTCAGTGTAACAAAGCACCCCTTTCGGCAAGGAATCACAAGGCGTTTGGGCTTTCTGGTCATGAGAAGCAGTCTTCTATTATTGCCTTTAATTATGTGTGAAAAACGAAAATAAAAAATTGCAGCTTGCCTCCTATTGAAAACCAAACACTTTAAAGTATATTTGACGAAATATCATTGTCTAAATTAAAATTTAAGTTCCATTTTTCAATGCTATTGGTGGAATAAGGATATTTTTAATCATAATACTTTATGCCTATTGTGAGGTTCGCCGTTCTTTAAACGGTTTCTTGAATAAATCCTCAAAATGATTTCCTGAGTGGCCTGTATCTTGCAACTCTTGTTCCCACAAAGTTAAGATACCAGTCTTTGATCCATTGTGAAAGGTTAAAGAAAAATTGCCTAAATCATTCGTTGTCATGCACAGTTCGTTTTACTTCTAGCACTGGGGTACCCGACTACTACTAATACACAAAATAGCAGTTAAATCCTTTCTTTTTGTAGTCCAAAAATATCTTCATGTGAAGCTATCAAAATTCCAAGTAACTGTACACAAAATACACATTCAACCAGGTAAAAAATATAACATGTAAACATTAATTGCATATTAAAGTGATCTTCTCACTACTCGGTAGCTGCACCATCAAAACATTCTAAGACTAGCTAACTGTCCAAGACTTCTCTCGTATCCTTCGCATCCAGTCATTAGCAATCCTGTTTTCATTTCCCAAAATCCTGCAGAAACTCCACCCTAATTTTAGAGTTTAATCAAAAGTCCACGGTCTCTTTTGTAAGTTTATCCACCCTCTAATGTCACGCTACCAAGCACTGGCATACTGAAGGAAAGCCGTTTACTGCACAGGATGCTTTAGACGGTAGGTGGTGATCCGTCCAATAAATAACTGGTTTACACGTTTCACACCCAGACCATGAGCCTGGAATCAAAAACATACCCTTAACAGCATACCTTTCCATTCCAAGCATAATTGCTCGCATTCATGCTGCACAAATTTACAATCTGTCACTCCCAATATCTCGAAACGACATGCTTTGGCAGTACTGTACTAGTACGCTAAAATAAACGGTGCTTTCCAAGTCATGGCATACGAGAATTTCATAAAATATTTTCTCGATAGTATTCTCTTGACCGTTTACATTTGGCTCAATCGTCAAGCATTTCCACTAACAGGGCAACGCCCATCTAAGTACTACATAGCACTTTTCTTGCAAGATCAGCATGCGTAACGGTCGAGGTGCATATAGCAGCTCTTTACATATAACAAATCGCACACACGCAATACTTACATCGTTACAATTATACCATGTTAAGAACCAGAAAGCCAAAAGGCTTGGTGATTCCTTGCCAAAAGGGGTGCAGTTTTACACTGAGGTTTATCTCTCAAAATTTTACTTGTTGGCTTTATCATTTTTTACAATGGTCTCACAAGTTGACATCTGCTGACCTCACATGACCTTTGAACCCTACAAAAACCCTACAAAAAATTAAATTGGCTAACAAAAAATTTAACAAATGTCTGTGCTTCTTGCCTTGTAATGTCATGTTTGCAAAATTTCACGTTTTGACCTTTGGTGACCTCAATGACTTGTGACCTCCGCCAGAACCAATACGGTTCCTCCTCTCACCATGACAAATCTATATTCAAAGTATGAAAAGCTTTCATTCCCATCTTTACATATCATGTTACAAGGTTTTCAGTTTTTGACCTCTGGTGACCTCATATATATATATATATATATATATATATATATATATATATAATAAATAAAAAGTGAAAAGTGTCAGTCATTGCTATCTTGAGATATCATGTTAGCAAGGTTATCGCAGTTTAACTTCTAGTGACATAAAATGACCTTTGACCTCCACCAAAACAATAGGGTTCTTTCTCTCACCAACAAATTGATATACCAAATATGGAAGTGTCTGTCGTTGTTACCTTGAAATATCGTGTTTACAAGCCATTTACAGGGTTTTCGCAGTTTAACCTCTAGTGACCTCAACTGACCTTTGAATTCCACCAAAAAATAGCGTTCACACTCTCACCATGACAAATCTATACATACCAGATATGAAGTGTCAGTCATTACTGTCTAGAGACATCGTGTTTTCAAGGTTTTCCCAGTTTAACCTCTGGTGACCTCAAATGACCTTTGGAATCTACCAAAAATAATAAGGTTCTTCAACTCACCATGACAGATCTATACATTAAATATGAAAAGTGCCCGTCATTGCTATCTTGAGATATCGTGTTTACAAGGTTTTTCGGTTTTCACCTCTGGTGACCGCAAATGACCATTGACCTCCACCAAAAATAGTAGCGTCCTTCCTCTCAACACGACAAATCTATAAACTAAATATGAAAAATGTCCGTCATTGCTATCTTGAGATATTGTGTGTTTACAAGATTTTTGCAGATTAACCTATGTTGACCTTAACTGACCTTTTACCTCCACCAAAAACAAAAGCGTTCTTCCTCTCACCATGACAAATCTATAAAAACCAAATATGAAGTGTTACTCAGTACTGTCTTGAGACATCATGTTTTCAAGGTTTTCGTAGTTTAACCTCTGGTGACCTCAAATGACCTTTGAACTCTTCCAAAAACAATAGGGTTCTTCAATTCACCTTGACAAATCTATGTAGCAAATATTAAAAGTGTCCGTCATTGCTATCTTGAGATATCGTGTTTACAAGGTTTTCGGTTTTGACCTCTGGTGACCGCAAATGACTATTGTCCCCACCAAAAATAGTAGGGTCCTTCCTCTCAACACGACAAATCTATAAACTAAATATGTAAATGTCGGTCATTGCTATCTTGAGATATTGTGTTTACCTGGTTTATGCAGATTAACTTATGTGACCTCAACTGACCTTTGACCTCCACCAAAAACAAAAGCGTTCTTTTTGTCAACATTACAACTCTAAATACCAAATATGGAAAGTGTCCGTCACTGCTACTTTGAGATATCGACTTTACAAGCCATTTACAAGGTTTTCGCCGTTTAACCTCTGGTGACCTCAAACGACCTTTGACCTCCACCAAAAACCAAAACTTCTTTTCTGTTACCATGATAAATCTATAAACCAAATATGAAAAGCGTCGGTCTTTGCTGTCTTAAGATATCGTGTTTACAAGGTTTTCGGTTTTGACCTCTGGTGACCGCAAATGACTATTGTCCCCACCAAAAATAGTAGGGTCCTTCCTCTCAACACGACAAATCTATAAACTAAATATGTAAATGTCGGTCATTGCTATCTTGAGATATTGTGTTTACCTGGTTTATGCAGATTAACTTATGTGACCTCAACTGACCTTTGACCTCCACCAAAAACAAAAGCGTTCTTTTTGTCAACATTACAACTCTAAATACCAAATATGGAAAGTGTCCGTCACTGCTACTTTGAGATATCGACTTTACAAGCCATTTACAAGGTTTTCGCCGTTTAACCTCTGGTGACCTCAAACGACCTTTAACCTCCACCAAAAACCAAAACTTTTTTTTCTCTTACCATGATAAATCTATATACCAAATATGAAAAGCGTCGGTCTTTGCTGTCTTAAGATATCGTGTTTACAAGGTTTTCGTAGTTTAATCTCTAGACACCTCAAATGACCTTTGACCTCCACCAAAACAATAGGATCCATCCTCTTACCTTGACAATTCTTTATACTAAATATGAAAAGTGTCCGTCATTGCTTAATTGAGATACGGTGTTTAAAAGCCATTTACAAGGTTTTCGCAGTTTAACTTCTAGTGACCTCAAATGACCTTTGACCTGCACCAAAAACACTAGCATTTTTTCTTATACCATGAAAAATGCATCTACCAAATATGAAAAGTATTGGTCATTGTTATCTTGAGATATCGCATTTACAAAGTTTTCGCAGTTTAATCTCTATTGACCTAAAATGACATTTGACCTCCATCAAAAACAATAGCGTCCTTCCTCTTCCTCTGCAATTAACACGCCATAATTATAAGTTTGCTGACAGCGTATTTTTCCTTCAATCGTCCCGATTCTCTCTCATTCAAAATCCTTATAGAGTCAGTGAGTCCTTCAAGAGGAGGTCCAGCTCTAATCTTGGTTCCCATATGCAATGAAATCGCATCCAGTAGTGCCTAACTCTCTTTTGAAAATGGGAACGCGACTCTAGCTTTTCGCTTGTACTCTCGCTGAAAATTTCAAATATTGTGTTGTCTGAAAGTGGTTGTCGTTGAATTGGAATCACTTAATATAATCAGAAATCGAGAAGGCTAATCATACTTGGGACATCCGTTGGATGTAAAGACGTTCAGGAAAAATTAGACTGTTCAGTTGGAACATATATCTAAAGAAATTACCATTGTGTTAGGAGATGCCGTATTAGATTCTTTAAATTATGGTTGTATTAAAGGTGAGCTCTCTTCTGAGCGACTAGAGGTATAGTTACTTTTAGTTTTTAAACCAAATAAGGATTCTACCTTGTTACAAAATTATAGGCCGATCACTCTATTGGTCACCGACTATAAAATCGGTGCGAATTCCATTGCGTCAAGGTTGAAGTCTGTTATTCAAAACTTGATTGGATGTCATCAAACTGGCTTCATAAATAATAGATTTATAGGCAAAAATATTAGGTGTTTTCAGATGTAATTTTCTGTTCTAATTATTATGACATGGTAAACCCTGAGAAAGTCTTTGAAAAAATTGAATTAGCTTTCATTCATATAACCCTCTCTTAACTGTATGACCAAACTCTTTAGACTAAAAATGTTTTGAGATCGTGGTCTATAAGTTATTTGACACCAATTAGGGGCAACAGTATTGAAAAAAAAACATTTTTTATTTCACAGCTTCTTTACTTATTTCAAGTTTTTCCTAACCTTCCCAATTATTTCATAAAGGAATTTGAACAAATCGTTTTTAATTTTAATTGGAATGGAAATCCTGACAAAATCAAACGCTCAGTTATTATCAAGACAACTCCAAATGGTGGTCTTAAAGTCACCCATCACACGTATCACACGTTTTATCAAAAGTATATGGATCAAACGTTATTGTGGTGGAAATAATGGTATGTGGAAATTAGTCTTTGACTGATATTTTCAGCCTTTCGGGACACAGTTTACTTTTCAATGCAATTATTTAATTAAAGATGTAGACAATATTAAAAATATGTTCATGTTGTGCAGGCATGGAGTAGGCCTACCATTGGTTTTACCGTGCCACATGAAAATTACGGTTCACAAATCATATGGAACAACTCTTACATTCATATTAATGGCGATATTGTATTTTATAAACACCTATTTCAGGATAAAGTTTTTCAAATAAATTCATTTAAATTTACTCTTTTCTAATGGGGACTAGTCTCCTCTATCCCTCAAGCATGCAAAAGATCCAGCTGTGCTAGAATTGACACCGTCAACAATGACTTTCTTAACAAAGCACTTAATGTTTCCTCTATTAGTAGGTTTACCTACCCCTATCAGTTAAACCGTGCGTCGACTACCCTACAAGGAGGCAAAAGTGGAACAATAAATTTCGGCTAACACTAACAGAGACGGATTGGTGTAGAATTTTCCATATGCCGGGCTATACTGTAACTGAAGCTAAGATCCAGAACTTCCAATTAAAAACCTTAACGTGGATTAATTGCCACAAACAAACTTTTAAAGGCAATGGAGAAGTGTGGTTCTGACTTGTTTTCCTTTTGTAGTATCGAAATAGAAAGTCTCGATCATTTGTTTTGAGATTGACGTGTAGTTGCTAATTTTATTTGGATGTGGAAGGACGTTTTTTAAAAAACAGTTCTGCTTCTCAAGGAGTGACATTTATTTTGGTTTTAGAGAAGGTCCTATTCACCCATACGAATTTTAAATTTTACACATTTAAGTATTATCATAATGTTTATAAGTTCAAACGAAGCTAACGCAAGCCAACAGTGGATGAATTTTTTTCAAATTTAATTTGCTTTAAACATCGAAAAATATAACAAGCTAAGAGTGCAACCTCATAAGAAACGTAAAGTAAAGTTACTGAATTACAATGTGCTTTTGCTGCTTGTCCAGAATTATTCTGTTAGCGTGCGGTATTGAAATAGCGTTAGTGCTAGATATTTATCAACTTGCAGTGCAGTCTAATGCTGTTACGCACATCGATCCTTTATATATTTTCATACAGTATTCTTATACTTGATTACATAGTACGTAATTATCTCCATAATGTTTCTTTTTTGTCGTTCGTGACAACACGTTCACATGGTATCGAAAACTCCGAAGTATTATTTTATAGTTCAATTGGTCGCACCGAATTACATACATGTAGATGATGTATATATGTTGAAAACCTACAGTTGTTTCACTTGGGTAACCACAAGGTGTGTTACAGAGATTACCGTGATTGTAAATATAGCATATATGGCGAAAGTATTCTTAACTAAAACGTGCTATTTTACTGTTGAGCAGAGACTAACGAAATACATGTGGGTGGAATATCTTCATATTAAAATTGCATCAAAAACAGAATTTTTTCCAACACCATTTCAAGTGATAAAAATATCTTCCACGCAACCTTGTTTTCGTGTAGATACCTCTCAATCCATGAAATATCTCCTACTATCTTCTTCTAAGTGAATTAACTTAACTCCTGTCCCCCTAAATTAATAAGACTCATGATGGCATGACGTTTAACTTTTTCGTCCTTATCCTTCCAAATAAAACAGTACAAATTTTTATTTAAATCTGTCATAAAACTTATCGGAATATTTGGAAGAGGTTGAAAGAAAAGGACAAGCTGTGAAATTTCAATGGTTTTAAAAATAATATTTCTCCCAAATGGAGTAATATTCCGATAATTACAAAGGCGAAACACCCGTCTAAGCTTAGACAGGTTTCGGGGGGGGGGGGATTAAGGCGGAAAAGTCCTCCCTGCTACGAGTAAACTTGATACGCAATAATGGTAATCGCATCTTTGACCAGGTAAGAGTGAAGTCCTTACAAAATGAGGTTTCGAGTCAATTAATGGAACAAGGACAAAAAATGATTTTATCAAAATGATCTTTTAGACCAGACGCTTTCCCAAAATCATGTAACATACAAAGGTTCCGTGAACAGAATCTGGGCTACTATCTAAATAAGTAGACGTATCGTTAGCATATTGTAAAATTTTGATTTCCTGGTTTAAAATATGCCTCCTTCTAATTGCATTTCCAAAATTATCTTTTAGCTGTGCTAGATTTTCAACTGCAATATTTAACAAGTACCGGCTCAGAGGACAGTTTTTGACTACTACCGCATTCTAAGGTAATATATCTGGGAACGTACCCGTTGTTTGTAAGACACGCTGAACTATTGCTCTGAAAAGTATGGATACGGTTTATAAAAGAATCACTTAACTTAAATTCCTTTAAGCAGTATTCTAATGTAAAAACTTAATTTAGAGAATATCAAGGGCTTTTTAAAAACCAAAAAACATGATAAACCCAGAATTACTTTTTTTTCCCTACAATAGTCTATCAGATCTAAAGTAAATCGAATATTATGTCCAATAAAGTGATTTTTCAAGGGCCTGCTTTACTAGGACCAAAAATTTGAGGCAAAACATAATTAGACGTTTGGCAATGGCATTAGCAGCGATTTTGTAATCAGTGTTGAGGAGCGTAATTGGCCTTAAAATTTTCAACAACTAAAGAATCTTAAATCACATTTATAATGTCTCTGCACTGTTCCGGAGACAATGTCCCTTTTAAAAAACCATAATTGAAAGCTTTAACTACCAAAGACATTTTTGTGTTTCAAACAAATTTGTTAAACTCAGAATTAAGGCCATCAGAACCGGTCGAATTAGCCTATTAGGGTCACACTTTCCAGCGCAACACAAAATTCATTTACAGTTAATAAACCATAACATCATCATAACTTCTTCATCTGTCAATGCACGATTAAAAGTAAACTCTCCAAAAAAAGTCCAAAGGATTTATATCTGCCAAAGTTAAAACGTACAAACTATTATAGAACTGATAGAGTTTATTTAGAAATTCGTTGCGCTTCTTCTATCTATCCTCAACTCACCTGGCTCGTGATTGTGTCAAAATTCCTTTCAATTGAAAGTTACATACTACAACATTTTTATTTTCGGCTTCCTTCAAAAGACTGTTTGCATTAAGATACCATACAATAAAAGTTGCCTTCCCAACAAATTAAAAAGCTCAATAAGATTGTATTCCCTTCGTCTTCTGTTTTGAGACAAATGTTTATTCAATTTAAATGTAATGTACCGAGTATTATGCTTGATATAAGATCACTCAAAAGTTGGATTTTCCCAGTGTTTATAAGATAGTTAACCTAATATTCGAACTAAAGTAAAGTCCAGCACTGTCGATATCGGTTTTGACAACCTCGAAGAAAAATGACGTCTTAAAAAAATGATAACCCCCTGCTATCATTAAAACCACGTGAAAACATTTTCCCTTCTCATTCATTAGACCCAGAAAAAGGTTCCTGATCAGGAGTACTGTGTGAATCTTGAATGAAAGAGATGTTAGACTTTTGAATATGAATAAAAGTAAAAGTTGTTTTCTTTCCTACATTTGCCTCGATCCCCTTGTATTATATGTACAAAATGGTAGAGAAACCATCTGACTGGCGAGGTTTGGTTACATACCATTACCTTAGGGAATTTAGTCATATGTAAAATCAAAATTTTTACGAGCAGGGTAAACTTGATAGACGAAATTATTTCACAATGCAAAACGGAATGGCCATTAAGGTTAAAAGAATCACATCCCTTGTACCTTGTTAAGTTTAATTCCATCTAGTAAAATTGAAGCGTACATGATTGTTTCACAGAATATTGCAATTAAAATGCCTCCACTCCTTTGCAGAGAATTAAAAGTTGTAGTTGGGATCTGAAAACAATGATTTTGAAACACAATCCTGTTTATTGGACACAGCAAAGACGAAAAGTTCCCAAAGGGCTTCAAAATTATCTTTGAACAACAGTTTATTGAAACTGAAACAGTTTTCCATCTTGTCTCAGCCATTTTTTCTGCATAGAATCTGAGATTTGTACCATAGGCGTAGAGATCTGCAACTTGCTGTTTCGAGTCCATTTTCTTTTTTGCGATAAATCAATAAGGTCAAATCATCCGTAATAAAATACCCTTTGTCTTGCAATTTTTCGTGTTGGTTTTTGAGTGCTGTCTTGAGTGAAGGACAAAAGGACCAGCAGATGACGATTACGACCTTCCCGTCTTGCACCGTCCCTATGGGCTCTCTCGATGATGCATTTGGAATACCAACTTTTTCTAGGATCTCTTTAAGCGATGTCGATACCATTTTCTACCAGTTGATGGGTAACCCACAATCCGAACATAACTACTCCTTGAAAATCTATCCTGTTTGTTGAGGGCCTCGGCTGTTTGATTTTTTGCAGATTCGAGTTTTCGAATTCGATGCTCCAAAATTTTGTACTTGCGTTCATTTTCTTTCTCCATTTTTCAGTGCAGTAACTCTTGCATTTGTGTAGCCTAAAGTTTTATCAAAGTTCATCTCTATTCATTTCAACGTGATACTCACATCCTTTATTGTCTTGCGATCTACAGATACTTTCATTGTCCGATGTTTCATTCATCGAATTATTGCTCTTGTTGATATAATTGTTATCATTATTATCATTTCTATCATTATAAACATTATTGTCGTTGTTGTCACTATTGTTATCATTATTATCACTATTGTTTTTATTAGCTCTAACCTGAAGAAATTTAAATCCTTTGAACTTTTTTGGTGATTATACTTTTAATTGTACACTGAGAGATGAAGAAACTGACTCATGCAATGGTATGTTAAGTAAAGATAAATGCCCTTTTGCTCTGGAAGTAAGGCCTTAATAAGTCGCCTTGCGCCGATGGCCTTCTGAGTTTTTACTAATGTATTTGGGGTGCAATAGGTCCTTTGGTAGTGAATCTTTTAATTATGGATTTTCAAAGAGGCCATTATCTATAGAACAGTGCAGGGACATTACAAATGTGATTTCAAAGCCTAAGAAAGATTCTTCTGTTGTCCAAAATTAACAAGCGATAACGCTCCTCAAAACTGATTGCAAAATTGCTGCCAAGACCATTGCCAGCCGTCTAAAATTGTTTTGCCGCAATTTATTTGTTATATTCAAACAGGATTTTTGCAAAATAAAACCACTTAATTGGAGAGAACATTTGATAAACTTTAGATTTGATAGATTACGGCAGGAATAAAAATATTTCCGGCTTTATCATGTTTGTTGATTTTGAAAATGCCTTCAAATTGATAATCTCGAATGGAAGTTTTACACTATTGACTGAAGGAATTTAAGCGTGGCGAAGCTTTCATAAAGGGATCCATGCTTCCAACCTACTAGTTCAGCTTGTCTTATATACAATGGGTATACTCCTCCAGATAAATTAACTTTGAAAGAGGTGTTAAAAAGCCTTTCCTCTCTAGCCTGTATGCTTATTATTTATCCCGGCGGTTGAAATTCTGTCCCAAAAATTCGTTTTAGTTATGTTATTAAAGATCTGTGTATTTCAAACATGAAAATTAAAATTCTGCAGTATGCTGAAGATACCACCATTTATTTAGACAACAGCCCGGATTCTATTCAGGAAGGTTTTCGTATGATAAGTGTTTTTTGGAAACGTCTCTGGTTTAAAGGTTAATCTCAATAAAAGCATTCTTTTTCCCTTAGTCCACTTCCTCACCTGAACTTCATTTTGTTCAGAACCGTTCTGTCACCTGCTCAAAGGGGCCAGTAACATTGTTGGGTATCAGGTATACTTGTAACAGGAATGACCTTTCCAACCTAAATTTCCCTAAAAACCTGGTTCCTAAGCTTAAACATATGTAAGGCCCTGGAATCATCGAAATATCACTCAATTGGAAGAAACAATATCAATTTCACAACTTGTTATTCTCTTTTAAACTTTTCCAAATCCTCCGAGAAGTTTTATCAAGTATTTATATACATTGCTCAATAGTTTACAAAGAAGGATGACCCTGAAAAGGTCAAACGCCATACAGTTATTAGTCCTTTTAATGTGAGGGTTCACTTAGAAAGTTTTATTTATAGTCTTCAGACATCACGGATTAAAAGGATTTAAACAAGAATAAGGGTGCATGGATGACCTTTTTTGATTCTCACATGAGTGATGTTAGAAAAGAGTTTTATTTTAAGTGTAATTTTAGTGCGGAAGGTATTCCGTATATTAACAACTCATTTAAAGTTGATGAAATGTAAAGCATGATCTACTTTGAGTTTCATAAAATCAACAAATGAATTCGAAAACCAAATAATTCGGAACAACTCAAATATGTGTTTTGTTTAATAAGTTTTTGCATTTGAAAGACATTGGCCACATACACATTTTTATAATAACAGGTCACTGAAATACAATGAGTTGTTGAAAATTGGAATTCTACAGTTTAGGTAATCTTCCTTTTAAGGCTTATAATGGAGTACCTCCTGCTATCCCGACCTCGTGGAAACAAGCATTGCAACGTACAAAAGAAATTGATTGTGAGGATCTATTAAAGAAATTGGTTCATCAAAAGCGTCAGAGATGAACACTTCTGAGTGTTCTTGTCATGTTTTTCTCTTAGTTGATTTACAGGTAGGTAATTTGCAGTAAAACAGTACAGTTATTGTTATTTTTATCTTGTGAATGTCCATGCAGTCTCGCCGTATTGATACACCGATTTACCAGTCTTGAGTGTTTATCATTGCGATATAACTTTAGTAATTGCTCAAAGAAAGGCCCTCAGAAATTTATGGTCACTGGTCATCTAGTGGGCATTTTTAAAACATGTCACCACCACTTAAGTACCTTCCATTTCCCAACTCACATCTTGAGGTGCTAGAATACTTCTTAAAAAAGGGAGACCATTGGACATATTCAACTTTTCAAAACACTTTGGGTGTCCTCCTTTCTCGTATTTTTGCATAGGCGTAGAAAGCTGGGGAGTTGGGGGCTAAAACATTTGGTGGGACGGAAGTTTCCTTCCACCTCCTTTAATCAAAGACAAAAACCTCTTATTTGTTCCCTCTGTAAAAAAATGTCAAAAATCTGCAGTTATTTTCTTTAAAATTTGTCCAATATGTTGCGCCAAATTGTACCTAAGGACCCTCAGATGTTGAAAAATTTTCCAAAGGAGTTCGGGACACCCCCTTCCAGTTAGACCCTCTCACAGGACGGCGGTCCGGAAAAACGTTCAGCGCCCAGTCGAGAAAAGTTCCGTACGCCCATGTATTCTTGAGTTTGAACCTTAATGATTGAAAATACTACATCATGAATATTGTACTCATGTAGAGTATTAAGTTCTGCACGTCCCTCAGTATACTGTTATTATAGCACAGGAGATCAAACTCTCTTGTGAAAATACGGTATAGTTATGTGACAACCGAAATGTTTTCAGGGCAACAAAGCATTGGGAAGGTGGTTTTTCCAGTTGTGGAAAACCACCTGATATTCCTTAAAAATAGTCCACTGCCGTTTGTGATGGTTCGTTAAGAAATATGGTGTAATATAATTTAAGAACGTCGATGTAAATAGTGAACGACACTTAGTGATAGGTTCAATCCCATCGTTGCACTATAAGGTAATAAAAAACTGCTTAAAGACGTTTAGGTTCGTTAGCCACTTAATAATTGTCTGGTGGCATTCGTAATTTCACTAAGCGTTTTAACAATTATAGTAGCCTTAATATGCGTAATGATGACTTGTTAGGTGGGTTGAGTTGATTTGAGTCGACAAGAGATGGGATGAGATGAGTTTAATTGGGTTGAGTTGATTGGAGGCAGTTTAATTTATCCGGATTGTAAATGTAGGCTCACATTTAAATCCACATCACAAGGTGAATCAGTGGAGTTGGCTGGACAATCCATGGCTCAATTCAGTGGTTTACAATATATTACTGTTATATGTAAAACATGTTTAAGCAATTAAACACTCGTTCTCTCCCAACTTTTTAAACACTTACTTCAATGCGCTAAACTTATTTAGCATTTAAACACTAAATGTTCGAGCAATCAGAATTACCACGGATCGTTTAAGAACTTATAATATATATATATATATATATATATATGCATATATATATATATATATATATATATATATATATATTATATATATATATATATATATAGGTCGAACGTGGTAAGATCGACGGTAAATGTAGGTCGAATATATATATATATATATTTATATATGTATATATATATATATATATATATATATATATATATATATATATATTATATATATATTTATCATTGGTCGTTCTAACTAGTTGTTCGTATCAGTTCAGTTCAGTGCAGTCGAACTGTAATTAGTCACATTTCCCCTCACAGCAAAATTGAATCTTTTGATTTAAACTGGGCTATTCATGGTGACAGCAGGGAGTTGTCTAGTTGCATTTATACACTTATACAGCAGGTAATACGTTTCACACTGAATGTTTGAAAATCAGTGCCCATAGTGAGGCAAAAGTTAATCCCAGATGTTCTTGCTTTTACGCCTATAATCAGGCGAATGTTCATAGTTACGTATCCACATATGCTTGCCACAGTGGTGACAAGTTCCCTTCCATTCTGGACCGTAAAGATCGAACATTTTGAGTTCATTAGGCGAGCTTCGCCTCTGAAAGTACTGATCTGCAATAGAACAAATAACATCATTTGACAAATGATTTTGGTAATGTTCCTTAATTGAATGTTCTCTAACGGTTCCTAACGATTTCCATTTAAAATATTCTAGATACGCCGTGTCGTTTTTGTCCAAGTATTCCAAATAATCTCTTAGGTGCACCATAGAGTTAAATTGATCCACATGTATGAACGAACCCGGAGGAGCCACTTTGTTATAATTTTCGAATCGAGGTCCAATCACGATCGGAACAGTTCCAATAACTAAGGCGTGCCACAATTTCTCCGTTAAGTAATCTTCACAGCAGCTATTTTCAAACGCGAGAGAAAATTTGTAAGTGCTTACTCTTTTGTCTATTTCATTCTTGCATGTTTTTTTCCATGTTCCACCACAAACGGAAAAATTTCCACATTTTCCAAAAGTATCTACATTTATGACGCGCTGAAGATCAAGGACAAACTTTGTTCTGTCCCACTGTAAAGTCTCACAATGACTACATATCCAAATGATCAAATTTGTCTTGTCTTTAAGGAGCTGTGTAAAGTTTACAACGGGATTTAAGTTCTCGTTCCTGAAAGGCTCGTAGTATCCATATGGAGAGGGAATATCAGCACTAGTATGATAGGTATTAGATATATTGTAAGTGTCATTTCGGAAGAACCATGGCATCATGAAACCACGAGCATATACTGGACTTTCCTCAGTTTGAAACACCCACATTTGACCAGGCGATCTGTAAAATCGGAGTTTCAGCCAGACGTTCATATCGAGGTATTTTGCCACAAATGAAAATAACACCACATGGGCCTCTTTGATTGCTTCCACCTTGCCAACATGGTCAAGAAAGATGTCAGTTTTCTCGAAAGCGGGGCATGAAATTTTTACAGGTAACTTCCTTAACACTGTGGCCCAACGGCTACATAGCCCCACTACACTAATCTTGACACAACGATCTTTTTTGTTAGACGGACAGTGTAAGGACTTAGTCCTATTAGGACAGAGGTCCTTGCTTCCAACGTGCTTTGGATTTACATGCAAGTCTGTATTATCCAGCGATATTGGGAAACTAAGATCTAATGGATCATGTTCCGACAGAAGAAATCTTTCAAAATAGCGTATATCTTCTACCGTATGGCTCATTTTGGGCTTCGGATAGTTATGGGAATAGTCTGGCATCACATCCAAGTAAATGTAACCAAATGATAGTACTAAAAATACAAAGACACACTCTGATAAGAAAAGTATAAGTTTAAATTTAGGGATCACACGATTCTGGAGTTTGTGGTGGGAGTTAGTTGGAGCCATTTTATTTTTTGCAAATTATTTCTCAAATTCGTTTGAAGATTACGTCTGCTCTAAGTAATAAATAAGTACTAACCAACGAAAACCTTTTCCTGAAATAGTTTTTTTTAATGCTGAAGTACGAAAGAGTAAAATGCCATTTCTTACTTGTATGCTCGCTTGTAGTACTCGTCGGGCAAAGCTGAACCTTTAGATGAGTTTCCCGCTCCGAATCAGGTTGATCGTTGTCTATCATCTGGTGAATGGTAGTGTAAACGTTGAAACTAAAGCATGTCGTATCCCAGCGTGACTGCATAAAAACGTACGGTAGTGCGCAGTGCACACTTTAGCTCTTCTCAGTACAGTTTTGGTATTTGGGTGATCCAACAGTTGAAGTATGCGGCTATTTGGCTGCAAATAGCGACTCATTTGTATTTCAAAATTTGTTTCAGTATTACAAAACTGTCTGACAAGAAAGTGTCATAAATCTACGTCCTATTCCATAAATTCAGCTAGTCCTTTTCTTCTACTCTACGTGTATTTTCATATAATTTCAACACGATACTAACTTTTTCATATTTTTGGTCACTTGCAAGCCACATCAATGGTACCAACCTGCCACTTTGCTTTACTTAAATCTATAATATAAAGGTATTTGTTGGTGACAACATTATACCTAAAAATGAAAAAATGCATCTCAATATCCTCTTGCGTTTGGAAGATACTAATCTTCAACCAAATGATTGTTTTTCTTCCTTTTTTTTTGTCTTTTTGGTAGATACTACGCCTAACAGGAAATCTTTAATGTCATCTCAGCATACTGATTACACAGGGCTTTCGAGTTTTTTTTTTTCAAGATGATGACACAGCTGTCCGAAATGTATAACAGCCTTGTTGGCTGGACCCTACTTATAGCGTAGTTTAGGTAAGCTCTTTCTCAGTGAATGATAAAAAAATCCTTGTTAAGGGTCCTGTGCGATTTCATTTTAGAGTGCAACCCCCAAATTCGTTCACACATCATGAAAGAATCTCTCCAATGCATTATCGAACCTATTTATGCTATAAACCCAAAGGAAGCGAATAAATTTACGAATAGTCTTCTGAGAGGAGTTCCTCCTTACTTAAGATTTGCAGAGGGGTTTATAAAGGTTTGAGATTGTTATCATTAGTTGTTCTAGCGAAAAAAAGTCGAAAAATTTGCAGACACATCGTCCAATCCATGGACAAGCTTGGTCGATTTCGTTGGTTTCATTTGAAAAGCGGTGTACTGATCAGTTGATATTTTGCCGCCTGATGAAGGGTATGAACCCGAAATGTTGCCAAGGTTTCTCCTAGACTTTAAGCACTTTTACTACTTTCATTGTTTTATATATATATATGTGTGTGTGTGTGTGTGTGTGTGTGTGTACATAGTGGATTTTCTCCCATTATGTACATAGTTATGTTTATACGATAAAAAAATTAAGATAATTTATAATGGAAAGTTTTGAACTGTGTTCAATTAGTCAAATGCAAAGATAACACTACAATACATAATTTCAATTTTTAAATTAAAAAGTTAAAGTTCCGTAAAAATTGATAACCATCATGTTAAAGAGTTGAAGTTATCTATATTTTGTGACAACAGAAATAATCGTGTAATTTTGCAACTTTGGTATTTGGTATTGGATGTGTAGTTGGTAACTTGAAGAGTTATTATTCAATGTTTTTAGTGGTGTACAACTCATAAATGTTCCAGCCACTGAGCTATATAACCGGGGGACCCACTGTGGAATATGTCTCGAAATTGAAGCCGACATCGGGAGTCACGTGATGTAGGTTAGCTAACTCAAGCTCAGCTGTCGGCTGGATATATTGTATCTGCTTACTGCATTGCATTGCCCTGTTCATACCAGGGCCGTCGGAACAAGGCCGGCAGAGCCGGCCATGGCCTGTTCAATATTTTGCCAAGCAGCAAAGGTATTTTCTCAAGTTTGTAACTTATTATGATCTTGTAGAATCTGCAGACATCTCTATCTTCGGCTTTGTATATTGATAAATTGTTCCAATTTTCCACTCTCCTGTGGTCCGTTTACTAAACCCTACCTCCAAGCAGTGGCACCGCCAGGCTTTGGTGATTGGGAGAGGCAGAACAGATGATGTCGTAATGGCACTTCAGTTAACCTCCCAAGTCTGCGCAAAATGCTTTTTTTTTCGTGTGCTCCCTGCTTTCGTATACACAGTGGGGGATCCTCCCTTTGTCAGGTGTCACTGCACTAAGGTGCCGTTCTGGGGGAGGGGTCTAAAAAATTTTCAAAGGGGAGGGGGTGTCCCATCCCCTTTGAGAAATTTTTGTTTATTTAAGGTTGCTTAGACGCAAAGTGGTGCTATCTTTGTGATATTTTTGGAGCGATCACATACCTGTATGGCTAGAAAATGTCCATAATTTAGTGAATTCTAATTTTTCAAACTGGCTGTATGTTTTTTCCAACTGAGTGGCGACGCTTAATTAAATATTCCCTTTTTTATGCCCCCTGTGTTTGAATAAAACAGTGAGGATCTTTCCTTTGTCACTACATAAAGGTGCCTTTGTCAGGTGTCACTGCACTAAGGTGCGCGTTCTGGGGGAGGGGTCTAAATAAACAAAAATTTCTCAAAGGGAAGGGAGTGTCCCCCTCCCCTTTAAGAAATATTTGCTAAATTAAGGTTTCTTAGATGCAAAATGGTGCTATCTTTTGGAATATTTTTGGAGCTGATCATATATAGCTGGAAAATTTCCATAATCTAGTGAGTTTTAATTTTTGGTTAGGTGAAAAAGGAGAGTATGTTGTCTAAGAGGAGAATACGTTGTCAACAAACCTCCTGAAGACTCCCTTTTGGCTACTTACCGCCTTCTATTAGCAAAGCTTTTACCCAAAAATACATGCGTGGAGTCCACAGAAACATTGTTGGACTATAACGAAATTTTTCCTCCGTCTCATTGTGCATTATAAAAAGGCATCTAAGGCTGGCAGATGCCTGCATATAGGGCCTCCTGGAAGCTCTGGATCAAGTACATAAAATTGAGTAATGATACAATGCTTATTGCTTGACATCCAAATGATAACATAGAGTATGACGCAGAGCGCTTTACAACTATCGTATTTTTACTAATTTTGAACGAAAATCCAGATCAACAGCTTCCAGTAATAGGGAACGGGCGGGAGGGAGAGTATAGGTGCAGGAAGGTGATATTGGACCTCCCTGATAGGTACAGCAAAAGGGGTGAAGGACTAACAAGCGCGTTTTCAGAATGCCTTTTTGTCGTTAGTGTATTAAAAATCATCTATGAAGGGCGTAGCCAGGAATTTGTCAGGGGGCGAAGCCCATAGACAGGCTCTCAGCGCTTCGCGCCATAACGCGTACATAATTTCAACTTTCCAAATGATGCTACAACAACTTAGATTGAAAGATCCCATATTGATGCTAGGTACCTACATATGTTGTGATTATAGTTCCATGTATTATTACTTTAAAGGTCGTGTGACATGCCACCAAAAAGAGCTGTTTCACGTGTCACTTAAAGAATTAAGTCCTCCAATCGAAGATCCGTTGGAATTATTTCAATATCTTTTACCGTTCTCAAAATACACGTCTTCAAAGTTTGATGGTTTCTGAAAAAAACTAATTGCATATGCAAAAATAATGATGTGGAGTGTTGCACAGTGTTATGATTTCTTTTGTTAACCCTATATAAATTATGTCTTAATTACTGATCATACAGATTACAGTTTGGTAAGTGATATCAATATTTTTCAAGGAAAAATTTTAACTTTCATAATAAACCCCTCATGGAATAACAATGCTACCAGTGTCATTGAAATTAAGGTTGAAAAAACAAAGGCTAACATGTGCCTTATATGGCATGTCCCTCTTTCGATGTCACATATTTGCATATTTTGCTCATGTTTATTAATGATACAAGTGTGAAATAGAAATTTTCCTATAAAATGGTCGATATTTTATGGATTTTGATGGAAATTGCGGCTATTTTCTGGATTTTTAATGCTTTTTACATCAAATATCCAACTATGTTATTTATATGTCACACGACCTTTAATAATGGTCATGAGATGGAGTGCAAACCGTACAGCATGCGCGTAAAGCGCGCGAAATTTTTCATTAAATAAGATTTGCGAGACAAATCCTGCATTCAGAATCTGCATCGAGACACTTTCAATTGCCCAACAAACCTACATGCCACTGAAAAAGCCAGTCTTTTACCTGGTAATTCGTGAACAGCTTTCAACTTTTGCTGCTGTATTTCTCCGGGAGTTGCTATCAGAAGATATTGATAATCAGAACACTGTGGTAAGGTTTGAAGCGCGCAGAGCTCGCGAAATTTTTAATAGTTTGCGAAGGATTTGCGAAAATTCTGATAGTTTGAGAAATATTTGTGATAAAAAATGATTAAATAGATCTATCACTCGGTTAAAGCACAACTCACCCTACCCCCTACAGAAATCTATAGCTTAATCACCTTTTGGGATCACTTTAAAATTTTCAAAAAAATTTCATTGCGGGGACACGCGCCCCCATGCCCCCCCCCCCGTCCCGGCGCCACTGCCTCCAAGTCTTCCAGGCAGAGATACAGAATAAAGTTGGACGCGGTAGACTTGTTCCCTGGCTGGCCACACGCGTTGTGCCAACGACACTAGGCTAGTGGCAGGCCAGGGAACAAGACTAGGGAGGCGGGTTCTGCATGGCAGGGCCGCCGTATCTGACTGTATTGTAGGCGAACAATTCGGTCAAAACCTACCATAGCCGCACCTTGCGTTCTGATAAGTGGTAATCACAAAATACGACTATGGGATAATTCACGACATAGGCCTATGAATAATTATTTTGATGTTAGAATCAGTTTATTGCTTCATCTTGTAAAAATTCAAAGAAACTTAGTAATTCTTTGAATGGAAATTCTAATCATATGACTATTTTACCCCCTACAAACTGGCATACCAAGAGTTATGACTATTAATGAGCTTTTGCGTTGTCAAGGTAAGTAGACGCGCGGCGTAATTATTAGACAGACCCCCACTACCACTAGCTATCGCAGTATGAGTACATTAGCGATTGCTGCGTTCGATTGAGGTCGTAAAGTGGTGAAATCACCGCGTCTTTTTTCTGCAACAAAGATAGCTTAACATTTTGTCTGCTACTCCGTACTGCAGAATAAAAAAGACGCGGGGAATTCACCACTTTACGGAGACTCAATCGAACGTGGCGTAGGTGCACCCGCTAGCTCTGTGTGTTGTGCAACACTACTAGACTTTTCAAGTAACGAACAGAAGACCCGTGGAAAGTATCAAAAAGAATGCAAACGAATTCGTCAGTGGTTCAGAACATAGGTTCACAGTGTTTGGAAGGTTCTCCATGACGGATCTTGAAAAGAGCAGTTCTTTAGTCTACACCAAGGCAACACAAACCATGTAAACCTGAATCATTACCAAATATTGTGTTTACTGTTTGAGGTGATAACTATGCACGTGTATGATGTCCATATGTTCATTGTTCCATACCAGACGGCCAGCCATTGCCCTAAAAAGCCTTAAAAAAAGTTATGTGGGCATTTTTTAGTACAAGCAGTCAGCCATGCTAGATCGAATCTACATATAGTAACGAATAAAGTTAGGAGGCCTGACACGTGTGAAAATCATTTTTGGGGTCATTTTGGCCATTTGAAGTTCAAAATGGCGGCCGGTCACGTGATGTTAGCGATGGTAACCAAGCATAATATATGAATCAGCGTACTTGAAAGTACCTATGAGGAAATTTTCATGCTTTTGTCAAAAAGTGCACCATATTTTTTTTTTTTGGCTAGGGTACAGGGGACCTTCATAGGTCTCTTGCGGGAGCCAAGCGATTTGGTGAGGACACAGATCACAGATATCTGATCTAAAGTTCTCCTCAGCTACCATTAATAGGTTAATATCATCATTATTCATATCGAAAATGTGTGTAACAACATTTATTTTTCTGCATCCCTCTTAACGTTGGGGACATTTGATATTATGTCCCCCACTAAAATATTGGGGGACATGTCCCCCTATCCCCATGATCGATGCCCATGGTTATCTTAAATCAGCTTATGACGGCCATCTTGAACCAGAATATGGGTACTATGTGATGTAATTTATTTCATCTTAAGAAATGACCATTTGATCTAGCACAATTATGAACAACGACCTTTTTCATATCAAACCATTGTAATGCCGTCCACCCATTGTTACAAAAATAAATACATGTATGGAGGCCATTTTGATTTCAAAATGGCCGTCGTTTGACCCGCTTCCGACCGTTAGACAATATTCTTAATCATGTAAGTACATGGATTCTCGAGCTCTACAAATGTAGGTATCGGCATTTAAATCACATGTATATGTTGTCTAGACGCTGACATACTCTAGCTGATAGATTCCATGGCGGCCATTTTTAAATTCGAAATGGCGGCTAGTCACGTGATGGTAGCAAGTATAATATGAATCAACAAACTTGAAAGTACCTATGAGCAAACATAATTCATAATTGGGTTAAAAAGTTCACAATTTTACCCTCAGCCGAATGAAATACATGTATGGAGGCCATTTTGATTTCAAAATGGCCGCCTTTTGATCCTCTTCCGACAGTCGGGTGATATTGGTAATCACAAAATGGATTCTTGCATACTTGTAACGTAGGTATCGACATTTGAATTACATTTGTATGTTGTGTAGACGCTGTGATACCCTAGTAAATAGATTCCAATGGCGGCCATTTGAAGTTCAAAATGGCGGCCGGTCACGTGATGGTAGCGATGGGTACAAGGATAATATATGAATCAGCGTACTTGAAAGTACCTATGTGGAAATTTTCATGCTTTTGTCAAAAAGTGCACAATATTTTTTCCTCAGCCGCGCTGTACTAATCTTTGTTGGGCTAACAAAAATATCAGATTTACTCAAGTTCATTTTTTGACTAAGTCATCAAAATTGTGTGTTTTGTATAATTTAGAAAAAGTAGTATGTACCATAAAGGTCACTATATCTTAATTGCTAAAGTGTAACATTACATCTCAACAGTTTTTAGCCAATATTATGTTTTCTTTATAATTTTATGAGGGAATTTCCCACTTTGGAAATATTGTACATCATTAGAACACCATTTCGAGATATCGGCCATTTTTCACTCCAGACTGTCTTTTCTTTGTTTTTTTTTTGTTATGTGTTTTTGTTAATATTGGCCAAAAAAGTTGAAATCAACTAAAATTTATATTTCTCTGATAGTAAATGTTTCCAAAATATGAAATAAGAAAAAATCATGAAAATCACATTTTTGCCCAAAAATGGCCAAAAATGACCCAAAAAATGATTTTCACACGTGTCAGCCCCCCTAACTTTATTCGTTACTATATGTACATTCGATCTAGCATGGCTGACTGCTTGTACTAAAAAATGCCCACATAACTTTTTTTAAGGCTTTTTAGGGCAATTGCTGGCCGTCTGTAAGTTATTTAGTGCTTTGGGGGATAGTGTCATGGCCGGTCCAATGTAAATAGCTTCCGACGGGCCTGCATACGTATGTAGTTTGGGCATAACATGCAGTAGTCGCCTGCCTCACAATATAGGTTATACATGTATACACCACAGGCAGTTCTAGCGTTATGTTATAACGTTAGAACTGCATGTGCATGCACACACAGCTTTGCTAGCTTGCAACAATATCTCTCTTGACATGCATGGTTATTTACAGGTGTTTCTTCTGCCTTCGTATTCACAGGGTTTTTTCTTTTGACAATTCGCTTGAGATTCTCGACACCTTTGTTAATTCAAATTTCTGCAACTGATTGCCTATAACATGAGGCCTACACCGTGTAATCTTGACGAAGGTACTGTACCAAGTATACGCATGGTTGTCAAGGTTCAAACAATATGAAAGTGTAATCTAAGGAGGCTACCCTAAAAGTAAGAGCACTAAAATAATTCTTCTTGGTCAATTTAAAACAAAACAATTTTTAAGGAGTGTCATCTTTCTAGGTGGCAAGTTGCTCTTTGCTCACTGCAAGGTGTTCGTTTTGGCTTTTTGAAAATTTTCACATAATCTCAGATTACATTTTGAGGGACTACTTCTCCACATCTTAGCCTAAGCTGACTTCGAGCAAGGACCCATAGAGCAGGACATAAGAACATAGCGCAACTTGTAAGAACCTGCTCTATGTTCTTGCATCCTGCTGTGCAAGGTACCTAATAAGGCAACTCACGCATTGGGCATAAGTGTATGACCGTCTGTGCTTGTATCCCATCCGTATAGAACCTCTCCGTAAACATGTTTTCGTCTGCGGTAATATCTCTAATCTTACAGACAGAACACTATGTACTACACTCACGAAAACTGAAAGTGACCTTATTAATAAGTTCCTCTATTACACAGTTGTTACTGTAGTGAACCGACATGAGCCTACATCACGCGACCTTGATGAAGGCTTCAAAAAATTATTGTTGAATGCAGTAGCGTGTTCAAAGGGGGGGGGGCCTGGGGGCACTGCCCCCCCCCCCACCTCTGAAGCCAGTCGGGGGAAAATCTCTTAGTCGGGGGATTAAAGGGTTAGGAGAAGAGAAAGAGATTGAAGAGACACTGGGCACTCAACAGGGATGGCGCCAGGTGGGGGCGGGGACGAGCCCCATCGGGGAGTCTTAATCGATACGATAGAGTATGCAGGCAGTCCCCGACGGCGCCTGAGAGAGGACAATTTCTCTAATAAGAACCCAAATTTTTCGGCGCGCTACGCGCGCTGTATAGTTACTCCAGGATCTTCAGCAGTTCCATTCCACATTGCTAGAAAGCACATGTCCTGCCAACCTTACCACGAAACATGAAGGCAGAGAACACTGTTCATGTGGAGGTCGAAAATTTCATCGCATGTCGCTAAGCCTAGTTACTGTTCTCTAATGTGTGTCATGCGGTACGATCAGTTTGTGAGCGACTCGCGGACCAAAGTTTGGCTGTTTCATAGGGTAATCCAAGTGTTTCGATAATATGTATGTTATCCCTGATATGGTCTAGAACTCCTACAGTTTTTCTTTTTTGTTTTCTTTATGTTCTTGATCACATATCTTTTTTGTGTAAGCCTACCACAAAAAAGTTTCAGATTCGAAAGAACACTATATAAAGTGCGCAACTCGGCTCATGAAGTATTAAGTGATATCATGTAAAATATGCCCTGAAATGGCATGGGATAATAAGTCATATCCCCTTGTCACCACCTCTTCGACAGAGGGGCTGTCGAAGCTTGGGGTGGCTGGCATGGCCCAACCCTCTAAAAATTCTGTCGCCACCCATGATCTGTTTACTTATTTTGGCTTTCAAAGGGTCATTTCTACAAGGAAACCCAAGATTTCCGGTACGCTTTGCCCACTCTTCCACAGTTTTGTTACTTATAGCTAAATATAATACAAACCATTTCCACCTTTTCAAGTAACTGAAGAAGTAGAATTCATGAATTTATGTAAAAGTTGGGAATTTCACCTCATTTCACGTTATTCAGTCAATGTTCTCTTGGGTCTGTTGTGCGATACGGCTATAGTGACAAGAGGAGAGAAGTACAATGTAAGTTATGCCCGATAGGGACCAACTGCCCGGACAATTGACCTTTATTAGCTTTTAATAATTATTCCGATTCTTTTTAGTGAAGGATAACCCAAAAAATTTTCGCTCGCTTTGCAATTTCACACTTTAGATTCTGGGGAAAACATTAAATCAGCCCCGAAACTACGTTCCTCTAGTATATACACCCATTCTTATGAAATATATGTCCCGCAATGGCATGGTTTAGTACACAGAGTTTCTTCAGATCCCTCCTCACCATCCCCTTGACGGCATCGGGGCTGTCGGGGCTTCAGGTCGCTGCCTCCGCCCGCCTGGCCACCTGTCGGGCAAATCCTGGCGCCATCCCTGGCACTCAAAACTTAGAAGTAGCCTACAGAATGATATTAGAAGAGAATTTTTTCACTTTTTGGTCGTTTACCAAAGGATAGAGCTCTTCCAATTATCCTCCAGTGAATAATCAGACAGGATGCTATCAATATCAATGTCTGTCTCATATGGTGCAGGTAGGCCTACTATCATTAAGTTCCCTTCGCCCTTTCGCGCTAGTCACTTTAACCATCTGTAATGGTAAACTGTATAGGTTTAAGGATGAAACAGCGCTGTGTAACTTTTGCGATCATCTCAAGCAGCCTTCTTGACTAGCCTCGTGACCTTTAACGTAGTCCTGTCAATGTATGGGACACATACTGTAGCACACTGCAGCTTTCAACGCATAGAGGATAACCTGAACTCTCCGTCACTGACACCGAATTTTACAAAATCTGAAACAAACGAAACCTGATCAATAAGGCCTCTAGAACCAATTCAGGGCGGTCTTATTAGCTTATGTTGCAGGAGCTTCCGGCTGCTTCTTCTCCTGGACCCCAACCGGGGCTCTGCCCCTGGACCCCGCCAGGGTCCCTGGCGCGGGCCCCTGGACCCCACGCATGCAAACTCGCTCTTCGCGCTCGTGGTGCACCTTCGGTGCACTTGTCACACCCCTCCATTTCAGTCGGGGGAATCACAGGTTGTGCCCCCCCCCCCACCTTTGAAATCCTGCACACGCCACTGGTTGAATGATCAGATTCCTAGCATATAGTTCAGTGGTTTTTATCATCCTCTTGCCGTTACACAATTACAAAAACAGCGATGATAGGTTAATTGATTTGAATTATAACTTCATAATTCAACCGTTTGGCTGCTAAATTAAATATAAGATTTTGGAATAATGTTGTTTGAGGGCTACGAACATCTAAATAAATTCTGTACAGTTTGTAACTGGTCGAAACGTGTTCTTTCACTTAAAATTTTCAAAATCTCTTGAACCTTTCGTAAACGATCCATTACATGCATCGATAGATAGACCTTCATGGTATTTAAAATTCTTCGATATATGGATGAAAGTATAGACATATTTTATCGATTTGAAAATATGTTTCAAATCGTAATTTGAAAAATGTATTCAATGTTCATCAACAATGTTGATAGGAAATTCTTGTAGATTCCTACTATGTCATAACCTTAAGTGTAGAAAGGTGTTTTTGAATAGGTGAAGAATTAAAATGTATGGTGAGTAGCGGTTTGAAGGGTTGGTGATTCTAAGCCGAGAGCAATTATGAGTTGGTTCGTACTACCCAGTACCAAGAAATTTTATTACCAAAGTGGCACCAAGATTGCAGGAAATGACACTTTCTAGACCTTTTAAGAGCACTTAAATTCTTCATGTTTAGATCCAATGATTAAAAAACTTGGTTTCCTTTCAAAAAAAAAAGAAAAAATTTCGCTACGAGCATAAAATTGGGGTAGAAAACTTTTCCTACCAAAGGCTATTTCGACATTTGGGTCCATCGTCCTTGGGAGAAGTCTAGGAAGAGGGGAGCGCCCCTCCCCCTCTTGAAACGATTTTTCCCTTAGAAGGAGTTTTCATGCAAAATGTTGACATTTTTATGACTTTTTTCTTCTCTCGTTTCTTCATGCATGAACACTTAAGCCCAGAGTTGTTAGCGTCTAGGAAACAAAAAGGTTCTGTGAAACTATAGGCCGGTTGACAAGACCATACATTTGTCCAGGAACATTGTCATCTGGTCGTGCCAGAGTATGACATAGTTTTACGGTTACAAATACCTACTTAATTGTTGATTTTTGCTAAATAGCCCTATATTCGAGTTAAGCTCAAGTCAAGGGTATGATCTCTCTTACACTGACGATATAATATGAGAAAATGATAAGAATAGGGCAAAATGTTTTCATTGTTTTGAACTTTGAACAGCTAAGACTTTGCACGCTGTCATACATGCTGGACCTTGTTCAACTTTTTTATAAAACATATCCACACGATCATAAATTTGTTCATAAACATCTTTACAAAAACGTTTGATGAATTTTTGAACAAATTTATGATCGTGTATAGATGGGCTAAAGGAAAACATCTTTTGGAATAATGAGAATATTGAACTCTATTTCGTCATAAGACGGTCAGCGCTGTTTATTCTCACTGGCAGCTGGTTCCATATAATTGTAGTGCTGATTTAGGGTTTTTATAAATTCGGTTTGCATAGCTGCCAAAATAGGGCGCCAAAATTTGAAATACATGTTAAAATTTTGTATTGATGGTGAGTTAAAATACAAAAAGGTTCGATACGGGATCGCTTGTTTTGCATTGCCCAGTACATCATCCAAAAGAACAATGAATACATGCAACTGAGACCGAACTTTCAAATCTAAATCCAAGAAAACAAGAGGGCAATCAAGGAGTTGCTGATCTCATCCCAATACATCCTTTTGCTTCTTCCGAGTCTGGTGTAGCACTCTGTAATTTTATTGTTATGGGTTGGTGATGATCGATATGGCCTAAGAAAAGCTCTACGAGGATAATTAATTCATGTTCTCAGTTCTATGACTGTCGTTAGTTTGAACACTAAGGGGAAACTGGAAAAAGAGAAGGCTAATCTTGAGCTGGGGATGTTTGTTCATTCCGGCATCTTTACGGTACCCGCCAGCTTCCTGTTCTGATTGCAGTGTGGTATTAACACACAGTAAGCGTATTTACAGCACACACGCACAGCAAAACTATAGATACTAATGTGACACAATGGACGCGTGCCCTTCAAAACCTCCAGAGACGCGTGATCTTTCCCTTCAAAAACCATAGAGACGGGCGATCTCGTCTCGTGAAACCCCTCTATAGAGGTTCTTCACCGACGTCACTGCACTGCGCGTCTCTCTATTTTGACGGCCAGACGTCCATTGTACAATTGTAACTAAGGCCGTACCGTGCTCGTGTATCGATAACACACCTTCTGCTCATGATCAGTGACGACCAGTATGCCGGACTGAAACGCAATGACGTCACATGAAGAACCTATGTGAGACATGTGTAGGACTAATGTCAGTCCTACATTTAGATCAGTGTATTCTGGCATCACTCCGCTCGTCTCTCTGATTTATCAGTGTTGTAAGAGTCACTCAGTTTTGCAGAATTAGAGTCGAATCATTTACTACTTTCAATGTAACTCGAGTCATTTTCCTTTTGCAAATTAATGACTCGAGTCATGACTCGTTACAACAATGTGATTAATAGATGTTTTGAGTGCTTAATGTCCATACACCCGTTTCCGAGTAATTGGTGGTGGTGACAACGTAGCGATCAATGTCCCTTCCAATTTCCCTGGAAATTTCCGATATTACTGACAGTGCGTACTGTTTAAGGAATAAATCGCATTTGGCGGACCAGGCGAAACCGAGTCCGTTATTTTGCAAATTGGGAGTACGGACGGTTTATGAGACAATAAAAGTCCGACAAATGTGGTTAATTTCTCTTCTACCACCGAAAATGTGTGAAAACTTCATTTTTATCAGTGCATAGGTTTACTGACCGTATGTTGTGGAAAAGCAGGTCAGTGTTTAACCAATTAGAATGCAGGATTCTCAATAACAGATAGCTATAGGTGGTAGAATCCATGATAAACGTATAAAAATGCAATTAGCGGGAGGCATAAGTGGCGAATGGGTGGGGGTTGGTTGACTAAAGCCTACCCCCGTCAAAAATGTGTTGGGCTCCTTCCCCTCATTTCCAGGACAAAAACGCTCAGTAAAAATGTCAAAAAAAAAATTGCAGTCTTATTGCTTAAAATTTGCTCAAATATTGCACCAAGTGCATCTAAAATACTTTCTAAAGGAGATGGGACCCCATACCCTTGGGTTCTTCTCCCAGGACGACATTCCGAAACAGTGCACAATCCCCCACCTCAATGGATCGAGTACAGCTTCTCCGTCCATGAGTTAGTCTGTTAGTCCCCTTCCCTGCTCATTCATCCATGGTAGTGGGAAGGAAGTTGCTACTTGACTACCTGGTTCATATCAGTGTGTTTGTGACACCATTTGCTTGGAACTCGGAACTGCTGTGATGTTAGTTAACTTGGTTGCTTACAAGCCAATATCAGGTGTGTATAGCGCTATTGCACTACGTACGTACGGGGGGGGGGGGTACGCTTTCACACTTACTCGCGTACATTGTGTATGAATGGCCCATGATGGAAATAGCTAACCACGTCCCAACACAGTCGTCTTTTTTTGCTATGTCAGGCTGGCCGGTCTGTTCTACCGCACTTGAAGGGAAGTAGTTAGTGTGTGCATAGTTTATACAAAACCCATAAACCCATACAAAACCAATTATCAATGAATAGGAAATAGCATCCGAAAATCCCAAAGTAACACTCGAAATGGAATTGGGGGCTAGTTTTTTTGAAAATAGCACCCGAAATTGAAAAAAGTATCTCGGACCCTGGAGTACAGTCAGTGTGGGTGCAGGGACAACACACGCCGTCTGCCGGGCGGCCAGATCAAAGGTAGCCTGCATGATTCACACGGTCTATTTGTGACGTCATTTGTTTGGAACTTGGCGCTGCTTACAGTATATGAGTGTATCCAGTGTACTAAAGCAGCGCAGTCGCTCTCACACCATACCGACTGTACTTGCGTGCGTGCATTGCGTGTGCGTGTGTGAATTGAACTTGGCCCCTGCGATGCACACGTACGTCGTTGTTGCCATGCAAGAGAAGAATAAGGCTACGTAGTTCTTCAAGAGAAGATAAGCAACAGAGTTACAGACAGCCAAAATTCCGTGATGAGCCACAGTGCTCACAAACTTGTTCAAAGTTCTTAACCAGGCATGTATTTCAACTAAGCCTATTAGGCCTAGGGCCTACCTAGCTTTTTAGCGTTATTACTATTAATAATTTAGCGTAACCTAAGCCTAAAGTTAGGCCTAGGCCTAACATCAGTTCCACCGTTCGCGTACTTAGTTATGCTTCATACTGGGACGCGCTTGGACTTTTACTACGGTGGGGACACGCGTATAGTTTTACTTTTATGGCGCCAAGAACTAGTCATGCTTGACACGCGTGATCGCAGTTCACTGTAGGCCTGGGTTTTTACTTAGACTAGAGGTGGTCAAGTTTTGAGCAAGAGAAGCTTAGATAAGTGTGCATCTGATCATGTCATTGTGTGGCTTTTATGGTGGGGTTTGTTAAACCGCAGGTGAAAACTGAATTTTGAGTGTCAGGAAAAGACAGTGATCAATGTAACGGATCATTTACCTTTTCTTTCAGTGTTTACTGCCAAATTTAAAAAAAAAAAATTGTTCTTCTGAACATCTTGACCTTTGACCTCTGACCTTTGAGCTATCATGCTGAGGGTACTGGAGGCACAAATTCCACGGACTGTGCACCCCCACACCAAGTTTGGGGTCAGTAGTACCTTCAGTTTTGAGTGAGCGCACGGCACACTTTTGACCCCAAAATTGTCTTTTGACCTTCTGACCTCGTGACCTTTGACCTCAGAAAGTCAAGTGTAAAGTTGTGTAAAGTAGGTGTCCATCAGAAGTTATGCGAAGAATTGAGGATCGTTAAATGTTTCGTTCAGCTTTTACAGCCAGATTTAAAAATTTGCTTATTTTGACCTATCGTGACCTTTGACCTCTGACCTTTGACCTATCATGCTGATGATATTGGAGGCACAAATTTTAGGGGCCATGCACCCCCTCACCAAGTTTGGGGTCATTAGTACCTTCAGTTTTAAGTGAGTACGCGTCACACTTTTGACGCCAAAATTGTCGTTTGACCTTCTGACCTCGTGATCTTTGACCTCAGAAGAACAAGTGTCAAGTTGTGCCAAGAGCGCTTCAATACGAAAGCTATGTTAAGAAATCAGGGCCATTTACTGTTGCATTCAGGTTTTATAGCCAGATTTGGAAAATTGCTTATTTTGACCTTTTTTGATGGTTGACCTTTGACCTATCATGCTGAGGGTATGTCAGGCACAAGTTCCAAGGACTATGCACCAGCCCACCAAGTTTGGGCTCAACCTTGTTCTTAGTTTAGGAGGATTTCGCGACACACTTTTGACCTTGTGAATGTCATTTGACCATCTGAGCCTTTGACCCAAATTTTAGGCATATTTGGTCACATGACCAGGAAACAGGACCTTCACCACTCCATTTTGCCCCACCCTTGAGTAGCGGTCATAAAGCCCCAAATTTCCTTACCATGCATTTCCATTGTTATGGTTGCTATGGCGACTGGCAGAGGTAAATCTGTGCACTTTTCAATGGTAAACGAAGCACAATATCTCATCCCCCACATACTACGTATTTGGGGCTGAGATAAAAAGTATGGAATAAGTATTTAAGTATGGTTAAGTTAGTAGGTACGGTTAAAGGTCAATTACAATTAACTACATAAAGAAAATTATGAACGAAAAGCAAAGAATCTTTATAGCGCGTGTGAAGCAGCCCCAACTTTGCTTTCGTGTTAAAGGATGTGCGCCCTTTGAGAGCAACAAAAGGTAAACCGCCGGATTGATTGATCACCCTCGGGGATTACACTCTCTATCGTAACGACTATCTTGATTTTGGCTTTATCTAAGAAATGGGAAATTTCTTCGAGGACGTCGCGGTCCCCGTTCCCCTCTTGTACCACACCTGGTCAAATGATGATAGAGAACCCATTACACCTTTTTAATTAAATTCAAGTATTGCAATGTCTCGCAGGTCCAGGTCAGAAAGGCTTCCTACGGCCTGAATGTTAGGTGTTTTCCATGCACAATGATAAACTTAGTTTTTGTCTTCTTCATTGTTTGCTTAATCGTCTTACTGTACAACTTACAATCACGTTTATCAACGTCCATATAAAATTAATCATTCTTTTCTGCACTTATCAAGTTTCCTTATACAAATGTTTTAAACTGGATACCAAAGCGTAAGTTACATCGTTATAATCATAACCTGCCCTGAAAATCAGATTAATTTTCCTTCTTATATGTGTATTCCAAAAATTCTGGTCTCGTAATAAATTTTTCCTCCTTCAGTTCAAGACCTTTAATTGAAAATTTTGGGGGGCACGTGCCCCCCGTGGCTATGTGTCTGCATTTTGGCGATCACCACTATCTCCAAATTCATGGTACCGCCATGAGAACAAAGATGGCTCCCTCGTTTGTAAATTTGATTATGGGCAACCTGGAGCAAAAATTTCTGTCTCGACAAAATTTAAAACCACAAATTTGGTTACGTTTCAAAGACATATTCATGATCTGGCCCCACGGTGCAGATCATCTAAAAATTTTTATTGAGAACATCAATTCGTTCTATCCCACCATCAGACACCACTGTATAACCATAGAGGATGGTTTGCTCAAAACAGACTTGTTAACAAACCCACGGACAAGCACAAATACCTACTACCAAGCAGTTGCCATCCGCCGTACTGCACCAAAAACATTCCGTATAGCCAAGCACTTCGTATCAAACGCATCTGTTCCTCTGAAACAGTTTTCACAAGTAGCACAAAAGAGAACTGTCTGACCACCATCGTAACCGACAGTATTTTCGGGGTTCAATTGAAAATGCCATCAAAGAGGCAAAAGATATCCCTCGTTCCCAGGATCTGACGTACAAAACTCGTCAGCGCAATTCCGACAGAGTGCCATTGGTAATTGAGTACCATTCCGGTCTACCACCACTAGTCAAATTCATCAAAAAGGATCTGCCCACCCTTCAGAGTACGGTTTGCCTAAGGACTATGTTTCCCAATTCCCCGTTGTTGCCTTTTGGCGTCCTTCAAATTTTCGGAACATTTTGGTTCGGGCAAAGATTCAGGATAAAACGTCAATCGAGGAAAACAACGAGAATTTTGGTTGTTCACCTTCCCCTTCCAACTGCAAGGTGTGCACTCTGGTTGATTCTACAAAACCTTTCCAGAGCAATCAAAATGCAAGCACCTTACAAATTAGACAAGCAATCGATTGTCGTTCCAAAAACGTCATTCATCTCATGTACTGCAATTTATGTGGAGTGCAGTACGTTGGGGAATCTAAAAATTCCCTGAGAATGAGAACGACACAGCACAGGTCAGCAATTAAAACCAAAAAGTTTGAACAACCTGTCGCAAACCATTTCGATTTACCCCGTCATTCCATTAACAATTTACGTGTCATTGCTATCGACCAAAACGATGCATGGACCGACAAAACTCGTAAAGCAACAGAAAATTTTGGGGGAACTTAATGTTACACATTTTTCTGAACTTGAACTCATACTCGGAGAACTTGAAATCAAGTGTACTCGTACTCATAACTTTGAATTCTTACTCATTCTTCACTCGTACTCAGGGCTTTGTGATCATACTTGTACTTAAGACTCGATGATAATCAGTTCTCTTACCTTATGATTATACCTCATTCTTCTCTCTCTGCTCAGTCTCAAACTTATCGTCTAGTTTTTATGTTCAAATAAGGAAATATTGGTGTACGTGGACTTTACAGTGGCAGCTCCTTAGAGGAAGTGACATTTGGAGATTACCTAAAAGCCTCATACCTGTGTCTTCATGCTTGGAGTTTCCAGGGTTTCGAAATTCTTTGAACCACAAGCTTCGGAGCTCTGACGACTCTCTCGGCAAGGAGGAGGAAACATTATTCTTCCATTCCCATGTTTGGGGACTTTCCCCAATTATTTATCGTATTGTATGTGAAGATGGGGAAACAGTAATCCCGGGAGGGAAGCTGTTTTCCGGTGCTTTGCACGTGACGCAAATGTACAGCTTTTCCACTGCAAGTACTCTACTAGCGCGTAGGAATATATTTTTCGCGATTTAGGATGGGGATTTTGAGATCAAACTTTGTTGTGGACTTCATTCACGTACTCCTGGCTGAGCTACTGAACAACATCACCAACTTCATTCACAATCAACGCTTTGCTAATATCAGTCAAACATGAGTCATTCAATCTGAGTTCTGCTATAAAATTCTCCTGATTCCGCAAATAATCCTGATCTTCTTCAACCTCCTTTCGAAGATGACCTGAGCAAAGTACTATACAAACTCTACTGTTAGCCTTTAACCGACACTAAAGACTGTGATCGAATACTCTTTGAGAGTACATTCGTTATCAAGAAGCGCTGTCGAATGGCTAACTTTGGTAAAAAAAAGCAAGCAGGAAGTTTGTGGACAGTTTTTTTTTTACTTTGATCACTCGATTTTTGCTCCATGTATTAAAAGAGAAATAGAATTCCTAATTTCCAGTAATATTTAGTTACTATGGATACAGTTCTATTATTAAGGTAACCTTGAATATTCATCAGTATTAAGTACACTGTGTTGTTAGGCTACTATTGGAGGTAGTTGGCAATAATTTACAAACTGAGAACCTTGATTTATAATTGAAATGTAGGTTTAACACGAATCCGTTTATTCAAATAGACTGTGCACCGCTTGACAATATATGAAAGCGAAAATGGTCAAGAAATACCTTTTTGAATACAAGGCTAAGGGAACCATCTACGTCATCGACTAGTTAGATTAGTTGGTAGGCTTTGAAGTGTTCTAAAATTCTTTAGATATCTTTAGATTTGAGTAGCGCCGTATGGTTACACTCCCTATCTGCTGTTCTAAGTTTCCACTTTTCGCCGTCTGCTGCGATTTTTAACTTTGCATTTTTTTTTTTTTTTTTTGTTTTTGTTATTTCATTGGATTTATACATGGATTATTTTGACTGGCAATCTTTGGGGTGCTTACCATTTTTTGGATGTTTTGGTGCTGCACTTTTTGATTTAGTGGACGAAAACCTGTTTCGTCCTAGCTTCATATCCTAACAGAGACGATATGTGCCCATTGTTTCACAGATTGTGTTCATTATTGTATGAAGGCTATGCTGTCTCTTTTAAGACAGTACTGTACCGTTTAATTTGTCCAGAGTCACCGAGTTGCTTTTCTTAACCCTGGTTTCTGGATTAATTTGGATTGTTGCTAGAATACTTCTTTAGAACTAAAAGGATTTTTCAATTATGACGGGATATAAAGTTCTATCATCTTTTTTCTCCTTTGAGGCCTACTTTCTTTACTTTTCACATGGCTGTTAATTCACTTTAAGCTGTTGGTATAATTGTATTGCTTACTGGCATCATGTTTGCTTATACAAGAGATAAATTAATGTCAATAAACCCTGGGACATGCAGGGTTTTTCCAGTGGTCCAAAATAGACTGAAAGAACTGAATCTATGTGCTGTAAGAGCCAACGAAAGAGGCTTTCGATCCTTAAGCAAGACCCAAAAAAGAATACTATTGTTATCATCGATAGAAAAAGAAATCTTTCTGAAATCGCTCAAGATCCTAAGAACCTTAACTTCACCACAAATTCCAGAAACACTTCCATTGCAGTCTGGAATGCACAAACTATGATGGATAAGTCTGCTGACATTTGTGATGTTATTATTTCTGAAAAGTTTGATATATTTGCAATAACTGAAGCGTGGCACAGAGGCGGTACCCAAGACGGCCTGGTCTTAGCTGATATTTGTAACACGCTTCCAAAATTACGATATAGAATGTTTACTTCGAAGATGTAATCGTGGTGGCGGTATTTGCGTCATTTACCGACAACTTTTTCAAGTTCAGGAGATATCGTTGGAGGTCAAGTCCTTTGAAAGCCTGGTAATTAACTTCAGCTTTCGCCAGCAAGACTCGCTGAAATTGATAACCATTTATCACCCCAGCTCTAAAAATTAACTTGTAGCATTGGATTCCTTTACAGAATTTTGCCGTCTCCTTGAATTTACCAGCGTTTCTCCATCCCCTTTCATCATTTGCGGGGACTTTAATAATTTTCACTTCGACAACCCTCTTTCGAATGACACAAAAACCTTCAAAGACATCCTCAAATCTGCTGCGTTAGTTCAACATGTCGCAGAATCAACCCATTTCCATGGTCATACTCTCGACCTTCTTATCAGTAGTGATGAGGGAAGTGAGGTTAGGGATGTTTCAGTTCAGCATAGTCTTCCATGTGATCATGCTGTCATTTATTTCAACGCCATGTTGTATGATTTTCCTATCGTAAATAAAAGGTTTTCTATCAAGTACCGCAAAATAAGTGATATCGAACAAAATCAATTTCGGGCAGACGTATTGAACTCTGACCTCTTTAATTTAACAACTCTGTAACAAAATTGTTGTCACATGATAAAAGAGCCATACAAGAGTTACTATTTGTTCTTTTACATGCTCGGTGTAATATAAACGAAAGCTCCTCAAAGTAGGCATTCACTGCTGTGGTTTGGCACCTCCCACCACTTCCTCCCGCCTCTCAAAAGATGTCGATATTAGGGAGATTGTATAACAATTTCAGAAAACTGGGCTTGTTTGCACTGCGAAATTTATTTCATGATTGCTAGCTTATCAGGAAAATTTTTGTGAGCAAATACTGTTGATCTCTGTGAAGTGTCTTTTTATAATCATATACTTGTAGAAAAATCTTGCTTACTTCCTCTCAAAAGTTTCATTATATACAAGGTGTTTTTGTGTATTATTTACAAGCTAAACCAGGAAAATTTTATTTTAAGTTGTATCTTAAGTTGCAACAATTGAACTTAAGCCGACTAGGAGCGAAGGGGGGAATGAGGAGGCAAGTTACCCCCAAAGGAGTTGTAACTAAATCTCTTGAAATGATATCCAAACTTAACTTTTTACATTTACATAATGGGTCTATCATGCAAGTCCCTGTTCTGAACTGGCTAAAAGGAGTACACCGAACTTTTCATAAAGAGCTAAGTGGCTGGTAAGGGGTTGCAAAAACTGCCTCAACAGTCTTAACTTTCAAGTAATTTGGCACTGATCTAACGAACTGAGAAATGGGGAAATTCTTTAGACAACATTCTCTTCACTAATTCCCATTGACCCAAACAACAAGTAGTAGTTGCAGGACTTTACATTCAAGAACGTAATTTATTCAATATTTCATTAGATAAAGTGCAAAACTGTACTAAAAGTGGCGTAAACACCGGGATTTAACCCCCCACCCAACGACTATACAACCGTAATGTTTCCACCCACTCATTACTCACAGAACCCCTGCTGTCACACGTTTGCATCTCTTCGGAGACCCGCTGGCGGGTTGACAATTGTGTTCGGCTGAATTGCATCATTTCTGGTCTCTGGTAGGGCTTGCATCAAAGAAGAATTAGTGCTGTTCCCAAAATAGGTGCCTGCTCAGGAGGTGAATTGCGAGTGCTTCATACGGGGTTTGACCGTTTGAACAAAGGCCCAACGATCTTAGCTTCATGGTTCAGTGGTTAGAGCGTCCGCACTAGCAAGTGGAAGGTCCCGAGTTCGAATCCCGGTACAGTCAACTTTGATTTTTCACCTTGCCCAGATTTTTCAGCTTTACCGACTCAACTATATATATATATATATATATATATATATATATATATATATATATATATATATATATATATATATAATATATATATATATATATTTTGCTAATTTGGGATTAAGGGGAAATATCGTATGAAAAAAACCCGCCTATAAGGGGAAATCGTCTATAAGGGGAAAAAAAATCAGGTCGACTTAACGAAACTACACGCTTTTTCTATAGGAATACGTAAACGGATGGTAATGGCCTTTTCACTACATAATATATATGCCATTACTTCAATGTTGACCAAATTACGTACACGTATCTGTTAACACGTACAATTGGTGGGCCATTGAAATAACGTTGATGTATATCTGTTTTTCAAATTCAACCAAATGGAGAAATAATCTTATGTATTTTATTGTTTTTTTTTCGCCTTTTCGAAAGGTCGTCTAGCGCCTCTAAATTTTTTCCCCCAACCGTGGGTTTTAGCGTTATATATATATATATATATATATATATATATATATATATATATATATATATATATATATATATATATGTGTGTGTGTGTGTGTATGTATTTAACAAAGTAAACCAATCAATGGTAGAGTGCTCAATCTATGAAGGGAGCTTAAATATTGAAAGGTTGGGACTATAGGGTACTACAAGGCAGCTTTACAGCACTGTTTTGTAAGGGCCCAGTGTGGTATGTCCTTACTTTTCAGAAGCCTGATGTAGAATGGTGTCAACAAAGGTTTAGCATTTGTTTTGTACGTGTCCGTTTTTGACCGTACATTTGGTGTCGTGCTCTAATTCTTCTTTTGAAGCACGGACACTTTTGAAGCACGTGTCCGTGGATTGACTCATATATATATATATATATATATATATATATATATATATATATATATAAATATACATAGATATATAAATATATTGCTAATTTGGGATTAGGGGGAAATATTGTATGAAGAAACGTGCCTAAAAGGGGAAACCGTCTAAAAGGGGAAAAAATCAGGTCGACTTTGCGAAATCATACGCTTTTTATATAAGAATACGTAAACGGATGGTAACGTCCGTTTCACCACATGATTTACATGCTATTACTTCAATGTTGACCAAGTTACGTACCCGTATCTTTTACACGTACGGATGGTGGGCCATTAAAAAAAGCGTTGTTGTATATCTGGTTTCCAAAAGGGGAAATTTTTTAATGTATTTTATTGTTTTTTTTCTTCGCCTTAACGAAAACGCGATATATCGATTTATATTATATATATATATATATATATATATATATATATATATATATATATATATATATATATATATATATTACACAAGGTTGGTCACTACTGACTACAATACAACAGTGCTCAATACCGAAGGAGAGCTAGTATAATATAGTACATACGATGTAATTACAGCATTTTGCTACTCTGAGTTTCACGCACTCTGTGTGGCGATCATCAGGCAAATGACTGTAACAAACTCCTTGTACAGTTCAACACTACAAAAGCTGTCTCTTTCTTAATGCACGGTTCGGTTGTTTTCCTTTGTATGCGTTATCGTGTCAACACGTGGAGACGAGCTCTGTCCTTTTGTTAAGGTTTTTTTCGCTGGAACGGATTATTTCTAATTTCTCTTCGATGCACAGGTTGCAGAGGCCTGAGTGGTGTTTGATTTTCTTAGAATCTCCCATCTAATTGAGTAGTCTCTGTTTTTTGCCTTTAGCCCCCAGATATGTTTAGGGTTCTCCGTGTCGTTTTTGTAGCGGCTGTGTCTAAATGATTTGGCGTGGTTGTTATACCTAGTTTTGAACTGGCCGCTTGCAATGCCTGTATACAAAACGTTAGTATCGTCTGAAGTGACTGTGGCCTTGTAAATGACGTCACTGTCAAGGCAATTCCCTCGTAAGGGGCAACTGCTTGGCTGTCTGCAATTGCAGGTTTCTTGCTGAGGTTCCTGATGGGCTCTTTTTAAGACGGCTGAGTTGTTCGATTTGATGATTTGTTGCATATTTTTCATGCAGCTGTAGCTAACTTTGACTGTGTTTTTGTTGAAAATTTTGTGTAGCTTGTTGCCCTTTGGGAAATGTTTACTCGTTAACTTTAGGAAGGTTGCCCCAATATTCGTCTTCACATTTTTGGTGAATGGGGGGTTGTACCATATAATTTTTCTTGACCTGTTTTTCTTCCCTTCCCTGGTAGCTGATGTATCCTGGTATTTAATTTCTTGGACGAAAACAGAACACACTAGACACTCGAAATAATCCAAAAAAGTTCAATAAAACTCGAGCAAAGGAATGGATTATCAAATCTTCAGGCACACTTGGTGATATAACTGGTATAACGTTAAAAAGTTAAAAGTGTAAAAATGTACATATATGTATATATATATATACGTACGTTTATATATGTATATCTATACATATATATATATATGCATGTATATATATGCATATATATATGCATATATATATATATATATATATATATATATATATATATATATATATATATATATATATATATATATATATAACCAGGATCTCCCTGACACTGAATTCGCACACATCTTTCAAAGACTATATGCTTACAGGACAGAATATATACTTCAAGGATATAAACTTCAGGATGGTCAACATGTGCACCTCTGAAGACGATATCCTTTCAGAGTATGTTAAATGTGCGAGTTGTGTGTCCCTGATGTAACACTCCTTTGGAAACAACGGTAGGTGGCGCTATACTTATATCGACAAAGACTCTGACAGCTGTGGAAAAATACCATACTAAGACGGAAACGTCAGTCCTCATTTATCCATTTATTTATTTTCAAATCTTCTTAACGAGGTGTACATTACAAAATGAATTGCTAAGAAAACTGCTAGGATAGATTATGAAATAATGCAAACTTGCTGTCACTTGAACTTACAGTAATTTCTTTTATTTTGACCAAAAGAACACGGTTTCCTTCCTTATGTCTAGGAAGACATAACAGCTTCTTGGTCGGAGCCAGGAGGATGGAAGGCTACAGCCCCAAATAATTTAATTCAGTTTGAAGTTTTTCTTCAGAAGTTGTTATCAGCTGTGCGTGAGAACTGTCCAAAATTATCTTAGAAATTGCCAGACTCCAAGAGCTAAAGGTCTCAACCCCCTTATAATAGAAGCAAGTCCGACCGTCTTGAAACGTGTGTGAGCATTTTGGTCACTCCTCTGGTCAATCCTCGGAATAAATTTAGAGCACTTGTCGCACCAAGCTTTGCTTGTCTAGTTTCACTTTGTATGGCCACTACAACTCACAATTTGCGGACCAGCAATAAAACGGGAGTAAAAAATGAGTAAGAAGAATGTATATGTATAACGTCACCTGGGAAAACAGGGAAGGTTATTACCTCCCATTCCTTTCTGGAAAGACTGGAAACCGTTCACGGAAATTTTCCATTTCGTCGGGGAGCACTAGGAGGTTCGATAAAGTATATTATCCTCTACAGCGACCACACGCCGAGATGACTCTTGTTTTGCCCGTCAGCGGGGATATTCTTTACTATAAGAACCACAAATTTGGCACACGGAAAATTTTTGGGGTCACCATCCTTCCAGCAACCTGACGCCAGTGCTGGGTTTCTGGTTGATGGACTACCCCACCCTTCGTCAGACAAACCCTGGCTTGATCCCTAGGGTCACTGACAGACTGACGTTAAGAAAGCATTTGATACAACTCCGGCTTGAAACTTAAATATATTCAAAACAGCTCTTGGTTGCATTAAGGCAGGTTTATCTAACTTTTCTTTATTTTTTTTTTGTATTTATTGTCAAGTCCCGTGTCCCTTCCGCGTAGTAATGCTTTTAGTTTTAGCTTAACGTTTGAGGGTCAGCAAGCCAATTGGCTTATCGAGGACCCTATAGCAGAGAGAGCGTGGATGAACACCGGTGAGATTCGCCTTCTCTTTTCGACTAGTGCTCAGAGGTTCACGAGACCGGCGTGCACTAATCGCTCCCAATCTTACTCCCGGACCCCCCATTTAACGTCCCCATCTGAAGGACGTGAGTGTATCCCCAGTCTTAATCCACTCTCCCAAAGGCTGGGAGGGGTGGAGGTTCCTTACTCTGCTCCACTGCTCGACAGCTGAACTGAACAGCTTTTATGGGTAGTTTCAGATTTTCACATACAGCGGGAGAGTTTCAGATTTTTACACACAGCGGGAGATAATCAACAATACTTTTCTTTCAAAACGGTGACGTCACAGACTTTTTCGATCATTGTCTTAATAATAACTCATTCAGCGGACTAAATCATAAATTTGCTAAAGAATGCCAACGATTTGTGAAAATATTTTTATGGCGTACCCGTCCAACGTGATCAAAGCCCCGACCCGTTTTTTAGTTATTAGTAAATGTCGTCAAGTCTTAAGGAAAAGCTACTAGTGTGGATGTTTTCATTATCGTATATTTGGTACAGACACTTAGATTATTTAAAAGAAGTTTGAAAGAAAATTTAGACCTCATATTTCTCCGATATTACCAGGAAGATAAAGACAGGCATCTCTTTCAGTCATGTGCATGATTTAACTTCTTTTTAAAAAAGACCCCCCCCCCCCCACCAACACCGCCTCTCTCTCGACCTTGAAGTGACCTGAGACTAAACGAGTATGTTTTACAAAGCGTAACTCTGAGTAATCACTTCAGGGCTCATCGCTCCTGGACCCACAGAACGCGGGCCCTGGACCGCACTTTAGACTCGTTGTCGTGGGCTCCCTTTTAAAACTTCACGGATCCGCGCCCGTGACTGGCAGCAGATTCCAGCCAAGACTACAACAATGAAAATTACTTGAGACGGATGACTTATGGCCTCGTTGACACCGGTGCACAATATCATGCATGAATTATTACTCACAGTCAACGAAATTACTATTCGGACGAGGACAAGGCTTTGGAGTTGACGCGTGCAGTCAGTGATCAAGTTAATTGACTGTTCATGAAAACGAGTGGGGAACATTGTTTCATGATGTGCTACATTGCTACAACACTACAATCGAACGGGACTATGTCGCTTGAAATTTTGGCCACTATATAGTTACTTGTATATGGCCTGGTACTCGCCTGGTACCGGTCTAAGAACTAGCCCGGAATTGGTGCCACTGGAGTGAGAATGGCTCGGAGTCGGGTTAGAAGACTCGGATTCGGACTCAGATACACACCATTAACGGAAATGTTGTATACCGACCGAATGGTACTGCACACTGTGGCCCTAGTACACCTCATTTGCAGGGACTTGTGTGCTACATATCCTTTACTTTTAAGTCATTTTAAGCCTAATTTCATTCTTTCACAAGGTGAGTTGGGATTAAAAAACACTGATTCAAAAGTCCAATCTCTTTTGAGATATAAACATAGTATTAAAGTTGTTAAGTCAAATGTTCATTTGTGGTGGCGCTCTTCTGTTTGAGAAAAAGTGCCATTGTACTTGGCAACCGTCCACCATTTTCTTCCGTCTGTTGACGGTTTTCTTATGCCTTGAGAAGGGTGAATGTCGTAAGTATTGATATTTACTTTATGAATATCTAGGCCAAGGGAGGATTGGTGAGTGTATGATTGATTCATCGTTCTTTTGGTTGGGAAAAATTCACTTAGACTCCGCCATGAGGGCTTTTTAGCTCAAATATTTGTAGCACATGTGATTTAATTAGCTAGTAGGCCTAGGCTATGGTAATCACAGTTGTGTGTGTAAATATATGTTGTAAATTGAAATTCATTGATCATCATTTAATAATTTGAGAAGAAGAGACGAAATAATCATGAATCATTGTTGAAATCTAGAGAATCTTCTCAATCAAATCTTTCTGATCTTCATTGTGTGTGTAAAAATTATTTTTGCCGAATTTCGCTGGCAGGGAGGAAACAACCTGGGGTCGCAACAGAAAGGCGGCATTCAGCTTAGTTGTGACAAATAAATGGGGGCCTATATCCGGAAAAGTCAGAAATTCACATGAGAAGAAGTAAATTCGTTATACGATTTTTGACTGTGGTACTTACATTTTAGTTTTAAGGGGTTGAAGTGAATTATCAGATTGTGTACATTTGAAAAATATCGTTTTGAGCTTGTTAGAGTACGTGAAGGGTCCAACAATGAATGTTAAGGAATTAAAGGAGTTAGGGGTGGACATGGGTTTAAGTGGTGAAAATTTATTAGAGTTTGTGAAAGTACAGCAACAAATTTTGAAGGAAGAAAAGAAAAGCGAGAAAGAATTTCAGCTCGCCAAATCTGCCCAAGAAAAACAGTTTGAAATTGCTAGACTTGAAAAGGAAAATTCTAGACTAGAAAGGGAAAATTCTAGACTAGAAGGGAAAGATAATTAAAGGATTCCGAAAAGTCTAGACTTGAAAAAGAGATGGAACTTATTGCATTAAGAAATCAAACGGGAGGTGACGAGGATTTATTAAACTCCTCTACTGCTTCAAACCGGAGTTACGGCAATCTTAGCAGAATACCTACACCCAAAATGCCACACTTCGATGAGAAGGAGGATTTAGATGCCTACCTTCAAAGATTTGAAAGGTTTGCTTCGGCACAAGATTGGCCTCGAGATCAGTGGGCATTGAACCTGAGTTTATGTTTAAAGGGAGAAAGTCTGCGAGTTTACTCAAGGCTTCCGCCAAATGACTCGAAAGACTATGACAAATTAAAAGAAGCCTTGTTGAAAAGATTTCAGTTTACTAAAGAGGGGTTTCGCCTAAAATTTAGGAAAGAGAAGCCAAAGACGGGTGAAACAGCAACACAATTTATGACTAGGTTAGAAAATTATTTTTCAAGATGGTTAGAACTGGGAAAGGTAAAGAACACATTCAAAGATGTAGTTGATCTTATGCTAAGGGAACAATTTTTGAATATTTGCAACAAAGAGTTGTCACTTTTTCTACGTAAACTGATTGCAAGTCGGCAAAGAAATTAACAGAACTAGCTGATAAGTTTTTAGAAGCCCATGATCATGGTTTGGAGAATTGGGTTAAGTATCCCCAAGACAAGAGAGGGCCTAATGTCAAAATGGATGACAACTTGAGTCAGAATAATTTTGAAAACAAATTTCGGTCAAATGGTCAGAAGAAAATTGGCCCAAAATGTTTTGTATGTGGTAAGGTAGGCCACAAGGCAAGTGACTGTAGACAAAAATTTTCAGCGAGGTTTACGAAAGCCCAATCTGCAGTCACGAGTTAACAGGTATCTGGTGTGAAACCAAGTACCCAAAAAGAGGTGAAACAAAATGATCACCAAACTGGTCAAACTGCCAGTACATGTCTTATGAAACAAATTGAAGAAAGTGCTGGTCATACAATTAATTTGGCATGTGGGCACGACATTCCTATTGTTAGTGCAGCATGCAAGGAACCTTGCGAACTAACAGAGAAAATTCTGGAAAATGTTTTAGAACGTGTGCCTGTAGTAGAGGGATACCTTGGAGGGAAAAAGGTTTCAGTCTTGAGAGACAGTGGGTGTTCAGGAGTCATTGTGAAGAGAGCCCTAGTCTCTGATGATCAGTTGACAGGTGTTAGATCAACTGTGTGTGCTGATTGATGGCACTGTGAGAAAAACCCCTGAAGCACATATTGATGTAAGCACCCCCTTTTTCACAGGGCCCCTTAAGGCACTATGTATAAGAAATCCAGTGCATGATTTAATCATTGGAAATATTGAAGGGGTTAGAGGTCCCGATGACCCTGATCCTGAGTGGAACAAAAAGACCACTGAGGTGGAAAATCTGGAACAAAAAATAGTCCAGAGAAGTAACCAAAATTCTTCAAATGTAAGCGAAGAATTAGTTCAGGACTTAACAGAGGAGTCAGCACTAACTGTTGCAGTTAATGAAAATTCTAAGGTGACAGACAAATCAAAGGATGAAGTCACTGATGTTGTAGGTGCTGTGGAAACTAGAGCACAAAAACAGAAAAAGTGAGAAAATTCGGCCACTTCGAACGGCGAGTGTGCCCATTGAAAATGTTACGCCTGAGCGGTTAAAACAAGCTCAGAAGGAGGATTCGACTCTGAAAAATTGTTTGAGTCAAATAGGAATTAAAATACCTCTCAAGGGAAAGCAAGGGACTACAGAATTTTTCTTGAAGAAAGAAATCTTGTACCGTAGAGTATCTGAAAACGAGAAGGTTAAATATCAACTTGTAGTGCCAAATGCATACAGAGAACAAGTTATGAGATTGGTTCATGATTCTATTATGTCAGGTCACGTAGGTATATCTAAGACGTCAGACAAGTTTTAATGGCCTGGTGTAACGGCTGATATTTATCGTTATTGTAAATCATGCGATGTGTGTCAAAGAACTTGCGACAAGGGAAGGGTAACTAAGGTTCCATTGGGACGTATGCCTTTGATAGACACGCCTTTCAAAAGGGTGGCTGTTGATATCGTGGGACCAATCTCTCCAGTTTCTAGGAACGGGAATAGGTATATATTGAAGTTAGTCGATTACGCAACCAGATTTCCCGAAGCTGTCCCCCTACCCAGTATTGAGACAGAAAGGGTTGCTGAAGCCTTGGTAGATATATTTTCACGAGTTGGGGTTCCGTCTGAAATTTTAACTGACAGAGGTTCACAATTTACCTCAGACTTAATGAGGGAGGTGAGTCGGTTGTTGTCGCTGAGACAGCTCACCACAACGCCATACCACCCAATCTGTAATGGATTAGTCGAGAAATTCAACGGTACATTAAAAAGAATGCTTAAACGTATATGTGAGGAGAGACCCAACGGCTGGGACAGGTATGTAGGCCTTTACTTTTCGCTTACAGAGAGGCTCCGCAGGCTAGTACAGGTTTTGCCCCATTCGAGCTCCTCTATGGAAGGACTGTAAGAGGTCCAATGGCTATTCTTAAGGAAATGTGAACCTCAGATGTAGAGGACCCAGAAATTAGGTCAACTTATCAATATGTTCTAGATTTGAGGGAAAGACTAGAGAGTACCTGCGCTCTGGCTAAAGCAGAATTGCAAAAATCTTCAGAAAGGTATAGGAAATATTACAATAAGAGGTCAAAGAATGGAAAATTAAAACCTGGTGATTCAGTGTTGATTCTGCTCCCTACGGACCAGAACAAATTATTAATGCACTGGAAAGGGCCATTTACAGTGTTAGACAATGTAGGAGAAACGAGTTATGTGGTAGAAGTCAATGGCAAACCAAAGAGTTTCCATGCAAATTTATTGAAGGAGTATATTACAAGGGAAAGTCCCAATGCTATCGTGGCTTCCGTACTTTCAATGTCGGATGCAGAAGAGCAGGAGAGTTGTTTTGAAATTCCGCAGCTGCACACAAATCAAAGTGAAACCGCTGCAGATATAGTTATCAATGAAGAGTTGAATGGATGTCAAAGTAATGAGGTCAAATGTTTGTTTACAAATTTTTCTGATGTAATGAGTGACGTGCCTGGTCGAACAAATGTAATTGAATGTGATATCAAGGTTACTACTGAGGAACCTATTAAGACAAAACCATATCCGTTGGCATTTGCAACCAGAGAAACTGTAAAGGTTGAGATTCAGAAAATGATAAAATTGGGTGTTATTGAACCTTCGAATTCGCCTTATAGTTCTCCTGTGAAACTGGTACCAAAACCAGATGGGTCAAAGAGATTCTGCGTAGATTATCGAAATATTAATAAGGTTACTGTTTACGAAGCAGAGCCCATGCATTCGCAAGAGGACGTATTTTCGAGATTAGCTTCTGATAATTATTTTAGTAGAATCGATCTTACAAAGGGTTACTGGCAGATGCCCATGACACCCACAGCCAAGGAGAAAACTGCCTTTGCAACACCAGACGGGTTGTGGCAATTCACAACCATGCCATTTGGACTGGTCCAGGGACCAGCAGTGTTTACCAAGTTAATGCGTATGATTTTTAGAGATGTTCCAAACGTTGATAATTATTTGGATGATATTTTAGTTCATACCAAAACATGGGATGAACATGTGAAGACACTTCAGGTAGTTCTTCAGAAATTGAAAGAGAGTGGACTAACTGCTCGACCGAGCAAGTGTGCAATTGGTTACACCAAATTGGAATTTTTAGGGCACACAATTATAGGAGGCAAGTTGGGTCCCAAGCAGAGTACCCTGGACAAAATTCAGGAGGCACCGAGACCGGAGACTAAAACTCAAGTCAGGTCATTCCTAGGTCTCACAGGCTATTATAGGGACTACATTCCCAATTATTCAGCTGTAGCTGCGCCATTATCAGATTTAACTAGGAACGGTAGACCAAACAGAGTAGAGTGGGGTAGTGCACAAGAGAAAGCTTTCAAGGACCTCAAGGGGGCTTTAGTAAGTCCACTTCTCCTCCGACTTCCTGATGTTAACAAGGGGTTTGTGTTGAGAACCGATGCTTCCGATGTAGGAATCGGAGCCGTGTTATTACAAGAACATGAAGGGGAATTATTTTCAGTTTCATATGCTAGTAGAAAGTTGTTGCCAAGGGAAAGAAATTATTCAGTAATTGAACGAGAATGACTTGGATTAGTCTGGGCTGTTCAAAAATTACATGTTTATCTTTATGGGAAGAAATTTGTTTTGCAGACAGATTATGAGCCGCTGGTATACTTGAACAGAGCCAAGTTACTGAATTCAAGGATAATGAGATGGGCGTTAGTTTTACAAGAGTACAGGTTCACTTTAAAATCAATTAAGGGAAAACATAATGTTGGTGCAGATTACATGAGCCGTATGTAAATAAATGTATATACTTGTGAAACTGAAGTCTAAGCTGCAAATGAAGTGTAAAAAGCCTTTGATGATTTCGTTATTTTTATTTTGATACTTTGTACATGTATGATTGTAGGGATAGTTGTTGGGGTTATCGTAACGAAATGCTTTTATATCATATGATGGTGTCTTCAAATAAGTAGGTCAGGTGGACAAATATTGAAATATTTATCGTAAAGGGGGAGTAATTGTCATGGTTGAGCCAACTTACTTGGAAGAGCGCCACCACTCGGGGAAAGTTCAAGAATGATTGACAAGAGCTTGCACGTGCAGCGGAACTGTACCGGAAGGGTTTCCTGGAAAGTTTTAAAAATAGTTGCCCACAAAGGGACAAACGGAAACAGACTTGGAGCATAGCAGATGGACTGGTGAGAAAATAAGGGATTCGAGAGAAGGATTCTGACAATCAATGGAAGCAGATCGACTCTGACATAATTGGATATATTAATTAATGAATTAATTTTCGAAAGGAGGAGATGGTGAGGGATTGTATGATAAAGTGAATTGGAAGATCCGTATTTTGGACTGAGATACGTAGTCACGGGCGCCGAATTTGATTTTATTAAAGGAGGACCAGTTTGCTTCGTCATCTGGGTGACAAAGGCACGAGTACCATACTCTGCTGGTGGCGGACCGAGCTGCATGGTGACAACGACGGGACTAGCGAAAGCGAACTCCAGGAGTCGGTTATCACGCGTATCAGGAGAAGTCAGAAAAGAACCAGAAGGAAACCGAAAAGGGCCCTCGCGTCGCGTAAGTGATCACAAATTAAGATAATTCAGTGGGGTAAATAATTCACCGGTGTACTAGGCCGATAGGACTAAGGTAAATATATGTTGTAAATTGAAATTCATTGATCATCATTTAATAATTTGAGAAGGAGAGACGAAATAATCATGAATCATTGTTGAAATCTAGAGAATCTTCTCAATCAAATCTTTCTGATCTTCATTGTGTGTGTAAAAATTATTTTTGCCGAATTTCGCTGGCAGGGAGGAAACAACCTGGGGTCGCAACAGAAAGGCGGCATTCAGCTTAGTTGTGACATTCATACATGTTTAGTAAGATCACAAATGCAGCATCACAATCGTCCACACTAATACATGATACCGGACAATTAATTCGCAGAGCAGGTCCCTGTAAACTCTTATGGAGAGGGACCTAAGGCTAACAAGGTCATCAGATGTTTCAATGTAACTTCTTCGAGGTGAAAACTATACGGAATATTCACTAAGATATATCCCTACCCCCTAGTACAGCAAAATCACGAAAAACTGGATTTTGCCCCCCCCCCCCAAAGATTACTCGAGAATGAAAGTGACACTTGCATACATGGTCTTACCTTCAAAGTCTCACTCAGAATTATCTTTTATCCACAAAAGTTGCCAATTTTGAAATATTCTCTTCAGGTAGCACACCACCAATGATTCCTTCATTGATTTACACATGGATTTTGGTCCGTTTCGTGGCCCCTGAACCCTTGTAGAAGTTTTCAACTGACAAAAGCTACCCCTCATATGAAAGCTCATGAGTAGGCCTTGCACAAAAATTTCAAATTTGTGCACTATGACCTTTGAGATTTGAGCTAAGAAAGCTTGTATAATAGGATAGTGGTTCTTGTTTTTTACTTCATTGAAAACACCACTTTGTTTGGCGGAAGGATATATTGCAAAAAATGCCTGAAATACCTTCCATTTTCTTTATTTTCGCAGAATGAGTATTTCAACTCCTTTTCCACCACATACACATCACAAATAGAACACATCACTCCAGCAACATGGTCTACGTCGAGAGATAAGTGAAAAGACCAAGTGTAAAACCCTGACTAGCTGTAGGCTACACGTACCTTTACTAAGGACTAGTTCGCCTATGGCTCACTATACACCTGTATAAGGGAGCTAGGCTATATCGGCCCACCGGTGCACAGGCCTTTACTGAGGACTATAACAAAGTGTAAGACAGGCGAGATATGTCCAACAACTAAACATCTCAAAGTAAAGAAACTCCAGCACGAGATAACAATAGCTCAAAATCTGTCAAACATAAGCGTTTCCTCCCATTTTAGGACAAATTTATCAAGCCTAGCTTACATCCAGTGTTGCCTAAGGGTGGCTTCAAACGTTCAACGTCTTAAAAAGACCAAACAATTCTCCAAATCACTGTAAACGGTCCCTTTCCATCCTCTTATGATTTTTTATAATCGTGATATCATTCATGGAATATATTTGACATCACTATTATGGGCTTTTATAATATTTGGGTAGCCGACACAAGGTACCTTTTCTCTAGTCCTCAGTAAAGGCACTTGTATAGCCGGTCTCCGATAGCTCCCTATCTATACACGGCGGTCTATACGACGACCCATTAAATTCCGGCGTCTTGGACCAGCACTGTCGAAATTGATTTTCTCCTTATAGCAAAGCTAGGACCTAAAGTCTTCATATATACTACTACAACTTTTCTTACACTACTTCTGCAGTTGTTTTTTATCACTTCAAACTTCTGAAAGGCTCCGAAAATTTGAGTGATATTATAAAGTTTGTCACTTCGTAGAATATACTGCAGCGTTCGAAATATTTGTTGATGTAAGAATCACGTGTGCGTAACACTGTGACGTCACAAAGAAGGTAGTTCCTAATGTAGTACCTTTACATGCACATGGTAAGTTGCCTCTGCAAACATTCCACAATGACGTAACAGTGTAGCTCATTAGTATACTCGTGTACACAAAGTTCCTCAGTCACACAGTATATTTTACGGCGCAAAAAGTTGCTGGTTTTATTTCAAAAGTTTTGGCACTTTCCAGCAAATCTCAGTAATAAAAAACAGCTGCAATACTCCTGTAAGATCTGGAGAAAGAAGGTCATGGTTGTAAATTAAGATTTTACTTCCAAAATTTGCTGTGAGAAGAAAGACAGTTTCAACCATCACACAGACGGCCGATCCCTTGCTATTTCTATAGGTCGTTGTAAGTACTGTGTATAGTGAACTACAGGCGAACGACGACAGTCCTTTATTAATATTAAGACTACCATTTCTCGAAACAAAGGCATTTGAAACCTTGTGGAGGGAATTCCTCTGTCTCTTGAAAGCTTGCCCACGGAATTCACTCTTACTTTCAGGATAAAGAAAAACATGTTGATGAGAATAATAAATAAGTTTAAATTACACAGACCTACGTTGAAACTTTGTTAGTGAAAACTGCCTTAATTGACCGACTTACGGTACCACCATGATATCTATCGACATAGCCTATATGGATGATAATTAGTATAAGCCTCTGGCCAGTGCTGGGCTTACCTCGATATATTTAAAGATATCCCTCTTCCAAAGTTTTCAAGTTCACTGCATTACTCTTTTATCACGATTACGACAATGACTCAAGCCTATAAAGAGGGATTTCATGTGACGTCACGAGAGTGGGATTCCCAGGTACTAAAGGGCAAAACACACACGCAGTAAGCGTATAGACCTCATGCATATGATCTTAAGACTGTTTAAACCCTCCACGAATACTAGCCGTAAGTGCAGTTGCGTCGTTTTTAAATATTAGCGAGTTTCCATTTCAGGAGAGCTACAGAACGGAGAGCTTAACACAGATGGGTATGAGGAATTACACACTAACATTTTCAGTTTAGCGGCAAATTCAGGAATAATGTCAAAGACAGAGCAGAATACACAATTATAATGATGAACTTTTTTGTAATCACAAGACACATATATTTCTTGGTTTATACGGAAATAACCAGTAGAATACTTTCTACACGTGCATAAAGCGTTTGTTCGTCAAGTTCATTATCTGAGCTAGCAAAATAACGTCACAGAGACGTTTACGTGCAGACCAGGGACTACCCTCGTACCGTCCTCTGTCTAGGACAAACGTTAAATCGGTCGAAGACCGCACGTTCTGAAAATCAACACGACCGTGCGGTCTTCGCTTACATGCATGCTCAGCCGAGGTTTCTTGCTCCGTCCTCTCGTCTACCGTACCTGAAATTGAAAACGTCCTGTTAAAAACCCCAACGTCGGATCCAATAGTGTGCTGTGGATGCTTTATGCGTTTTGTGTTTAGCACGGGGAGGATTTGCGTACGTCAGCACTGCATTGCCGAAAGTAAAGCAATAGACCTTATGCATATGATGTCACAGAGCAGAAAGTGCTCCCTCGTTTGGAGGAAAAGGGCGTATCATTGCAAGTTACACCAACAAATGCAGACACCTTTTTGTCAACCAATCGTGATTGATTTTTTTCGGGAATTGTGGTCCTTGAGAGATCGTCAAGTAGCATATGAATTGTTTCTGGTAAAGGTTTATTAGAAGTTGTGTTGAGGGTGACAAAGTTGTAGCATGGAAGTAGCCTACTACCTACGAGGTAGTACTTTCATGGTTGTACAGAACATGTGTGTCATTACTTTGAAGTCTAGTCATGTAATGCAGATTGAAAGCATATCCAAGATGGATTCCGGGTACTTCAAAAAATATTTCATTTTGAAAGGAGGAAATTGTACACACATGTCATACAGTGTATTTCTGATTCCTTGCTGAAAGCACTGAGGCAAGGAATCTATGCAATGGTGATGTCGAGTGTGGGTGTGGGTGTGTGTGTTTGCGAAAGTCATTACAACTTAGCCTATCTATAACCCCATGTACCGAACGTAGCTAACGTCATGGCACCGCAACTAGTCTAGACATGCGTCTTGTTTCAGGGGCCTCTTGTACGTGCCCTATCAAAACTAACGTTCCATGCAAAAAGTATGAAACCGCGGACTGGAAATTCCCGAGATTACTGACAGTACATATTGTGCTATGATAAACCTATAAAGATGCTACTCCTTAGGCCAAGGGCGTAAGAAGCGGAGAGGTGGGTTTGATTGGCAAAAGCCCCACCCCCCCCCCCCTTCAAAAATATGGTCGGCGGAAGCGTGCTTCTTCCCCTTCAACTCCAGGACAAACACCCCTCTGTAAAAATGTCAAAAACTTGCAGTATTTTATCTTAAAGTTTGCTCAAATATTGCACCAAATTGTATCTCTAGTAGTACTGCACTTGGAGGGAAAGTAAATCAAACGTCAGGAGAAGATAAGACATCAGTGAGCCATAGTACCAGTAAAAAGACAAAATTGCGTGATAAGCCACAGTGCTCACAATATTTGCTCAAAGCTCTCCTCAACTAGGTGTGTATTTCAACTAGGCCCATAGGCCTAGCTACCTGTGAATTTAGATTTAGCCTTGTCTAAGTTAGACCTAACATCCGACCGCGCATAGTCTTAGTTAACATTTCATATAGCACCTACAAAACAACTGGGACGCGCATAGACTTTATTACGGTGGGAACGCGCGTATAGTTTTATTACATGGTTATGGCGCCAAGAACTAGTCATGCTTGACCCGTGAGATTGCAGTATACTTGTTATTAGCAGTTGGAGTTTTGGCCAAGGTTAGCTTAGATAACTGTGCATCTGAGGAGGTCATTTATGGTTTTTATTGTGGGTTTGTTACACCCAAGGTGAAAACTGAATTTTCAATGTCAAGTGAAGTCAATGGTCAATGTCACAAAGAAAAACCTACAGTTTGCCATACATTACCAAACTAATTTATAGCGAAAATAAAACTTGCCTTATGATCTTCGAGGCACAAGTTCTCATAACCTTCCACCTGCATACTAAGTTTGAGGACAGTAGTATTTTCAGTTTTGGATGAATTTGGGATACAATTTTGACCTTTTAAATGTAGTTTGACCTTGTGAACCTGTGACTTTTGACCTCTGGAGGTCACATGTCAAGTTGTTTAAAGTAGGCTTTGCCAAGACAAGAAATCAGGATCATTTACTGTTTCGTTCAGTTTTTGTAGCCAAATTTAAAAAATGCTTCTTTGAACATCTTGACCTTTGACCTTTGTGCTATCATGCTGAGGGTATTGGAGGCACAAATTCCAAGGACTATGCACCCCTCACCAAGTTTGGGGTCAGTAGTACCTTCAGTCTGGGACGGGAGCGCGACACGCTTTTGACCCCAAATTTGTCGTTTGACTTTCTGACCGCGTGGCCTTTGACCTCAGAAGGTCAAATGTCAAGTTGTGCAAAGTAGGCTTCTATCAGAATGCTAAGCGAAGAAGTGAGGATCATTTATTGTTTCTTTCTGTTTTTACAGCCAGATTTGGAAAATTGACCTAGCGTGACTTTTGACCTCTGACTTTTGACATATCAGCTGATGGTATTAGAGGTACATATTCCAAGGACTATGCACCCCTCACCGAGTTTGGGGTCAGTAGTATCTTCAGTTTTGAGTGAGTGCGTGAAACACTTTAACCCCAAAATTGTCATTTGACCTTCTGACCGCGTGACCTTTGACCTCAGAAGGTAAAATGTCAAGTTGTGCCAAAAGGGCTTCAATACGAAAGCTATGTCAAGAAATCAGGGCAATTAATTGCTTCATTCAGATTTTATGACCATATTTGGAAACTTGCGTTTTTGCCATTTTGACCTTTGACCTTTGGCCTATCATGGGTATGTGAGGCACAGGTTCGAAGGACTTGCACCCACTCATCAAGTTTGGGCTCAATCTTGTTGTTAGTTCAGGAGGAGTTCGCGACACACTTTTGACCTTGTGGATGCCTTTTGACTATCTGCGTATTTGACCCAAATTTTAGGCATATGTGGTGACATGACCAAAAAAACAGGACCTTCACCACTCTTTTCTGCCCCGCCCCTGAGTAGCGGTCATAAAGCCCCAATTTTCTCTACCATGTATTTCCATGGTTATGGTTGCTATGGCGACTGGCAGAGGTAAACGTGTTCACTTTTCAACAGGAAACGAAGCAAAATATCACATCCCCCACATACAATGTTTGTAGGGATGAGATAAAAACAATGGGGCATCACGATGACATAAAACCACGCACATCCATTTTGGAAGCCTTACACAGGTTGCGCACACATTGCGCAGTTCATGCGTTTCAGTGTATAGTGGTCTGTAGGCTTCGTGACTACAATGTGTGTCACGTACATCAGTAGTAACCTCAGCAGCTAGGGAGCAGTGTAGAACAGTCATGTGACTCAAGCTTCCTAGATCAGTCCGATAAGACCGGAAGAATTAAACGTTTTACGTCTGAGAATAAGAACAACTATTTCCGTCTTATTAGGACTGAATTACTAGCATTTTCCGTCATGGTCTGTTGTTTGGTGCAGGTTTTCAAGCCTCACTTTCTTTGATAGCCGTCATTTATTTTTGGGGTTTCCCCGTTTGTTTCATTCAAACTTTCTTCGCATTTTGTATTCCTACTTGCGTACATGTTAAACGGTTATCACGTAAGGTTTATTTTCTTTGGTCTAACGGTTTGCTCGGGGAGGTATGTGGCTGTTTTAAAGGCTTCAACGTGCAAAACGAACCTCATTAAGTTATACTTACAATTTTTTATTCATAAACAGCCTATGAAGATGACTATTTTGCCATTGTAGGTAAACGTTGGATGGCAACTCATTCGGGAGCTATGCGAAGGTTCTACACAGGACCTCCAGATGTACGTGTCAGGGAGTTTAGAAAAGAGTGTACCTTTTTCCTTGGGTAGCAATCTTAGATCGAGGTCAATATGGTCATCTATGGTAACTATAACTCTAAAATCCTTGTCAGCATGACGTAAAATCAGGAATCATTGGTACTTTTCATAACTTGGTATATCGATATACCATTGCATCTTCTGATTACAAACATATGAATTTGGTTCAGTCTGTTAATGTTGGTGACAACAATGTCCCAACATCTTCATATGTACGCAATATCAGTGTTGTATTTGATACCACCCTTTCCATGGAAGGGCATATTAGTACCGTCTGTGAAACGTGTTTCATTTAATGGCTATCATGGCCAATCGTAATGTACTTACCCATGGGCGGCGATACGGGGGGGGGGGGGACAGGGGGACATGTTCCCCCAATATTTTAGTGGGGGACATGTTCCCCCAATATTTTAGTGGGGGGACATAATATCAAATGTCCCCCAATATTTAGAGGTATGCAGAAAAACTTAAATGTTGTCACACACAATGTGGATATGAATAATTGCGATATTAGCCTACAGTATCAATGGCAGCTGGGGAAAACTGTTGATAGTCTTCCCCAGCTACCCTTAATACTGCCATTGATCAAAAATATGTGATCTGTATCCTCTAAAATGCACCAAATTGCTCGTCTTCCAGGGGCTTCACCCCTGGACCCCAACAGGGGACCTATGATCAGGCCCGTAGCACAGAGTGTTCTGATTATATGTGATATTACTACTTCGTACTCACACCAGGATATGACATTAGGCAATGTACAATAGGTTTGTTTCTGCACAGGGACGGAGGAGTTCAAGACAGATTGGGATTGGCTAGGAGTAACTTAGGAGAATTGGAGCTTTCTGGGACGAGGGAGGGGGCAGATTCTTTCATAAAAACTCCATAAACTTCCATAAAAATGTTCTAAATTTTCTTAACAAGAACCAAACATTTACAATTTTTCTCCAACAGAATCCCAAATTTTTCGGCGCGCTTCGCGTGCCCAAGGTTTCCTTTTGACATCCTTTTGACACCCGTCGCTTCTGGCAGCGCTTCAGGTAGCTGGACTCCTTATTGTAGCTTGCTCCCCACGTTGGGCATACCCTTTCACCACTGCCAGCTGAGTCTGCCAGCAGGTTTTACCATGCATGGCAAATAATTTTCCTGCAAAATTTCGGCGCTCCTCGCGTCCAATTCTCACGAGTTGTATAACCTATGAACACTATTAGCACAAAAATTCCCAGTGAACCATTCTAGCCAAAGCTAGGTGAAGGCTCAAAGTTATATGCCGGGCAGCAAGGGGTCTCCATGTAGCAACCGACCTAATACCTTGAGTAACATGCCTAACGTGACGTCTGTAAACTAAAATTGCTCATATCACAATTTATTCAAAATTTATCTTTAATACAATACAATTTATCTTCATACAAAATTTCAATCAAAAATACTGTAATTATCATCTGAACTGTGAGCTGTGAAGCGCTTGATATGCTCTCACTGTCATTCATAGTCCTGCTCAAAGCTCCATGCAAGTGGTCCCATTTTGTTAATTCCGAGGACATTCGGGGAATTTTCATTTGGATGCTAACAAAATCATTCTGGATCACATCAAGCCTGCCTAATGGCAGTTCCCGGTCACCTCACCGTTCGCAAAGTAATTTACTCTTCACCTGCGTTTGTGGAGCTGAAGAATCACCATCGTGATCATAGCTTTGTTCCCTTCACTTCTGGAGACTTTCCAGTTTCCACGTCTCTGCAGTATTGCAAAAGCAGGGGAAATTCCCACCAGAAGAGCGAAAATTTCGCGCTCTTTGCACGCATGTGCACACATACCACAGAGAAGTTAAAGCTATCTGTGGTAGGCTTGAGATATCTCCTGCGGTTCACTCAAAATGTTATCACATGGTGGCACTACTGACTACAAACATAATGTTCTTCGGTGCCCCCTATGAGGTGCTGGTGCCCCCTATATTAAACTTCCTGTATGGCTACGGGTCTGCCTTTGGTGGTACCCTGTACCCCTGCCGGACCCTGTACCCTTGCCGGAGTGTTCACTCAAGCAAGTGCCCCCACCCCCTATAATTTTAACAGATCGCCGCCCCTGTACCTACTTACTGAAACAGAGGAAAAAACTTGTGCATGCCTTTGTTACTTCTAGGTTGGACTTTAATAATTCTTTATCGTACAACACTTCTCAGTCTATGTTAGCCCCCCCCCCCCCCCACACACACACACATAAAATCGTGCGCAGGATATGGAGGCTAGGTTAATTACTGGTGCCTTTGAGTACCATCATGTAACCCATACACTACAAGATCTGCATTGGGTAACTATTCCTCATTGTGTAAAGTACAAGATTCTATTGGTTGCTTAAATTGTCTATCCCCTGACTACATAAAGTACTTGATTGTTCATCATCGTCGTCGTCATCATCACCATCATCGTCATTATTAGTATTACTAATATTTTCCAACACTAATTTATTTCTTTTCATCTTTGCACTGATCCATTAATAACCATTTTGCTCATCATTTTCTTTCATAAACCATGCACTTGTTTCTGAACCAAAAATAAGAAAGATCATTAAAACAATCACAACACAACGATGAGTTATTTATCTAGTCTTTGATATCTTCAAAATGTTTTGTTTTGTTAACTCTTAGTATTATGAGTAAGGTACCGTCTTCTGCTTTTTTGCATTTAAATCAGTTTTCCCACTGTCAATCAAATATGTTTGGTACCTTATTTTCTTACTTGCATTGGAAGATATAAAATTTTAAATGGTAAATCGAAAATTTATAGGAATGCCTAATCAGTTGCATAAACCAAAAAAAAAAATATTTTTTTAACAAAAAAAAAATATTTTTCAATAAACCTCATTTCAATATCTAGCAAGAAAGTTTACTTCCTCAATAGTTTTTTCATGAATTTTACAAAATATAAACGGGCTTACAATCATTTTTTTAAGATGTAGTCTTCAATTGTTACCTAGAACTTTATGTAAAACACGAAATTAAAAATATTGTAGCTGTGCCTTCATTACAGAAAACCAAACACTTGAAACAAATCAAATATTACTGTCAAAATTAAAATTCAAGTTCAAATTTTTTCATTACTTAAGATGGAATAAGGATATCTTAAATAGTGATTGCACCGGGTCCAAAATTCGGAACCGGGTACCCAAAGTCGATGGTCGGTCGGGTACCCGGGTACCCGAAAATATAACTTCTGTTAGGCTACAAGTTTGTTGTAAAGTCATAATATAGAAATTTTGCTTTGCACGTTGATATAATATAACACCAACGTATCTTACATATGGGCATGACAAGTGTTCTTAGGCGTGTGCTTGATAAATTTTGCTAGGAAAAAGTAACATGTTAGGTGTTTTGTCACACGTGCAATCTATATTAGTGAAACTTTGGATCCAAATAGCAGTTTCAGAACCGGGTTCTGACATCGTCGGTCGGGTACCCGGTGCAAGCACTAATCTTAAACTATAATACTATATGCTTATTGTGATGTACGTTGTTCCCTAAACAGTTTCTTCAATAAACAATCGACATGCACAATGACTTACTGAGTGGTCTGTTTCTTGCAACTCTTGTTTCCACAAAGTTGGGATAGCAGAAATTAATCCATTGTAAACTGTAAAAGGAACATTACATAAAACATAGTGTGTCACAAACTCACTCTACATCAATGGCCTTCCATTATTATCAAAAGAGTTGTGTATGCAATCATTCATTTATAAAAAAAAAAATCATATTACACGGTCTTTGTTACTTTAACATTTGAGGTGTCCCAAATTATCTCTTTTTCGAAGTTACACGTTGTATTTTTGAAACTCAAAGTAGACCACGCTTTACAAACATTAGCTTTAAATGAATTATTTCTATATGAAATCGCTTCCTTATTAAGACTGTTTATAAGATAGAACTTTTCCCAACACCATTTCAGTGATAATCAAAGAATGTCTCCCACGCACCTTTGTTCTCCTTTAAATGCCTTTTAATTCACGAAATTTTCAGACTATTACTAGAGGTTTCTAAGTGAACTACCTTCAACCCCCTAAATAAATGTATGACGTTTAACCTTTTCAGGCTTATCCTTCCAAATTAACCATGCAGGCTTTTATTTATATCCGTGATTAAGCCTATCGGAGGATATGGAAGAGTGTGAAGAGAAAGACAAGTTGTGACATTGCAAAGGTATTAAAAATAATTTTTCCGATTGAAGTAATACCCGATAATTCCAAAGGCTTAACATCCGTTTAACCCTAGACAGTTTCGGGGGAAAATTTAGGCGGAAAATGTCTTCCCTGTTACAAGTAAACCTATTACCCAATAATGTCACTGGCCTCTTTGACCAGGTGACAAGGAAGTCCTTAACAGAATGAGGTTTCGAATAAGTAAATGGACTAATGGGGAAACGAATCGTGTTATCAAAATTATCTTTTAGACCAGGGGCTTTCCCAAAATAATCCAACATATGAAAACTCTCCTGAAGAGAATCTGGGCTTCTATCTAGTTTATAAATAGTTGTACCGTCAGCACATTGTGAAATTTTGATTTCCTAGTTTAAAATACCCCGACCTCTAATTATATAATTAAAATTAATTTTTGGGCTAGAATTTCAACTGAAATAATAAACGAGTACGGACCAAGAGAACAGCCTTATCTACCTCTTTTCTAGGTTGATATATCTGAAGGAGTACCGGTTGTTTTGAAGACACGCTGAACTATTGTTCTGGAGACTATGGATCCAGTTTATAAAAGAATCACCAAACTTAAATTCCTTTAAGCAGTAATGTAAAAACATCCATTGGAGTGTATCAATTTTGTTTTCAAAATCAACGAACGTAGTAAATCCGGAAATACTTTTTCCCTATCAGATCTAAAGTAAATCGAAGGTTCTCTCCAATAAAATAATTTTTCAAAAATTCTGCTTTATAATGACCAATAATTTGGGCCAAACATTGTAAGACGGTTGGCAATAGCCTTCACAGCTATTTTATAATCAGTGTTGTCGAGCGTAAACGGTTTAAAATTTGTAACAATTGAAAATCTAGTAGGAATCATATTTATAATGTTCCCGCACTGTTCCGGAGATAATATCCCCTTTGAAACCATAATTGAAAGATTTTGCTACCAAAAGATCTATTGTGTTCCAAAATAATTTGCTAAACTCAGAAGCAAGGCCATCAAAACCAGACGACTTATCAGGGTCATACTATCAAGCGCAGCACGACATTCATCTACAGTTAATATACCATGAGGTGGCTTCTTCATCTGTCAATGTACGATGAAAAGTAAATTCACCAAAAAATTCAAAGGATTCAAATCTGTTGAAGCTGAGACGTAAAAACTACTATAGAACCGACAGAGTTCATTCAGAATTCCTTCATTTGAGGTGGTAAGAGCACCATCCGTTTTTGTAATATGATTTATCGTATTCTGAGTTTTACTCCGTCTTTCCAAATTGCGAAAGTACTTGCTATCCTTCTACCTATCCTAAACTCACCTTGCTCGTAATCTTATCTGAATTTTCTTCAATTGAAAATTATATACCTGCAACATTTTATTTGGTGCTTTCTTCAAAAGACTGTTTGCACTGAGATCCCATTTACTTCAAAGCTGTCTTTCCACAAATTACCATGCCCAATAAGATTCTTCTCCCGTCGTCTACTGTTTTGAGCCAGGTTTTACTAAATTTTATTGTAATTTTACGAATATTATGCTTGATATAATCCCATTCAAAAAGCTGCACGTTTCCAGTGTTTAAAAATAATCAAAAGATTGTCATTTAAAAATGACTTAATCATGTTTACGTATTCGTTGTTTGTCAACAAGGAGTTGTAAAACTTCCAGAATCATGATCCTCTTTTACCAGTCACGGTACTGATTGCAATGAACACAAAAGAAAACTCATATTAAATCATCATGAGTTACTTTGGTTATAAGAGCGTTGGATATAAGAAACACATTAATTAAGAAGACTTGGATATAAGAAAAATTGAGAAGGCAATAAACATTATCGTTAAAACTTGACTTCCACTTACATTGCTTTGAAGGCTAGTGGCTATTCTACCAAATGTCTACTAACTTATAAAGCGTCATTACATTCAGACATTCCTCTCGAATCTTGAAGTTTGTGTGACGCACACCATTTTTCTTATGTAGGTCAAAAGTAAAAACAAAATTAAAGTCTGCACCGAAAATAATTTTACCACCATCGAAGTCTCCCATCTTATGTAAAATTGTGTTGTAAACACTGGATTATTCTACAATCGATATTCGGACTGTAAATGTTAAAGTGTACCTAAAGTCTAAAATTTCAAAAAGATATGTTACAAAGCTTGAAAAATGCATCCAGCTGGTCCAACTCCTATCTTCACAGGACATTCCTAAGCCGAGATATAAGATGTTGAAGCTTATTCACTCAATTTAAAATGGTAGATTGCACAATAATTTGTGATGTCATTCTTTTACCTCAAATTACAGTCCTTGATTTTTCTTTGTTGTTTCGAAAGCCACTGCACCATGTGCCAAAATGTGACCCCAGTCTTACTGGTATAGGGTGACTTGGCTTATAAGCCCCCTCCCTACAACATGCTGTGTAAGGGAACAGTGAAAACATCTTAATTTCAAAAGAAAACAAAAGCAGGTAATGTGAGTTGTGCAAGAAGGGCATCATAAATTATTGCGAAATCGACTATTTCAAATTAAGTGAATAAGTTTCAACATTTTATATCTCAGCAACCGAGTAAGCTATGAAAACTGGAGTTGGATGAATGGAATTCATTTTCCAACCGATAAAATTCATATTCTTTTAATTCTAGACTTTAGGTCTACTTTAACAATATAAAAACTAGATCATTAAACCTAATCTCCGAAATAACTTAACGCCCGCATTGTCGATATAGTTTTTTACAACCTCGAAGGACATTGTCGGCTTAAAAAATCACTAACCCCCTGCTATCATTAGAATCAGATGAAACAACATTCTCCCTCCCCATTCATTGGACTAAAACGGTTCCTGATCAGAAATTCTATGTGACTCTTCAATGAAAGTGACACCAGGTTTTTGATTGTGAATAAAAGTAAAAAGTTGACTTTTTGTCGACATTTGCCTCAAGCCCCTTCCATTATATATACAAAACGTTAGAGAACCTATCTGACTAGAGAGCTTTATTTAGTACCAAAACCACAGTGAAAAATTTAGATGTAAAAGCAAAACTTTTACGAGAAAGGCCAACTTGGTAGAGGCAATTGTTTCACAGTGCAAAAGGGAATTGCCTATAAGGTTAAAAGAATCACATCCATTGTACATTGTCGAGTTTGAATTCTAAATAGTAAAATTGACACTTAAATAATCATTTTCACAACACTCTGCAATTGAAGTGATTCCACTGAGCACTAATTCTTTTGCAGAGTAATAAAGTGTATGGTTGGAATCTGGAAACTTTGAGTTTTGAAACACAAAAACAATTAGCATTTCAACCCTAAAACAACAAGAAAACCTGCTGCAATCGAACTCCGATTACTTGGCATTAAAACTCCACAGGGAGACAGCAACACATCACCAAGAAAAAGCAATCCACTTTATTGGACAGAACAAAGACGATTGGTTTCCAGAGGGCTTCAAAATTATGTTTGAACAAAGGTTTGGTAAAATTGGAACGGTTTTCCATCTTGTCCCGGCCATTTTTCTGCATAGAGTTTGAATTTTGTACCATTGGTATAGAGATCTGCTATACTTGGCTTCTTCCATTTCCTTTTTTGCGATAAATCAATAAGGTCAAATCATCCGTAATAAAATACCCTTCTTCTGCAATTTTTCGCTCTGGTTTCTTAATGCTATGATTTTGTCTTGAAAGAAGAACAAACGGACCAGAAGATTACGATTACGACCTTTATGTTGTGCACTGTCCCTATAGGCTCTTTCTTTGCATTTGGAATACCAACTTTCTCTAGGACCTTTTAAGTTTCGTCAGGAGTTGATGGGTGTTCCACAATCCGAATATAACTTCTCCTTGAAAATCCATCCTATTTGTTGGGCTGTTTGAATTTTTCCGATTCGACTTCCTCATATTCGTTGCTCCAACAATTTGTAGATGCGCTCATTTTCTTTCTCCTTGTTTTCAGGTGCAGCAACTCTGGCATTTGTGCAGCTATAAAAATGAATCTCTATTCGTTTAAAATACTTTGTTATGCGACATAGAGAGACTTCAATGTGACCTACTGTCAGGGGCAGATAAAATACCCTATTTGTTTCTTACAACTTCTAGAAATTTTCATGGTTCCTCTTCATTGTATTGAAGGAGTACTGAGGGATTAGACATTCTTTAATAAGGAATCGATTTGGCAATACAGTGGAGGGTAATGTAACCATTAATTCGGGAAATAATGACATGAGAATGTTTGCGTGGATAAAATAGTAATTGAATGGGAATAACAGAGAGACTAAAACACTTCAGGTTGAGCCCCTAAAGAAGCAGGACGTGGGGCTGTAGTTTGGGGAGCAGAAATCCTTTGGGAGTAATGTTTGGTTTCGCCCCTTGGCTCTTAGCCAGAGAGTCGAGGGGACTTTTGAAAAGTAGTGGTTATCTGCCTAAGAAGTACGCCGATTTTTGGTAAAGTTTCTTAGGCATTGCGGAGGGTGTCACGGGAACTCTTTCGGGTGTAAGCAAACACCGTAGAGGATGATTTGTGATGTAGGCATCGAGGAGGGTGTATTGCTAGTAGTTTTCTAGACGTACTAGGTGTAAAAAGCTACTTTTTCAAAGTTTCCTATCGTAATCTTGTATGTCATGTGAACCACGTCCGCAGAGGAAAATTGTAAGTACCATGTTTTACTTGGAAGGGCCCTCCCGGTAACCCGGCAAACTTGCGGAAATTGGCCAGAAGTTAGATGAAACATTTAAAGTCTTACTTTTACTGTTTTCAGAATGTACTGGAGACTAGGACTGGTTCAACAAGCCTCCATTCAGGCACCACCTAGAAAGGAACAATTCCTCACCCCTTGACCAACATAGTTTTTAGTACCTCGACCTACAAGGGTACAACTTTTATCCGGTGTACAGGTACCGTTTAAGTTTAGTGGATATCCGAGTGTGAGTGTGCAGAAGGTTGAGGTCAAAAACTGATGAATGTGACTCCAAGATGTGGGAATAAGATTGTTATTACATATTTTGAAAGAGTTCTGTAATAAATAAGTTAAAAGTTTGCAACCCACGTGTCGTGATGTGTATTTTCTCAGGGCTAGTGAGCTGTATTATTCTGAAATCCTTATGCTTAATGTGAAATCATACCCCAAGATGCACTAGTTTTTCACTTGCCTGCGTAGCAAGCTTTTACATTGTGACAACTACTCAGATCTTTCGTTGTGTCTTGTACACCAGACATAATTTCATTGTTCGAGGTTTCATTCATAGAGTTAATATTATTGTTGTTGTTCTTGCTGCTGCTGTTGCTGCTGCTGTTGCTGTTGTTGTTGCCAATATTATCATTGTTATTTTTGTTCATTATTATCATTGCTATTATTTTTCATTATTATCATTATAATCGTTACTATCATTGCTATCATTATCTTAATTATCACTATTATTTTTATCCGCTCTAACCTGTGATTTATATCCTGTGGACTTTTTTGCTGATTATGCTTTTATTCGTTCATTGACAAATGAAGAAGCTCACTCATGTTATGATATACAGTACTAAGTATAGAGGGATGCCGTATTGCACTGGAAGGAGTATGACCCTAATAAGTTGCCTGGCTCCGATGGCCTTATTCGTGAGTTTTATTAATGTTTTTGAGACGCAATAGGTCCTTTGGTAGTAAAGTCTTTAAATTATGGTTTTTCAAAGAGAATAATATGCTTAGAACAGTGCAGAGACATTATAAATGTGATTTTGAAGCCTTAGAAAGATTCTGGTGTTGTCCAAAATTTACGACTGATAAAGCTTCCCAAAACTGGTTACAATATCTCTAGCAAGGCCATTGTCAACCGTCTGAAACTTGTTATGCCTCATCTTATTGGTTATAGACAAACGGGCTTTTTGAAAAAAACCGCTTTATTGGAGAAATCATTTATAATGGATTACTTTCTGCTATTCCGACCTCGCGGAAACAAAAAAAATGCAATATACTGACCACTCAGGAAAAAATTGTGAGGATTTATTGAAGAAATTGTTTCATCAAAAGTGTATTTCACTATAGAAATGGAACTTTAATTTTAACAATGATATTTGGTCAAATATTACTTTAGTGCCTGGTTTTCAATAAAGAATGCAAAGTTACAATATTTTTCATTTCGTTTTAGGTACTGTAGGGAGATTACACCTTATGCCTTTTTTTTTAAATTTAACAACTATTAAACACTTATTTTGGGATTTTCTTTGTTAGGTGTTGAAATAAGATTTATTGGTAGATGTCTTGTTTTTGCAAAAACAATATCTTTGCTGCTTTTAAATAGCTGTCTAAAAATCCTGACGATGTCTTGATTTATCATATAAAATTCCATATCTTCCATTGGAAACACGAAAATAAGGTACCTAGTTACAAAAAGATACTGTATGGAGGAAGAGTTTATTGTATGACGCACAGGCGGGATTACGGGGGGCGAGGGGACACTTGCCTTCACTTTTTTTCCAGAGATTAAAAAATAATAAAATAATAAAATAATAAAAAAAATGAGCGAAAGGAAACGAGACGAGAAATAATAAGAGAATTTTTAAAAGCCTATTATTATGAAATTTTGCAATGTTAAATGGAGGAAAACGTTAACATCAAACACCATAAAAATGCTAGGAAGATTTTTCTCAACGCGCTAAGAGCACATCCCCAGAGAAAACTGACTAATACAATTGAAAAATTTGTCTGGCATCGTGGCATTTCTTTTCAAAACATGTTCCTACTAGCCACACTATTGTAACTTGAAGCTTTGCAATAAGGGTCACTGAAAGTACTTATCGACATCATTAAATGCACCACGATCCTTTCAAACAAAACGCCAAATCCTACCACATGTTTAGGGAATCACAATTTTCGATACAGTTTGCGGCGTGCTTCGCATGAGCCTAGTATGCATCGATGCCTCATTAGTACTGCTGTACCTTTGTGCGTAGGAAAACTTTGGTGGAATTGCCTCATCATTACTTCTTGTAGGACAGTTTGAGTAAATTACTATATCCAAAAACCCTCGCTACGCCTCTCGCAATTCATTTTTCCCACAAACTACTATGCACCATCCTCAGCAAATAGACTGAGGGTCACTATCTTAAATTTGCGATCATCATAAGAAAATATTTCATTAGTATTTCAAATTACTTCAAGGGAAGCAGGATTTTCTTAAGAAATGGTCTAGAATGACCGCAAAATCCGTCAAGTTTAAGAAAAATTGCATCCGACCGAAGGTTTCGCCGGCCACAGCTTTCCAAGGTGCAGCCTCCGACTAAATTACTTCCCTGGCATTTCGACCGCCTATGCTCTTGTCCATGTCCATGTAAAAACTACTCACAAAAGATTTCGTGGGCACCTATTTTAAATATTGTTTCGGGATTCAAGGTTACTCCTGTAGAACATCTCTTATGTCAAAGCTTTGTACAAACTCGACCATTATCATTGAAACCACTAGTTTCCCTTGGCTGTAGACAGGGGAAGGAGGAGTTTCCCACTCCCCCAAAACTTTTCAAAATAAGGTTTTTATCACCATCGATCTGTGTAAATTTGCACACCTTTTTGAGATTGTTTATATGCAAGTTGTAAAGCACGGAATGTGCCATTTCCGGTACCGTAATATGAGACAGGCGCTTAGCAAAGGGGGTGGGACAAGAGCCCAATGTTTCAGGATACTTTTCTCAGCTTTTCTTTTACCCATATCTCTAAAAAGTCTAAAAAATACGATTTTTTTCAGCATGCTTTGCGTACGTACCCACCCTGAGTCCCAAAGCCCTGGAAAACCCTCAAATAATCCATTTCTTCTCCTTCCCTAAGCTCTCTGCATTATCAAGCCATTCCGACTGTTGGTCATACAGAGTAAGAATATAATTAAAAAAAGTCAAATTGTTATTTTGTGATCTGTTAAGTGCCCACCTTATGTTATTTGAATATGAAGCTAAAATGCATTTGTAATGCCTACAAATTTCGTAAGTACCCAGAACTTACGGGTGCTTTGTCCCCTGGACCCCCACCGGTGCTCTGCCCCTGGACTCCACAGGGACCCTGTGGAGGGCCCTGGACCCGACGCGGTTAGGCCTCTGGTACCGTTTGGCAGTTCACCCGGGTTTGTCCCTGCACATTCAGATACCAAATCCCGCCCGTGGTATGACGGGTTACAACAGTTTTATACTCATAAGTATTAATTATATCAATATTAAAAAGGTAAATTAAGAAATGAAGTCTAACACTCGAGAGCAACAGGTAGAAATAAATATCGATACATTTTGCCTAGTCAAATCTTAAAACATTTTATTGCCTTAAAATTTTTGATGCTTTATTGTAAGAAGTCATTTGAAATAAAGGACAAAATACTGTTATGTTTGTCCTTTTACTACAGTGGAGTGACTTATCAAGTTGCTTAAGCCAATGAATGGATACTATCGTCATATTTCTGAGCATTGCTGCACCTAATAATTTAAAAACCAATTTGAAGGCAGTTGTACCTTTCATAATATTGTTCTATTGTTCTGCGCATTGGACTGAAAATCTGCCATATTTTTCAAAACGTTCAGGATTTAACGGAAAAAGACTATTAACAGAATAATTTCCATTTTCATAGAAAGAGTATTTAAGAGAAAAATTAATGTTTAACGAGCTTCACTTGACGGTCTTGCATTATAACTCATTCATGCATGTATAATAAAGAAATTAGTTTCTCTCTGAAAACTACTTGAAAAATACCTTAAAACCTCCCACGTGCTTGACTTTTTAAAGAACTTGTATTTTGTTCTAATTAGTTCTTGACAAACTTATATTTGTAGCGATTGCTCGATGGCACTTAGGTATTGTAAAGCACGATGCCCATGTTCACGGAAGAACAATATGTTACAGAACGTGCGAGAGCCATTCCACCACTAACAGTTCTCAAGATGGACTCTTCTGTGTGCTCCTGTCAGGTTTCTTTCTTAGTTGTTTGACAGAAAGCTAATTTGCAGTAAAGTAAAACAAGACAGTTATTGCGATCATATGAATATCCAGGCTTTCCCTATATACACCGATTTAACAGTCTTGAGTGTTCATCATTGTGATATAACTCTTCAGTAATGCTCAATTGAAGGTCTTTATAAGTTTGTTGTCACTGGTCATCTAGTGGTCATTTAAAGCCATGTTTACATAGGCTGTTAAAACACGCTTAAAGTACCTTCCATTTTCCAACTCACATCTTCAGGTACTAGAATACTTTACTTGAAAAGGGGGAGACCATTGAAAAAGGGGAGACCATTGGGCTTCTTCAGCAGCTAAAAAAAAAACAAGTTGAGGATCCTCCCTTCTTGAGTTCTTGGGTTTGAACCATAATGATTGAAAATACTACATCAAGAATATTGTACTCATGTAGACTAGTACTAAGATTTGTAGGTCCCTCCGAATACAATACTTTACAGAACAAAACCTCAAAGCCACTTGTGTTCTTGAGTTTGAACCTTAATGATTAAAAATACTACATCATGAATATTGTAATCTTGTGGAGTATTAAATTCTGTACGTCCCTCAGTATACTGTACTGTACGGCATAGAACCTAATACCACTCGTGAGTATATGGTATTTAAAAGACAACCAAAATGTCATCAGGGCAACGAAGCATTGGGAAGTTGATTGTCCGTTGGAAAACCACTTGATATTCCTTAAAATTTTACTTTACCGATTGTGATGGTTCCTTAAACATGTAGTGTAATACAATTTAGGAACGTAGATGTAAATGCTTAACGACACTTACCGATAGGTTCAATCCCATCATTACTCTAAGAGGTAATAAACAAACATGCCAGAAGACGTAAAGGCTTTTAGCCATGTTATAAGTGGTATGTTGGTCGCATTCATAACTACATTAAGAATTTTAACAACACTATTAGCCTAAATATACGAAATGATGACTTGCTAGTTGGATTGAGTTGATTTGAGTTGACAAGAGATGGGATGAGATGAGGTGAATGGAATGGAGGCATTTCGTTTATTCGGATTGTAATTGTAGGCTCAAATGTTAATCCACATCACTAATTGGATCAATGGAGTTGGCTGGGGCATCTAGGCTTAAATCAATGGTGAGTACGATACGTTACTGCTATATGTAGAAAATATGTTTAGGATGAACACTCGTTCTCTCCCAACTCTGTAAACACATTAATACACTTCTCTAAACTTAATCAGCATTTAAACGCTAAATGTTTGAGCAGTAAGTATTAACACCGAACGTTTAAGAATTTGGCACTTGTCCTTAGAAGATAAGCATGTTTATACAATATGGGGTCATTTTGTTGCAAAATGATATGGTTTTATTCCTAAAATAGTTTGAATGTGTGCGCCACATTTGTTTTATTAACTTAAATAATTTATACACATCTTTGACCGGTCTATCTAGTTGTTCGTTTTGAATCAGTTTAGTACAGTCGGACTGTAATAAGTCACATTTCCCTCACAGCAAAAGTGAATCATTAAAATTAACTGAGCTATATCAATGGTGACAGCAGGGAGTTGTCCAGTTGCACTTACAAACTTACACAGCACGCAACGGTTCCCATAGTGATGCAAAAGTTAATCCCAGATGTTCTTACTTTTACGCCTATGATTGAGGGGATGTTCATAGTTACGTATCCACATGTGCTTGCCACAGTGGTGACAAGTTCCCTTCCATTCTGGACCATAAAGATCAAACATTTTGAATTCATTAGGTGAGCTTTGCCTATGAAGGTACTGATCTGCAATTGAACAAATAACATCATTTGACAAATGATTTTGGTAATGTTCCCTAATTGAATGCTCTCTAACGGTTCCTAACGACTTCCATTTAAAATATTCTAGATACGCCGTGTCGTTCTTGTCTAAGTATTCCAAGTAATCTCTTAGGTGCTCCATAGAGTTAAATTGATCCACATGTATGAACGAACCCGGAGGAGCCACTTTGTTATAATTTTCAAATCGAGGTCCAGTCACGATCGGAACGGTTCCGATAACTAAGGCGTGCCAAAATTTCTCAGTTACGTAATCTTCACAGCAGCTATTTTCCAATGCGAGAGAAAATTTGTAAGCGCTCACTCTTTTGTCTATTTCGTTGTTGCATGTTGTTGTCCATTTTCCACTACATACGGACAAATTTCCACATTTTCCAAAAGTATCTATATTTATGACGCGCTGAAGATCAAAGACAAACTTTGTTCTGTCCCACTGTAAAGTCTCACAATGACTACATATCCAAATGATCAAATTTGTTTTGTCTTTAAGGAGCTGAGTAACGTTTACAACGGGATTTGAGTTCTCGTTCCTGAAAGGCTCATAGTATCCATATGGAGAGGGAATATCAGCACTAGTATGATAGGTATTAGATATATTGTAAGTTTCATTTCGGAAGAACCATGGCATCATGTAACCACGAGCATATACTGGACTTTCCTCAGATTGAAACACCCACATTTGACCAGGCGATCTGTAAAATCGGAGTTTCAGCCAGACGTTCATATCGAGGTAATTCGCCACAAATGAAAATAACACCACATGTGCCTTTTCGATTGCTTCCACCTTGCCTACATGATCAAGAAAGATGTCAGTTTTCTCGAAAGCTGGGCATGAAATTTTTACAGGTAACTTCCTTAACACTGTGACCCAATTGCCACAAAGCCCCACTACACTAATCTTGACACAACGACCTGTGTTGTTAGACGGGCAGTGTAAAGGCTCAGTTCTGGTAGAACAGAGATTCATGCTTCCAACGTGCTTTGGATTTACGTGCAAGTCTGTATTTTCCAACGATATTGGGAAATTAAGATCTAAAGGATCATGTTCCGACAGAACAAATCTTTCAAAATAGAGTATATCTTCTACCGCTTGGCTCATTTTGGGCTTCGGATAGTTATGGAAATAGTCTGGCATCACATCCAAGTAAATATAACCAAATGATAGTACTAAAGCTACAACGACACACACTGACAAGAAAAGTAGTTCAAACTTAGGGATTAATCGATACCTGATTTTGTGGTCGATGTTAGTTGAAGCCATTATATTTTTGCAAATTATTTCTCAAATCTGTTCGAAGATGGCACCCACTCTAAATAACAACTAGGGCCTAAGTACTTTTCAAACGAAAACCTTTTCGTTGAATAGTTTACTTAATGTTGAGTTACGACAAAGTCAAGTGCCATTTCTTACTTGTATGCTCGCTTGTAATACTCGTCGAACAAAGCTTACCCTTAGATGAGTTCCCCGCTTCGAATCAGGTTGATCGTTGTCTATCATGTGGTGAATATTAGTGATTAGTGTAAACGTTCAAACTGAAGGATGCCGTATCCCAACATGACTCCATAAAAACATACGGTAGTGCGCAGTGCCCACTTTAGCACTTTTCAATAAGTTTTGGTATTTGTTTGATCCAACAGTTGAAGTATGTGATTATTTGGCTGCAAATAGCGACTCATTGGTATTTCAAAATGTGTTTCAGTATTATAAAAAGTCAAACACAAGAAAGTGGCATAAATCTACGTCCTTTTCCATAAATTAAGCAAACACTTTTGTTCTACGCTTCGTGGTATTTTCATTTAATATTTTCACAACACGATGTTAACGTTTTCATATTTTTGTTCACACGCAAGCCACATCAGTGTTACCAGTCTACCACTTTGCTTTACTAAAGTCTATAATTTAAAGTCATTTGTTGGTGACAACATTATGCTTAAAAAAATGAAAAATAAATCTCAATATCCTGTTAAGTTTGGAAAATACTAATCTTCCATAAAATGGTTGTTGTTTTTGATTCCTTGCCGAAGGCAGGCAAGAAAACTATGCGATGGTGATTTGTGTGTGCGTGTGTATGTGACGTTTAGCTTGTAAAAACGACACTGTTTATATTTGGTATATGGATTTGTCGTGGTAAGAATAAGAACCCTTTTGTTTTGGTGGGGTCAAAGGTCATTTGAGGTCACCAGAGGGTAAACTGCGAAAACCTTGTAAACACGATATCTCAAGACAGCAATGACTGACACTTTTCATATTTTGTATATAGATTTTTCATGGTGACAGGATGATCCTTATTGTTTTGGTGAAGGTCAAATGTCATTTGCGGTGACCGGAGGTTAAACTGCGAAAACCTTGTTAATGGCTTGTAAACACGATATCTCAAGGTAGCAATTACGGACACTTTTCACACTTGGTATATAGATTTGTCATGTTAAGGGGCAGAACCCTATTGTTTTGGTGCAGGTCAAGAGTCATTTGAGGTCACCAGAGGTAAAATCGAAAAGCTTGTAAACATGATATTTCAAGATAGCAATGACGGACACTTTTTATATTTGGTATATAGATTTGTCAAAATGTAAGGACAAACCTTATGGACAAAGGTCATTTGAGGTCACCGAAGGTTAAACGGCGAAGACCTTGTAAATGGCTTGTAAACACGATATCTCAAGCAGTGACAGACAATTATCATACTTGGTATGTAGCTTTTTCATGTTAAGAGGAAGAAGCCTGTTGTTTTGAGTGGAGGTCAAAGGTTATCTTGGGTCACCGGGGTCAAACACTGAAAACTTTGTTAACCTAACATCTCAAGGCAGGAAGCTTAGACAGATTTCATAATTAGTGTGTAGATGCGCTAGGGTAAGAAAAAGAAGCCTCTTGTTTTGGTAGAAGTCAAAGGTCATCTGGGGTCACTGGGGTCAAACACAGAAAACCTTGTTAACACGATATCTCCAGATAGGAAGCTTGTATAGATTTCATACATGGAACGTGGGTGCCTTATGATCCGAGAAAGAACCCTTTTGTTTTTGATGGAGGTCAAAAGTCAGCTGGTGTCACCAGAGGTCAAACACTGAAAACCTTGTTAACACAATATCTCAAGGTAGGAAGCTTGGATAGATGTCATACTTGATATGTCCATGCCATAAAGTGAGAAGAACCATATTGTCTTTTTTTGAGGTCAAAGATCATCTCGGGTCACCAGGGTCAAACTGTGGGTACCTCCGTAACAAAATTTCTCAAGGTAGGAAGCTTGGATAGGTTTCATACTTGGTACGTGCATGAGTTATGGTCTGAGGAAGAAGTCTTTTGTTTTGTTGGAGGTCAAAGTCGGGGTCACCAGGGGTCAAAAAGCAAAATTTCCCAAGAATTTCTAAGATTGTCATATGTGGTCACCAGAGGTCAAAAAGCAAAATTTCCCGAGGATCCCAGCATTTTCATCTGGGGACACTAAAGGTCAAAAAACAAAATTTTCCAAGAATTCCCAAGATCGTCATCAACGGTCACCAGAGTTCAAAAAGCAAAATATCCCAAGAAATCGTCATTTGGGGTCACCAGAGATCAAAAGCAAAATTTCCCTAGAATTTTCAAGACGCAAGATCCATTGGAGGTCAAATCCCTTTCATGATACTTCCTTTTTTCTTGTTTGTTATATTTGGTGGGGTTCATAGGCCATGTGAGGTAAGCAGAGGTCATATTATTAAAACATCGTGAAATGATATAGTCAATAAAGATAAGTTTGAGGGATTAACCTCAGTGGAACAAGCATCCCCATTTGGCAAGGAATCACTAAGCCTTTTGGTAAATACTAAGCATGATGGGAAATCTTTTATGTTATCTGTTATCATATTGATTACACAGGGTTTTTTATTTTTTTTTTCAAAATGATGACACAACTTCCGAAATGTTTAATAACGTAGTTGGTAGACCCTACATATAGCCTAGTTTAGCCGAATGCATACGGACATCGCAAACCGCGAAAGGCGAAACAGAAAATAAGTTTCGTGTTTCTGACGTCCGTGTGTGATGGAGAAAACAGAAAGCATTGTTTGTTTCGCTAAACAAGTGTTTCGGTCTACCGTGTGCTTTGCCTGTTTCGCGTTTCGCGAAACAAGTTGCGAGTCACAACATGAAACCGTCTTGGACGTCTTAGTTTCCTTATGTAGAAAATTGTTAGTTAATACCTTGTGTGGTTGAAATGGCCATATATGTTCCTTGTCTCTTTCCCAGAGTATTAGAACAAGGAAATGAAGGAGAAGGCAGTAAAACAATTGCAAACATTCTTCAAAAACATGTATTTTCCACCGACTTTAGTTCTCGACTACGTTCATGAAGGTGCTGCCTAGAACAGCACAGTTTTGCTGATTACTAGTGTCTTTTACTCACTTTTGAACGTCCCCCGGCTAGTAGCCAGAAATTCTGACATTGGCAGGGAAACACGTACAGCATTCAGACTTCAAAAACGGGAAACTGACTACCTGCACTGTGTACCTTGGCAATCGTTTTTTCTATATAAAGGCAAGAAAGTCTGTACGAAGACAGCGAGGCCATCTAGTTCCGCCCACTCCCCTTCCTTGCCGTAGCGAGAAATTAGAGCCGTGTCTGTTGCCAGAAATCTGAGTTTAGCTGCTAGTCTTTCTGCGGGAGGCATGTTCCGTCGCATGTTTTTATCTTTTTGCAGACAACTGGTGCGTGCCGTTTCCCTTACGACTCCTGATCTTAAGTAAAAGCAGGGGTGACCGCTAGGATTTGGCCCGCATGGGACCAGGCTCATGATTGTGTGTGTGTGTAAGTGTGTGTGTGTGTGTGGGGGGGGGGGTAACCCGAAGCTTTCACCAGCTACAGAGGCGACGGGTTTGCTGGACCAGGGAGTTGTCCCAACAACTCCCTGGCTGAACAATGTCGACAGAGGATGAGGAAGGGATTGAAAGAAAACCTTTGCATAATACCATTCAGTTCCAGGGTACATTTTGCATAGTATTGGTATAAACTTGAAGTGCCGAGTTGTGTGCTGATTTCTTTTTTATCGGGCAATTCTGAATTATGTGAATGTATAAGGCGCAAAGCGTGCAGATATTACGTGGTACACATAAAAGAATCTGTACTAAGTTAATGGCAAAAATCACGGCAACTGTTGGGGCGGTTGACACTTGTCGGGGAATGTATACACTCTTAAACGTGCCATATCAAATCTGAAAAGGATCGTATGAATATGAACAGTAATATCTTATAAAAAGATCACTCAATAGAATTTTATAAAAATGATAAGTATTGCCCCTCCAAATGTTTGATCCGGATTTGAAAAGGGTTCCGGATCGGATATTTGAAACGGCACTTCTAATCATTTTAATCAGGATCTATTGAAATGCTATTTCCCCAAATTCCCCCTGATCATTTTCTATACAAACATCATGCAAGTAGCGATTTTTGATACACTGAAAAAGGACAACTAGAAATGTGTCTGGGAACAAAACATAATCCCTTACTATTCTCTGTTTACAAAAGAAACAATGGAAATATAGAATACAACATGGCATAATTAATGAATGATAACGCCCCACAACAGGCTGTAAGCATAATTTGTGTATAGACACTGTATACACTTCTCGTTGTTATATCTAACCTATATTTAGATGTTGTCATATCTGCCAACACCTAATATGACAAAAGTGTATTTTGAAGCCCCCAAAAGTGTACTTTTCAAAGAAAGAGTATTTTTAGACAGCCTTTTCAAAAGCAAGAAAATGTACCATGCCAAATGTCCGAAAAATAATGCGACCACACACTACCTCCCCCATCCCCACCCCCATAAAATGTGGGCAATGTTTCCAAGAAAGATTATGATACACACACTTAAAGAGCTGCATTAAAAAATATCTATAGAAACATTTTGTATACAGAAAACATTTAATGTTATACAATACTAGGCTTTAGTATTTAAATTTAATACTGCATCATGTATGTATGTCATGATAAGCAGCAGCAGCCATGGTTTTCTATTGTTTTAATCAAATAATATGCCAACATGTCCCAAAAGCCAAAAACTTTCAATCTATGTGAGTCAAATTGCTTCTATTTCCCTCCCAGGCTGTATAATTCCTTAAAACAATTCTCTTGCTTCGTGTAGGTACAAATGAAATACTTTATTGCGAAGTTTCTCATGCCAATTAACACACTACAGTATAACATAAGGTCAATGCAAGTTAAGCTTAGCTAAAATTAGCTTTAAAATTTTTACAAATAGGCAGAGAGAAAACCAGAAAGCATAGTTAGCCTAAAATATACACAATACATTAAAAAGTTCCTTTATAGGCCCTTCCTCTGATAAAACTAAAACATAGTTTAACTTGTGCTTGCAAAGTTGAAAACAAAACTGAAGTTAGTATTATGTTATGCACAAAGCATAAAAACTGGAGAGAGTGGTGGGTATTTGTGGAAACAGTCTAAGGACACCATTTTGCTCGCTACCAATGTGCCTTTATGAAAGTCTTCAGCAGTAAACAAAATGCACCGATGTAATGACAATTGAGTTCAGGGAAGTAGTGTTAGCTCACCAGTGCTACACAAAACATAAGTGAATCTGCCGATGTTGTGCAAAATAATATCGGCAGTGAAAGTGTGTCTTCATGTATTGCATAATACAATGTACACATGACTATAAACAGCTCCGTTTAATTACAGACCTTTTATGGTGAAAAATCTTATTTTACTGGGTGAAATCGTACAGTCGTATGTTCAAAGAATACACTTGTGGCTGTGGCACAAAACAAAACAATTCATCTTTAACCAGGTCTTTTTTCGCTTTTTAATGTAAAAGGTAACCTACATGCTACAGATTGGCCTTTGATATGAAATAAACTATAAATGAAAACAAAATATGGTGGTTTCTCGCCTTCAGATGCATCTAAATGATTACTTTTTGTTCAGAAGGGTTCAGGAGGATAACACTTGGCATAGACTTCTGTTTTCCATTTCCCTCCCCAAGCCCAAAAATAAATTTCTGAATGAAAACATTTTTCTTTATAGTTAACAATGGTCAAGGAAGTCCCTATTTCCTACGAATATAAGTTGGAATAATTTAGACCAGCGTATCGTCAGATCTATTTTAGTTGACTTCAAATGGTTATTGAGACTTGTCTTGACCTGTTGTTTGTCATAATTTTAACCACTTTGGAATGTTTTATTCACACTTATAAATGACAATGTTATATTACACTGATGTCTTTTCAGAACTTGGTAATTAACATGCACCTTGTCAGCTGAACTATGACAAAGTTTCTTCCAAGTTCGGCATTTACTTCTGAATAAAATAATCCATTATAACGACTGCGTAGTTTACCTCTATTGCATATTCCACTGCACCCCACTGTAGAAACTGCAGGGAGACAGTAACGGTGATGAGAATATTTCATTGTTTTAATAGTTGATGCCAGTTGTATAGTTCTGCCAGTTCTGAGTAACAGAATTTTCAGTTGTTTATATTTATGATTGCCAAATCTTCATGCCCACGCAGGCAGCAGATATCAGGGTACACCACACATCTGACACTGCGCAGGTTCCTGTTTATTCACCTGGGTAAGGAGAATGGCGAAAGCAGAATGAAGTATCTTACAGAAGAAAACAGCGAACTTGAAGCAGCCCTGCCTGCGAATCTAGTAGCACCTTGTCCAGGAAGTGCCCATGCTGGTGGCCTCCCGCGGTTTAACCCTGTACTACTGTACGGGGGCTTTAATCTTTTATCTAGTACCAGACTCCTCGCGTAACTTTACATCACCTTGATGAGAAGTGACTATCAGAAATATGCTCCATTTGTCTTGTTCTATTCCCAGTGTTCAATGCATTCCCCATGAACAACATAGCAGGAGTAGTACAATACAGTGCACTCATAGATCTGACTAAATACACCTTGGTAGAGAGGAAAAGCTGAGATTAAGTCTTTTGAACAAGGAGGCATCACAATAGTATAGACACTGGCTTAAAGAAACAATCTTGAGAAACTTTCAAAGCCCTTACCACAGGGACACTGCCTTCAAAATAATAACGTACCACATCAAATTAAACAAAGCTGTCGCAGGCTTCAACTCCTGATGCGTGTTTATTTGGCTCCTTCTTTCCATTCTTCGCCTTTTCCATACCAGGAGGGAGCAGCAACGGTAAAACCTGAAGGACGATGTTGCTCTCCTGGTCATCTGTAAGACAAAAATTAATAAAATCTATATATTGGCTGGTGACCATCACGAAGTTTAACTCTGGTCACCTAAAAAAACCTTCAACTTCTACATCATTGACAACACACTCACTCTATACTAACCAAACTGACTATTTGGTGCCACTTGCAAACCATGAAAGGAGATACCTCTGGTCATTTCAGATAACCTGTTTGACCCCTATCTTCCATAACATGTTTTCCCAAAGGCTAAATCATAGCTCTCTTCAACTATAGTAAAAGTGGCTAAAATGGGGAAATACAGCTTTTATAAATTGGGCTTCAAATGAAAATTGAATTTGGCGTCTGGCGGCTGTCAATGACCTTGAATTGCCTATCCTTGTACACCCAATATGTACCACATCTACTGGGTATTGTCACTATCTTGTAAAAAGCAGAAGAAAATCATATTCAAGGATTTGGTCTTTGACCGACACTGTCCAAATGTAACATTAGACCACCTACAATTCTATGAACATTTATGGTATCACCGAATGGGCCATATGGCCTAGAAAGTTTTATCAGCATTTGTCCACCACCTTTAAGTAATAAACATAGGAACCTCAGAGAAAGACACGGTGCAATGATATTACCTCCACTGGTATAGCCAATTCAGCTGAATATCATTTCAGTTACTTTCACTGAGCTCAATTGGTTCAAGTGAGAATGTCACATACTGCACCCTAACAGGACAATTGCAGTCATGCAGTTATACCATTACAGTCTGTACGAATCTGGAGTGCATGTCATTCGTAAGTAGCGTATCCAAATCACAATTTACCTTGCTTAGTTAATGGATCAGCAATATATTGCAACTAAGTGTCCATTACCTTTCCATTCAGAAGGGAGACATTCCCTTTATAACATGAACTTTACCTGCCTCCAAGGTTCCATCAAAGTGGAGTAGCTGCCTCCAGTGAACTTGTGTGTTGGCATATGCAATTATCTCTTTAAATATCTTTAGCCACTTCAAATAGAGTTGTTACAGAGCTGCCGGTAATCTCGCTTTACCTGCATGTAACAAATACACTTGTGCTCTTAAAAACATGTACACATTTTTTCAAACTATTTTACATTTACTAACCGGTGGGAAACGAGCTTTAATGCCTCTAAATGTAAACTTCTTCAGATCACATTTAAGAAGCCTTTAAGTTATACATACATAACACATAAACGTAAGTACTTAGGGGTTGTTGTTAACAGGCAGCTAGACTGAAATGACCATGTGCATAGGGTTGCTTCTAGTGGCATTTGAGGGGCCCTGCAGAGGAACTTACCCTTACTCGAAATCCAGATACGGGATTTATATCTGGGACAGATAAAAAATTTGGCAGATATACCCCAGATTTACGCCAGAACCAGATCTAAGCCTTATATGGCCAGATAAAGTTTTATCTGGATCAAGTCTTTATATCGAACAGATAAAATTTTATCTGGACCAGATGTGGTCCTCATATGAGCTGAATATATTTCCATATATGGCCCATATCTGCACCAGATATGGAATGTACATCAGGTCAGATTAAAAGTTGGGCAGATATAACACAGATCTAAATCAGAACCAGATCTAAACCATATATATGGCCAGATAAAGTTTCAACCGGATCAAGTCTTTATATGGCACAGATAAAATTGTATCCGGACCATATCTGTTTTAGTTATGAATCATAGTTAGGACTTATAGTCCACACTCTTCATTGAGAACTGAACTCCAGCAGAAAATGTTGAAGAGCTCCATAAAGAATTTAATGGTATTTAAAAGTATTGGGTTGAATTGACTTAAGTACATAAATTCAACTTATTTTATAACAGTGAACAGAAAAATGCCTTAAATTTTTCTATTTTATGTAATCACAGTGATATCGGCTTCTTATTTTAAACTTTATTAAGTATTTCACTCTAAATTTGGTTTACTGTGTAGTGCATATTTTACTTTCAACTTCCTAAATCATGAAAAATATAGGTTTAGATACAAGCTCCGCCCAAATATGTTAATCATTTTCATAAGTGCACTAAATATAATACGGTATTAACAAAAGTGTAGCCACTAAATAACTGCAATGTTTGGGAAAGTGATGCTGTATCCAAAACATGTCTTAATTAATTGTAACAAGCATAATCCAAGAATCAAATCAAATAAAAAATAAAACAAACTAACAAAATGCGCATTAGCATATCTAGCATATCAAGTTATATCTGGCTTGATATGGCCATATAAAACTTTATTTGCATATCTGGCATGGATTTTTATTATGTTATATCTGGCTTGATATAACCATATAAAACTTTAATTACATATCTGGAAAGGCATCTCATCCGTTACATCTGGCTTGATATGGCCATATAAAACTTTATTTGCATATCTGGAATTGCATTGTATCAATTTATATCTGGATTGATATGGCCATATAAAACTTTATTTGCATATCTGGGTTGGCATCTCATCAAATTATATCTGGCTTGATATGGCCATATAAAACTGTATTTACATATCTGGACAGACATTTCGTCAATTTATATCTGGATTGATATGGCCATATAAAGCTTTATTTACATATCTGGAAAGGCATTCCATCCCTTATATCTGGCTTGATATGGCCATATTAAACTGTATTTACATATCTGGAAAGGCATTTCATCAAGTTATATCTGGCTTGATGTGGCCATATAAAACTTTATTTGCATATCTGGAATTGCATTGTATCAATTTATATCTGGCTTGATATGGCCATATAAAACTTTATTTACATATCTGGACTGGCATTTCATCAAGTTATATCTGGCTTGATATGGTCATATAAAACTTTATTTGCATATCTGGAATTACATTGTATTAATTTATATCTGGCTTGATATGGCCATATAAAACAAAACTGTATTTACATATCTGGACTGGCATTTCATCAAGTTATATCTGGCTTGATATGGTCATATAATACTTTATTTACATATCTGGACAGACATTTCATCAAGTTATATCTGGCTTGATATGACCATATTTAACTTTATTTACATATCTGGACTGGCATTTCATCAAGTTATATCTGCTTGATATGGCCATATTAAGGCTGTATTTAACCAGATATATCCAGATATCAATCCATATCTGGATTTGGAGTAAGGGTATTCTCGCGGTTCAGAGAGGTAAAAGTATGTGCTTAAAATTAGAAGCCTGGAGTCCGCATTCTAGAAATCAAGTAAACCGTCCCTAGATGCCAAATGGTGCCAAACGGTGCCAAGCAGCTCGTTTTGTTATGGGCAGTTTAAGAGAAGGGCCTTTGTTTTTTTGGATGCTTACTGAGCTTCAGTGGGATTCTCTCTGCCTATTAGTGTTCTATGTTTTATAAGATTCAAAATGCCCTAATTAATATCTCATTTCCTGGCTGTGTTGTTCCTATAGATTGTCAAGTAGTACTGTAAGCACTATTCAGGCTTGAGTGAATGCCTTCAAATACACTTTCTTTGTTCATACCATTTCAATTGGGAAAAGGCTGCTGGACAGTGTGGTCACTGTTCCATCTGTCCACCAGTTAAGTTCAGTAATTGGCATTGCCAATATTGTAGGGTGTCCAGTTACATTAGTTCATTGTTTCTTGTACTTGCATCTGCCTGCTCTCTGTTTGTTGTTTGAGTGCTTTCGCTTATTTTGCACGTCAGCACAAAACTCCCTGGACAAACTGGGCTTTTTTGGCAGTATATGATTCAAGATTCAAGACAAAAGACAACACATAAAATGGTGTGTCATCTGCATTAATATGCATCTGACGCATATATCTTATTATTGTGCCAGCGGAAGAAAGAAAACAGACTTACAGAAAATAAAACCTAAGACCACGACCTTGACAGAACATTAATGTTGTGGTTGCTCAGTTCTAAGCGTTCCTATTTACTAGCCATGTTCTCTTTGTAATAAAGGTTCTATCCATTTTAAAAGTGTACCATGCACAGAAACAATTATTTACAATTTTTTAACATATTATGTTTGTGAGTAACTGGGTTAAGTAAGGAGCTGTTGCTTTCAAGTTTACCTTTATCATACACCAGTGTTATTCCCCATGCTGGTCAAACGGGTTTGCTCTATATTCAGTCCTATATGTTATGACTCCAATGAACCACCTTCATGAAAAGAAACAGAAACTTTCTGGCTTCTAAATTCTTTGGAAGCTTGAATAATGACTTGCTTTTTTAAGACACTTTTTTTGGACTTGTCAATTATCTCAAGGGTTCTTTTAAGGCAGCGGTCGGCAAACTGGGGGTCGCGACCCTTTTGAGGGTCGCAAAAATATTTCAGAGGGTTGCAAAAACATTCAAGAGAGAAAAAAAATATTGCCAAATTTTTTAAATTTTTTAATTTTTTTTAATTTTTATTTGCCAGAATTCTAGTCGGCTATCAAGAGCGAATATTCATTTGCTGCATTTTTGTAGCCGTTTTGCACTACCTGGATGCGTGAGAGCTGTTTCGGCGTTGTAGCAGAAACCACCGTACGCTTTTAACTAACGGAGAATCTTGAGTCTATTCTGAGAGTCGCAATTTCTCCACTCCAACCAAGAACCGAGAACAGTGTAAGAGAAAAGCACGCTCACATAGGCAGTGTAAGAGAAAAGCGAGCTCACACAGGCGACAGAAGGGGGACGGGGGACATCCCCCATAAATTTTTCAGTGGGGGATGTCCTCAATAAGTCCTCCGTAGCAACCAAATATTGCCCGTTGACGAATGGACTGCAATATTTTACCTTTTCGGCGTTCCTCTTACACCTTAACATCAGCAGAATCCGAACAGCGAGACTTTTACCGGCGAAATTTGTGTACATTTTTGTTACAACAAATCGCATTTGATGGGATTCAGTTTTGAAAAAAATTTCCAAAGGGGAGGGGATGGCCCCCTCCCCATATCACTGTTGAACCAGTTCAGTCAATCTCAAACAAAGACCCTGCATCCACTGGTGCACTTAATATGCCACTTCCTTACACCCCTCCAAGGATGACGACCATATAATTTCCACAAGCATTTAATCAAATTTTGGCCCGCTCGTCCCCCTAAATATTATTGCTTCCGCCGCCGCCGTAAGCTCGTTCATCCCACTGAAAAATATGTTATTAGTGTGGAAGCATGGACATTCATTTATTCTCACTGACTCTACAATGTTTTGGGGGGATGGCCATTGGTATACGTGAAAGCTATGTAAGGGAAGTTACAGGGAATGTTTCCAAAAGATGATGAAGAGTGTGCGGCATATTGCGTTTCCCATTTGTTGACGTCATGTCTTCAAGTATTTAATTTGTGAATAGTCACACTTGTGTGAAAAACTAAGAGAGTTTGATGTTTCTAAAAGAAGTGGATTAAAAATAAAATGAAAAAATTCAGTGAAAACAGTATTTGTTTCATTTAAACGAAAATAATCTTACATTTGAATAGTTACGCACTTTGAGTTATCCTTCTTTCACAATTTATCCTTTTTCATATAGCTTTAGTTGCAGTGCTTCAATATTAAGGGCGTAAGTCGAAATGAAAGGTGTTGCTGTATTAATTTTACGGACTCATGATGCAAGTCAAATCAAACTGCTCTTCAGGCGCGTAGCCGGGGGATTGAACATATATTGGGGTATTTTTTTACTGTTTTTTTTTTCTTTTTTTACGATATTGTTAGTATTTCCCCTATTTATATGCAGTGAATAGGCCCGGTGAGTACCATCTGGAAGGCATTGTCGACCAAAATTTTCTGTACGTTTCGCGCCAGTATGGTGGCCACGCTACGCTTAGTCTATTCACAGGTTTCGCTCCCTCTTTGACAAATTTCTGGCTACGCGACAACTGCTCTCACCGACCAATCGAGGGGGGCCACCAAGATTCCGGAGTAGAAAATTGGGACCACCGAGCCAAAAAGTTTGCCGACCACTGCATTAATGTATACCTGTTCTTTCTTAACTTCTTTGTAGGAGGAGGCATGTCTGTAGAAGTAGAGCTGGAACCTGGGGAGGAGCTTTCAGACCCTGGAATGGCAGGAGATGTGTTGTATGGACTGGGTTGAGAGACATGTTGCTTGGTTGGTGTTTGGAGACCACTGCAACCTGGACCAACATCCCCATCCACAGAATCCGTCATGCTTAAAGACTTTCCTCCGTTGCTGGGACATCTTGACAGCAAAAAGGAATCATAGCAGCTAGTGAAAAAGTTCCACAAGAACCCACACACCCCAAAAATTGAACTAGCTATTTTACATTAGTGGATATTGCAACGCTGCTTACAATAAGGTTTTGTTTGTTTTTCAATTGCGTCTGCTACATGTTTACCCCAAGCAATGTTCGATGTAGAACTGGGAAACGTACGTACATGCACTGATGCATGTAAACTCAACTGTACATGCACAACATCAGTGTTACATGCACCAAATATCAACAAAACGTAGCGGACAGTTGGGATACTCCAATATCTTTTTTTTTTGTTTTTCTGAGGCTGTAGGCCTAATACAGAGCAGTAGAATTATTTCCAATTTCATCATTTTGAATGTCAACAATTTGAATAGTGTTACTTGCAACTAATGTACGTATGAAATATAATGTATTGTAATTATTTTATGAAGTTAAAGGTTACAGACAAGCTTACTTGCACCAAGTGCAGGGAGGATAGAAAAGTTACATGCACGAGAGAAGAATTACATGCACCAGTGCATGTGTGCACCTGGGGAAATGCTGTAACTCCAACACTGACCCCAAGTATCATCCTGTTGTCCCAAAGTAGCTAACAGTTTTGCTGAAGTCTACTAGTCTTCCACCAAGCCAAGTTGCTGGAATTGTAAATTGGAATAGCTGTACAACTTAACACTACATTCACAATGTCCAGTATATCACGCTTTAAGAGGGTAGAATTGAAAATGGAGAGGTCAACGAATACGCAAGGTTTCTGTTGATGGGGTGGACAATGCATACTTGATGGCTGCTTCAGTTTGTCAAGGAGTGTTCAATAGGTTGGAACGTACAGTATAATAAATATAGAGTAGTAGTGTTTGTCAGAGGGAAATGTAAAGTTTAAGAAGTCGGAGTAAATGATTTTCCTCTGGGATGACTTCTGTCTAGTAGGGAAAACCCGGCTAAAGTGGATATACTGTACAAAGCGGATCATATGCTTTTCGCGTAAGTGCAGTAGAGGAATGCTTTGAAAACTACTTCGGTACAAACCGACGTAGCAACCATCCACTATGTGGTAGTATCAGTCTGAACAGCAGCGGCACAGCAAGAACAGAAGACATTTTCTCGATTCCAGAATTTTTTTTTTACTGGAAATGTAAATTGCTGAATAACTCATTAGTTATACAAAGAATATCAGGAAAAACTACAAGTTATGAATATCCTACACATGTGCATCTCATAGGCGTTGTTGAGTTTGGTGTCCTGCCTTGTATTTTTGTGCATGCACGTTTCACCATTGGTTAGGTACGGTGGGCAAAGTGGATCAGCCTGCAGGATCCACTCTGCACATATTTTAAAACATATATTTTTCCATTTTTTTTTCAAAGTTTCTCACACATTTATAACTTTTTTAGAAAATTTAGGTCAGCATGCATGTTATTTTTTAAAAAGAGGACACACTATCCACTTTGCCAATGCCCAAGTTTCAGTGGGTCCACATTGCCCGGTGTTGTCAGGGCAAAGTGGATGCCTGCTGATTTTTCTAAAATACCTTATAAGTCAACACTTATTTCCAGAAGGACCTATGTGTTATGCATGTTGAAAGTATTTTTTGCCTCCTCCTAGTTAATATCGATAACATTTCCATCTTAATTACTTTACGTCAAAATTACTTGAGTTCATAAAGTTTTGTGACCCACTTTACTCTTGTTTTCCTTAGCTTGCTTTGAAATACACTGTATGATTACAGTCCTAACAGAATCAAGTTTGCATCTCTGGAGCAACACAAAATACTTATAACATGCCCACATCTCCAGGAAAACAAAACTGGAGTCCTTTGTTGGCACATATTAAGAAAGACTGCCATGTAATTTCTTTGCTCTGTACAATTGCACATGTTTAGAAAAGGACAGTTTTAAACTGAAATAATAGTAATTGTACAGTGTACAGTAAAAATATAGCACTAAAATCATATACTGTACCTTACTGAAGTCAAAAGATATTAAAGATGGCCATGGCCTTGTAAATAAATCATCCAATAATGTATCATAAGGAAATGAAATATTCCCCTACCACCTCTGAATGAATTGCTGGCATGCAAAGGTGGGAAGTCAATGAAACAGTCAACTGACAAGCTTGCAGCTTCAGATGGCTGGAGAGGATATGCAAGGTACGAAAGGTAATGCCTTTTGAAGCCAACGGTGTGTCATGCCTCATATACTAATAAAACATGGGAGATGATCAAAGTACAGAAGGAATTTTACCAAACGTTTGTTCGCAAGATTCATACTTTCCAACCACAACTATATTACAAGGCCGTGGCCTGCGGGAGGAGGGGGCAGGCGGCAGGGGGACAGGGGGCAGAGTTGTCCCTTAAGATTTCCAAATCGTAACTAAAAGGTATAGAGACCTACGATAAAGGTGAAGATATATTCTCTTTTTCCGTAACTTTTTCTGATTTGTTCGAACCATTTCTTATGACTTCCTAGATAACCGAGTACACTAGCTGTAAAACTTCGAAATTGCCGGCACGTCTGGTAGAAATAGCGCCAGAACCACAAGGTTTACCGTACCTTAACCGCTCAGATAGGCCTATCAAGTGCACAATAGCTGCTGCAGGGCGCTGGATACCTTTAACGACCGTATAATCCCAAGGACTGCACGCGTGCGATATCTTACCGCACTCTAAAAACACTTTGGTCAAATTGACCAATGACTGGGTCAACTATGCACCGAACCAAATATGGTCAAATAGTTTGACTAAACTATGGTCAACTTTGACCAATAGGTGGTAACATTTGACCAATAAAGTGTTTTAGAGTGCGGTAACAATGGCGAATAACTGCAATACTACAACTGAACAGCCGACCGAAAACCAATGTGTCCAGCAATTGTAATGAGGTTCTTCAAGTTCAAGTCAAGGTATAATGATAACATACCGCTAGGACAGCCCTGCAAATCACATACTTAATGCAACGGAGGGAGGCGGGCAAAGTTGTGGGTTACTTATGGGGAACGTATATCTACCTATCCGTCTGTCCATAGAAACATATATATATAGTGAAAAACTGTGACACTGGATATATGTATATATATATACGTATATTTGCGGAAAGAATGTTCAAGAGGAGATCAAAATAAAAGAAAATCAAAAAGACAGAAAACAAATCATCAATGTTCCAAATGCTTCGGACTCTCAGACACCGCTCACTGCCACGAAGTTTCTAAGAACCTCATACATTGATCCATCAGACTTCACATTACAGTACCATCGGTCGAATGAAGAACACTACCTAATTTTTTGTCAGAACAGGCAGAATATCAACCTGGACATAATTTTGTATTTCCTTCCTCGTCTACCAGAAAAATGTAACACAAGCTGGGATGATAAAAGACCCTGACTACGTTACAATCTGGAAACTGATAGTGCTTACAGTTTATATTGTCTTTTCCTTGGCACGGGAGTAAATGACAATTCGCCATTTGTGAGAGGTGGTTTCAAAAAATGGAAGAATGCTGCAGATTCCAAAGACAATAAGCTTTATGCACATGGTGCTAGTTCTGAACATATTGTATACACACAAAGAGCGCATAACTTTCTGTACTATCAAATCACCCCGAGACAGATATAAAGGCAAAACTTCAAAAGAATTTTGCTGAAAGTCAAGATTCGTACAAAAAAGGGGTTTTATCCATAATCGAAGTGATCATCTCTTAAGGTCAGCGAAAGATTCCTTTTCGAGGAAACTGGCTACATGAGCATCCTATGGAAGATGGAATTTTTTTCAATTTGACTTCGACTTTGGTAGGTGGAAAGCAAATTCACTGGGGTATGTGAGCAAATGAGTGTGTGGATTTGGTATATTAGAAATAATAAAATCCACGAGGACAAGAGTACTAGGATTCGTTCAGCGTGAGCAAATGAATGCCCAAGCTATTGCTGATAAACTAGTTGGGGGCTAAACATGGATAAGATTGTTGCACAAGGATACGACGGGGCAGCCGTGATGAGTTTCGATCACAACGGAGTACAAGCAAAGTTAAAAGAATGTTACAAGAATGCAATTTATGTATACTGTCGATCACACGTATTAGCGCTGTCATTGGCTACAAGCCGTAAACAGATTCCTACGATCAGAAATCTCTTTGATCAAATAGAAAAACTAACATGGTCCTTGAGCAGAAGGGTTTTTTTGGTAGGGTTGGTTCTGGCTCATTCCTTGCTCAGCTATTTCTCCTTTGTAACCAAGCGCTCCCCAAAATATCCAGTGCGACTAAGAAAAATTCCGTGATGGTCACATTCCCCGAAGAAGCTTTATCCAATCAGCGCACAGAGGAATGTTGGAGCAAACTAAGGGATAGAATCGTAACTCTGGCCAATGATGTTGATCTGGTGATCTTAAAACCAAGAACAACGGAGACACAGAATCATCGAGCAAATGCAGTACAGACACATAGGCCAACTGAATACTTCGGATTGACTTGTTTTATCTTTTCATTGACCATGTTGTTCAAGAGCTGGAATCTAGGTTTTCCCAGGATGTTTTTTACTGGCTTCAGCAAAGTACTTGGTCCCGCGTAATCTGGAGCACATTAGATCTGATCATATTGCAGACATTAAAAGTTGCCATGGGAAGTTTGTGCCTGGTAACGAAATGCACAATTTGGACATTGGAATTGAAAGATGGACCATTCTTCACCGAGATATGGAAGAAAAATCAAGCAAGCATTGGGAGCCCTGAAGAAAGCAAGTGTTGAGTATTTTCCAGTGATTGCTTGCTTACAATTTTTCTGATCACACCTGTAGTGAGAGTATTTCCTGTGAACGATCATTCTCCTCTCTCCGGCGTCTGAAACTTTGGACAAGAACAAGCATGGCACAGGATAGACCATGGCCGTAGCGGCCGGGAGGCTGGGGGCGGCTGCCCTAAATCAAAAGTACAAGGTCTCTCATGTAAGTTTATCAAAGTCTTTAACGTCAAGCTACCAAGCACTGGAATACTATAGAAACGCCGTCCACTGACTGGACAGGGTGCTTCAGACGGTAGGTGTTGTTCCGCCCAATAAATAACTGGTTAACGCCTAAACACCACGTGCCACACCCAGACCAAGAGCCTGGAATCAGAAACATAACCTTAATTGTATATCTTACCCCCCGAACATAATTTCTCGCATCCATGCTGCACAAATTAACAATCTGCCTCTCCCACTATCTCGAAATGACATGCTTAGAAGTACTGTACTAGTACGCTAAAATAAGCGGTGCTTTCCAAGCCATGAGATACAAGAATTTGATAAAATATTTTCTCCATAGCATTTCTCTTGAACGTTTACATTTGGCTCAATTGCCACGCATTTCAACTAACAGGGCAATGCCCACCTAAGTACTTCATAGCATTTTTCTTGCAAAATCAGCATGCGTAATGGTCGAGGCGCATAGCAGCTCATTACATACTTTATAACAAAATGCATACACGCAATACATACATCATTACAATTATATCATAAAAATCATAAATCATAAAAATTTCTTACCATCCGACAATTGCTCCCTGAACTTAACGTCAACTTAGACTGGTCCTCCTCAGTGGATCGTGCGAGACCTCCAAGCAAAATGTAAAACTCGTGACAGTGACGCCCTTTGCTTACTTGTCATTATAGAGTAACTAATATATTGCAAGGCAAATTTTCAACAAAATTCACTTTAGGATCTAGTCCGCAGTATCAGTATTCGTTCTCGACAACATTGGCTTTGGCACCCAGTGAAGACTGAGATTTCTCAGAAGAAACCGTCTCTGTCCTTTTACGGTTCTCTAATTTCTTATGCTAGAATATACAAATAATTTTATACATACAAAAGAACAAGCAAAGGTCACCTCGGACTGTCCATTTAACACACCGCCAAGAGTTTCTTAGGCACTCTCCAACCTAATAGCCACGTCTCCCAACTACAGAATGACATAGGAAGTAGGGAAGCCTACATTGGCCATTAACTAACTACATATTCTGCCTGTTAAACCTATGGAAGATTCAAATTTCAACAACACAATGTGACATTACCAATCTTGGTTTCTTCGTTGACATTTTAAGTCAGTTTGAGTTTGAGAGGTGATGTAATAGTTTGGGCAGGTGATCTGAATTTTATTTCTAATTCGCAACTTGATAAAAGAATTTTATGGCAATCTATGTTTAGATTTAATGGCCACTCACGGTTTAGTAGATATTTGGAAGGATAAAACCCCTTTTGTACAAAAATTCTTCTCTTAGAGTTATGCCTAATGTTTGATATCACACGAGGAATACACTGTAGACAGACTATCTTACTTCTAGTCATTTAACTCCTACAGTATGTGACATTAGTTTTACGTCTGGTAGCTAATCAGACCATTCGATTGTTCCTTGGACCCCGTTTACTTATCAGGTGAAAAAGAGACCCGGTTATTGGAAATAAATAATTCTCTTCTAAGTGACTTGAACTATATTGTCCTCATTAATAACTTCATACGGTATATACAGATTTTAACAAGGATAATTTCAGTGATCCTTCGTTTCGCTGGGAATTATTGACGTATATGGTTCGTACTACTACTCTGAAATATTCAAGCGACAGATCAAAGGAAAGGAGGGCTAAGGAACAGGACCTGACCAATAGAATTGTGCAGCTTGTTCAAGATTTGTATTCGAAAGAGGCTCCCGATAAGAGGGATCAGTTCGGGGCAGCTCAGAATGATTTTACTATCATAAGGTCTACAGCAAGATGGGTTGAAAAAAAAGATGGGGTGAAGGGGGTAAAAAGAATACGAGATATGTTTTAAATTTAGAGAAAAGAAACAATTCTGCGAGTGTAATACGTAACCTCAAACTGAGTTGCGTAGACGTAGGCTCCACAAATGATGGGATTCTTAAGGAAACTAAAAAAATTTTTATTATTCACTTTATAGTTCCGAGATCTGTAAACCTGATCCTTTCTTATCGGGCTCCCTGACCAAAGCGCTCAAAACTTAGATTTAGTGTTTTCTGAGGAGGCATTTACCAGGGCTGGAAGACTAGAGACCGGTCTCCAGTCCCGGTTGTAGTGACTCGTGACTCGGATTCGGCTCTCATGACTCGGATTGTCACTCGACCGGCACGACTCGGGGACTCGGGCCGAGACCGGGTATGAGACCGCCTATTTTTCTCACGACCGTAAAACTCAGGTCGGAACTGCGAGAAAAAAATCTTTGCTGAAAATATCATTACGTACACTACTTGTAGGTGCAATATCATTGCTGCATGTTGCGTACAGTACATTTGTCAGTGTACAGTATGAACAGTGAACACTCGGAATATCGACTCAATCTCAGGCCTCTAAGGCTAGACCGAAGATAGCAAGGATCCAGCACGAAATGTTAAACACAACGTCCATGGGATTGCACTTGTGAACCTGTAGTAAGCATTCAGTGATCAAATGTTTGGAGAATTTACCTTCAGGTATGAGTATGGTTTTGTGTTATTTGTATCCAAAAGCGTGTACCAGACGGGGTTCGAAATAAGATATTGGAGTCCAGCCTGTCCAGGACCCTAGTACTCAAGCTTTTGTTTCTGACCTGCATGGGGCACTTCTGAGGAACCTCAGGCTGATCATCTTGGTATAATGACAAATCATGTATTGCAACATCATAACCATTTCAGAATATCATTTAAGCATTCAGTGTTCACCATGTGCTCCTCTTGCATAGCTCGATCTTGATACCTAAAGCTTGGAGAAATCAAACGCATAGGTTATTTTCTGAAAAAAGTACAGCTAGTCTATGAGATTTTGGCAAAAACCAAGTAACATTTTGAGGTTTCTGTGAGGAAATCGCAGCAAAGAAAAAATTTTGTGAAATGTCCTGGAATCTCCCCAAACGACTTCCGACTCACCCCTCTCTCTTTAGCCATTAATCTTTAAGTAATCAATTTTTGGAGTTGGAACTGTCAGTAGTAAATAATTCAATTTCAAATACAGTAAAATAAAACTCTGGAAAGCTAGAAAAGCTGATTTTTCCCTTCGTGCAGTACGCGTGCGGTGAAGCATTGCTGTGCGTTTCTATTATTTGTTACTGTATTATTAGTTCTCGTCCTCTTGCACTCAAAAGAAAACAACATCAATTTACACAGGTACTCGGACTCGGACAGCAGGACTTAGACTAGGATACCAGGGACTCTGACTCGGACTCGGATTGGGTGAAATCAACTCCAGCCCTGGCGTTTACCCTTGAGTGGTGTATACCAGGCTCTTACATCCATGAAAAATAAAAGTCCCGGTACTAATGGCCTCTCAATTAATATTTGTAAAACATTCTGGCATGTGTTAGGAAATGTTGTATTAGTTTCTTTAAATAATGATTATAATGAAGGTGAGCTGTCTTCTGAGCAGACTATATAGAGGCACTGTTACTTTTAATTTTAACACCAAATAAGTATCTTACCTTGTTACAAAATTATAGGCCGATCACACTCTTGAACACCGACTATAAAATCGGTGCGAATGCAGTTTGGTCAAAGTTGAAGTCTTTTATTCAAGGCGTGATTGGATGTCATCAAACTGACTTCAAAAATAATACATTTATAGGCAAAAGCAGGTTTATTTTAGATGTAATTTTCTATTCTTATTATTATGACTTGGTAGACTTTGAGAAAGTCTTTGACAAAATTGAGTGGGCTTTCATTCATAGAACCCTTTCTTGCCTTAACTTTGAAATTACTTTCAAATCTTGGATCAATGTATTTTATCGTAACAGCAGTACTTGTATTTGTAATAATGGCTATTCTACTTTTTTGAGAGGAGGCCGTCAAGGCTGTTTTCTCAGTCCGTATCTATTCATTTTAGGTGCTGAGATGTTGGCGGTTAAAATTCCAGGGAAATTACAGCATTAACGGTATCAATATTAATAATCATTAAAGGCATTGTCTGGTGGCATTTTCTAGGGGTCTTAAATGAAAGATAAAAGTTTTTCATTACATGTCATTCAAACCCCATATCAAAACTCCATTTCTAACTCAAGATATCTCTTCCTAAAGATTGGTTACTTTTAATAAGAAATACCTCCAAGTTTCCTCAAGGTCACAAAACGTGATCCAAAGTGGGCAAATTGCCTCAGATTCCTTTTGTTATTCTTTATAATTGGCTACCTTGTTTGTCCTTGAAATTTGATACCGTTGGAATGCTTAGATGTTTTTGCGTGTAGATATAATGAAAAACTGTTCCATACTTATGGTACAGCAAATAAAGTTATGGAATATTCAATATAGTGATATCAACGCTATAAAGAAATACAAAAGCCACATCAAATCCATTTGCCCAGATGACATCACAGATTTCCCATCATGCGCTAGGGAAACTGAAAATGTAGTATTTCTTCAAAAATTTGTATCTTCCGAATGCAAGATGCTATTGAGATGGGGTTTTCAGTGCCTAACACAGAAAATTTTTCTGCTTTTAAGTAAAGATAATGCAATACGCTGACGATACACCATGTTTCTCGATGGAAGTAGAATTTCAATAGTTGAGATCTTCCGTATTTTTAATAATTTTAAAGCAGCATCTGGTTTATCCATTAACCTGGCAAAATGCAATATATTTCCTTTGGGTTCCTTCCTTACTAGAACTCCTTTTGCCATTCACGACTTAAATGTTCCTACTGCATATAGACCGGTTCAAATTCCTGGCACTTTTTTCACCAGTGATAGTAAAGATTTATTCTCTCTAAACTATATGCCCTAACTATCTAGACTTAAAAATGTTTTGAGATTGTAGTCTTCAAGAGATTTGACACCAATTGGGGACAACATTATTGTAAAAAGATTTTCACTTTCACAGCACCTTTACCTATTTCAAGTTTTTTCTAACCCTCCCAATTATCTTATAATATGGAATGGAAATCCTGACAAAATCAAACGCTCAGTTATTATCAACACAAATCCAAATGTGGTCTTAAAGTCAACCGTATCCCACGTTTTATCAAAATTACATGGAGCAAACGTTATTGTAATGGAATAGTGGTATGTGGAAATTAGTCTTTGACTGGTATCTTCATCTTTTCGGGAAACAATTTATAGACCTATTTCAATGCAATTAGTAAAGATGTAGACAGTATTAAGAATACATTCTTTAAGCAAGTTGTCCAGGTATGGATTACCATTATTTTTACCATGTCACATGGAAAGTACAGTTCACAAATCGTATGGAACAACTCTTACATTCGTATTAATGGTGGTATTGTTTTGTATAAGCAACTATTTCAGAATAATGTTATACATCAGCGACTTTTTTATCAGAGTAACGTACCGTTAACTGTTGACCAGTTTTACCACAGTTTTCAAATTGATTCATTACCATTTACTATTTATTGGGGACTATTCGCAGCTATCCCTAAAGCATGGAAAAGATCCAGTGGTGCTAGAATTGACACCGTTAATACCAACAATGACTTTACAACGCACTTAATGTTTCCTCTATTAGTAGGTTTACGAAAAAAAATGACACAATCAATTAAGGCTAACAATTACAGAAAGGGATTGGTGTAAAATTTTCAATAGGCCGGGCCATTCTTGAACTGAAGCTAAGTTTCAGTACTTCCGATTAAAACTTATACATAGATTAATTGTGACAAAAAAATTTTTTAAAGGCAATGGGAAACTGTGATTTTGGCTTTTTGTTCCTTTTGTAGTATCGAAATAGAAAGTCTCGATAATTTGTTTTGGGATTGAAGTGTACTTGCTAATTTTATTTGGATGTGGAAGGACGTTTTTTACAGAAAGTTCTGCATTTCAAGGAGATAGATTTATTTTGGTTACAGTGAAGGTCCTAGTCACCAATACGACTTTTTAATTTTACATTTGAAGTATTATTCATGAGTGCAAACGAAGCGACCGCAAACCAACAGTGGATGAATATTTCTTCACATTTAAATATGCTTTAAACATCGAAAGATATAACAACCTAACAGTGCAACCTCATAAGAAACGTGACGTTTACTGAATTATAATGTGCTTTTGCTGCTGGTACAGTCTGTTGGAGTGTGGTATTTAAATACCGTTACTGCTAGATATTTATCAAGCAGTGAAGTCTAATGCTGTTACGCACATCGATCCTTTATACATTTCCATACAGTATTCTTATACTTAAGTATATAATAATTATCTCCATGATGTTCTTTTCTCTCGTTCTTAACAAAACGTTTACATGGTATAGAAAACTCTGAAGTATTTTAATAGTTTAACTGGTCGTACTGAATTACATATTGTATACGGTATATGTTGGAAATGTACAGTTGTTTCACACAAGTCGAGTTGCAGAGATTATAGTGATTGTAAATATTGTATATATTTACAAATATTGTAAATAATTTCATCAAAAATAGAAATTTTTTCTCCTTTATTCTCCTTAAATACCTTTCAGTCCAAGAAAAATCTTCCATAAATAAAGCTTTCTAAGTGAATTACCATTACCCCCCCCCCTTAATAAATAGGACTAATAATAGTATAACGTTGAGCCTTTTCAGTCTTATCCTCTAGATAAAACAGTGCAGACTTTTATTTAATCCGTGATAAAACTAATTGGAATATTGGAAGAGTTTGAAAGAAAACGACAAGTTATAAAATTGCAAAGGTTTTAAAAACAACATGTCTTCCAAATGGAGTAATATCCCGATAATTACAAAGACGTAACACCCGTTTAAGCCTAGACAGGTTTCGAAGGAAACTTTAGGCTGAAAAGGTCCTCCCTGTTACGAGTAAACATGATACGCAATAACGTTACTGACATCTTTGACCAGGTAACAGGGAAGTCCTTAACAAAATGAGGTTTCGAATGAGTTAATGGATCAAGGGGAAAAGAATGGTTTTATCAAAATTATCTTTTAGACCAGAGGCCTTCCCGAAATCATCTAACAAACGGAAAATTTCGTGAACAGAATCTGGGCTACTACCTAAATAAATAGATATATCGTTAGCACATTGTAAATTTTGGATATCCTGGTTTAAAATACGTCGGATTTTAGTTGTATGACTAAAATTAACTTTTGGTGTAGAATATCAATTGCAGTAATTAACAAGTACCGGCCAATAGGAGAGTTTTGTTTAACTGCCTAACACTTCTTTCTAATGTAATTTACCTGGGAACGTTCCCATCGTTGTAAGACACGCTGAACTATTGCTCTGGAAAGTATGGATCCAGTTTATAAAAGAATCACTAAATTTCAAATTCCTTTAAGCGGTAGGCTCATGTAAATACTTCCATTAGGGAGTATCAAAGGCTTTTTTTAAAAAATCAACGAACATGATAAAGCCAGAATTACTTTTTCCCTGCAATAGTCTATCAGATCTAAAGTAAATCGAATGTTCTGTCCAATAAAGTGATTTTTCAAAACGCCTGCTTTACTAGGACCAATAATGTGAGGCAAAACATGTTTAGACGGTTAGCAATGGCATTACCAGCGATTTTGTAACCATTGTTGAGAATCGTAATTTGTCTTAAATTTTCAACAACCAAAGAATCTTCCGTCACATTTATAATGCCTCTGCACTGTTCCGGGGACAATGTCCCTTTCAAAAGACCATAATTGAAAGATTTTACTACAAAAGAACTACTGTGTTTCAAAACAAAATTTGTAAACCTCAGAAAAGAAGCCATAGGAATGAGGCAAATTAGCCTATTTGGGTCATTCTTTCCAACGCAACACAAAATTCATTTAAACTTAATAAACCAGAATATCTTCATCATAACTTCTTCATCTGTCAATGTACAATTAAAAGTAAACTCTCCAAAAAGTCGAAAGGACTTATATCTGCTGAAGTTAAAACGTACAAAGTATAATAGAACTGATAGAGTTCAGTCAGAATTCCTTCTTTTGAGATTATAAGAGTACCATCCTTTTTTGTAACCTAAATCGGATTCTAAGTTTTATGCCTCTTTTCAAAACTAAGAAAGTAATTGCTCTTTTTCTATCGATCCTTAACTCACCTGGCTCGTGATTGTATCAGAATTCCCTTCAATTTAAAGTTATACAACTGCAGTTGCAACATTTTATTTTCGGCTTCCTTCAAAAGACTGTTTGCATTGAGATTCCATTTAATAAAAAGTTGCCTTTACAACAAACTAAAAAGCTCAATAGGATTTTAATCCCTTTGTCTTCTGCTTTTTAGACAAATGTTTACTCAATTTAAATGTAACTTTACGAATAGTATGATTGATATAAGTCCGCTCAATAGTTAGACTTTCCCAGTGTTATTAGATCATTAAACCTGATTTCCTAAATGACGTAATGTCCAGCATTGTCGATACTGGTTTTGACAACCTCGAAGAAAAATGACGATTTAAAAAGAATCCTAATCTTCTGCTATCATTGGGACCACGTGAAAACAACATTTCCCTTCCCATTCATTGGACCAAAAACGTTCCTGATCAGGAGTGCTATGTAACACTTGAATGAGAGTAATATCAGGCTTTTGATTGTGAAGAAAAGTAAAGATTTTTCTTCTTTTCGACATTTGCCTCAAACCCCTTGCATTATATGTACAAAACGGTTGAGAAACCATCTGACTAGGAAGGTTTTAATACATACCATTACCTCAGGAAATTTATTCAAATGTAAAAACAAAATTTTACGAGCAAGGTAAACTTGATAGAGGCAAATATTTCACAATGCAAAACGGAATGGCCATTAAGGTAAACAGAATCACATCCCTTGTACCTTGTCAAGTTTAATTTCAGAAAGTAAAATCGAAATTTACATGATCATTTACACAAAACTTTACAATTAAAGTGCCTCCACTGAACACTAATTCCTTTGCAGAGTAATAACGATTATGGCTTAAATTTGAAAACATTGAGTTTTGAAACACAAAAGCAATAAGCACAGCAGCACAAAAAACAACAAGAAACATGCTGTAATCGAACTCCGATTACTTGGCAGCAAAACTCCACTGAGAGACAGTAACACATAGAAAAGCAATCCGGTCAATTGGACTCCAGAACGACGATAATTTTCCAAAGGGCTTCAAAATTATCTTTGAACAACATTTTATTCAAATTGAAAGTTTTCGATCTTCTCATGGCCATTTTCCTGCATAGAATCTGATATTTGTACCATTGGCGTAGAGATCTGCAACTTGCTGTTTCCATTTTCTTTTTGCGATAAATCAATAAGCTCAAATCATTCGTAGTAAAATACCCTTCGTCTTGCATTTTTTGGCGTTGGTTTCTGAGTGCTGTGATTTTGTCGTGAAAGGACAAACGAACCAGGAGATGACGATTACGCCCTTCCCGTCTTGCACCGTCCCTATGGGCTCTCCCGATATTGCATTTGGAATACCAGCTTTCTCTGGGACCTTAAGCGATGCCGATACAATTTTATTCAGGAGTTGATGGGTAGCCCACAATCAGAATATAGTTCTTTCTTGAAAATCTCTCCTGTTTGTTGAGGGCTTAGGCTGTTTGATTTTTTTCACATTCGAGTTTTCGAATTCGTTGCTCCAAAATTTTTTACTTGCGTTCATTTTCTTTCTCCTTTTTTTTCAGTGCAGCAAATCTTGCATTTGTGTAACCTAAAGGTTTATCAAACTTCATTTCTACTCATTTCAACGTGGTACTCAAATTCTTCATTGTCTTGCAAGCCAGAGATACTTTGATTGTCCGATGTTTCATTCATCGAATTATTGTTATGATTGATATCGTTTTTATCATTATTATCATTTCTATCATTATAATCATTATTATCATTGTTGTCACTATTATCATTGTTGTCACTATCATCATTGTTATCATTTTTATCACTATTGTTTTTATCAGCTCTAACCTCAAGAAATTTCATAAATCCATTGAAGTTTTTTGGTGATTATACTTTTAATTGTACACCGAAAGATGAAGAAGCTGACTTATGTAGTGGTATGTTAAGTATAGATGAATGCCGTATTACGCTGGACAGTAAGGCCCTAATAAGTCGCCTAACTCCGATAGCCTTCTGAGTTTTTACTAATTTATTTGAGATGCAATAGGTCCTTTAGTGGTGAAGCCTTTTATTATCGTTTTTCAAAGAGGTCATTATCCATAGAACAGTGCAGGGACATTATAAATGTGATTTTGAAGTCTAAGAAGATTCTTCTGTTGTCCATAATTTATGACCGATAACGCTCCACAACATTGATTACAAAATCTCTGCCAAGGCCATTTGTCAACCGTCTAAAATTGTTTTCCGCAATTTATTGGTTTTATTCAAACAGGCTTTTCGCAAAATAAAAACGAGAACATCCGATAAACCTTACATCTGATATATTACGGCAGGAATAAAAATATTTCCGGCTCTATCATGTTTGTTGATTTTGAAAACGCCTTCAAATTGATAATCTCGAATGGAAGTTTTTACACTATTGAATGAAGAAATTTAAGGGTGGCGAAGATTTCATAAAAGGATCCATGCTTCCAAACTACACTCTAAAAAATCATTGCCCAACCTGCGTAAAAATTTACCCAACCATTGGTTCCGTATGCCTCAACACAAAAATGGGTAACAAAGTGCCAAACTCTGTTGGTTAACGGTTTTACTCATTAGTTAGGCAAAACCTTTGCTCCACCACATTACCCAACCAATCGAGCAGAAAAGTTTCCCCAACTAATTGGGCAAAATATGTAACCAACCAGGCTGGGTAAAATTACCCCATATATTGAGTGCATATAGAACCAATGGCTGGGTAACCAAAGTTAGGAGTTATCTCTGTTGTAAATGGTCCCCGTTTTATTCCGGTGATTATTCTCCTCTCAAATTAATTTATATATAGGTGATTAGCGATGATGAGTTAACAACAATCATGCTGGAATCATGCTGGCCAGCTTCAGATAGAACGATTTAAAGCTACATGCTTCTAGAATGATTTGGAGCTACAAGCTCCTAAAATACTATTGATGAGGCCTTTTTCTAAAGACCCTTGGACTCTATGGTGAAGAGCCAAAGAGTGAAACCAAACGTTACTCCCGAAAGAATTGTGCTCCCCCAAAACTACGTCCTCAAAAGGCTCCTAGATCACTACTGATGATGCATGCTTATATTGAGAGGGCTCCAACAAGAGTCTCAGGGGATTGATGGAGGCCTCTGACTTAAGGCTAGCCTCTGCCCATTCTTTCTGGCGGAAGTTTCTCCCTCTTTGAACACTGGCTGTTACCTCCTCATTGTTATACTCCCACGGTATTCGCTACGCTCGATGATAGATGCGTGGAGGCTCAGTAAATACGAGGCCTAGCTTCAATCATAGGTGAAGGGGTACTTTCAAATCGAAATTAAAAAGGAAGGACAACAAATGGTAAAAAAAACCCTTGACAAAGGCTAACCTAAGGCAGGAAGTAACTATAATGGGATAAGCTTGAGATTGGTTGAAAGTGGCACGCCATATATAACTGACCCTACACAGACTAAGGGGACGGAGAAAACTGACAGACTGACAGACAGACAGACACACAATCAGATTAGGTGCCGTGTGCACTGCCTCAATTTTATGCAAATGAGGTATAGCACCATTATTTTGTAATTCTATAAACAACAAATTTGTGGCCCGCCTGCTGATAAATCTAAAATAAGTGCCTTATTACATCCCCTTTGGACAAGTTTTGAAAATGCAGTTTGAAAAAAATTTACTCCTCTAAATATGCATGTTGGTAGAACATGCAATGATATAACATACATCAAATTATATTACAAAAAGCAGAATGGTGTGAGGCAACATATAGGGGACTTGATAGTGGGTCATACCTAAATGGAGAAAACACTGAAAGAGTGGTTCCATATCTCAGCCCATCCTAAAAAGTTTATACATTCATCATTATAAATCCTTCCCTGGCTGTCATGGTAAAGTATGCGAAATACTTTCTGCTACCTTAATATGTCTCACAAAGTGAAATTACCTCTTTGTGTTCACATCATTGATTGTGAATGACGTGACTGTACCAAAAGTACATAACCTCCAGATCGTAACAGACCATTCTGATGTTAAAAATTGTCAAAGGCTCGAAGTAAGTTAACAACACCATCACCATTCTTGTAAAATGTTGTTCTTGGCAAATATCGGAGAATGTTAGCGATGTTCAAAGACTAAAAATTTTCTAAGTTGTTGATTCCATTCACCATCCCTTAAATTTCATTCATTCAATTAAATCAACATCACATGCATATATGAAATGCAAGATCCTCTCTTCTGTATTCATATACAAATGTCAAAATTAACTTTGTGTAGACCCAGTTATGTGAAACTATCTGACAATGATGCCATTCCTTGCAGTGGCAAAACTTTCAAAAGCTATTGGCGCTACTATGAAAAAAAAACAATGGTTGCGCCCCCTGTTACACACTGACAGGACAAACTTTGTAAGTTAGACCAAATAATGCTATCTCGTACTTGCATTACATGACAGATAGGACGAAATTACCGAGAGCAAATTTGGTAAAAAAAATTCGAGGACAGCTCTGCCGCGAAAACCAAGGGTTGGCTAAGTCTCAATTAGAGAGCATAAAATAAGGCGAAGTGTAAGGGGAGACTTCCTCTCTAATTAAATAGCAATAAGGCTACAAACGAAAAAATATGGGAACATGACAAGGTCTGCGAATATATTACGTGTGAATTGTACAGCTTCTTATACCTACGTACCTTCATTAATTCACCTCGAGTGCTAATGTGAACAAACTTTCTGATTGGCTAAAAGTAGACACACCTCCGACTACACCTACGGAATGGAATGTACAGTATTCTGCGTAATGAGATGACTTTCTCGATACTGTTGTGTACTATAGACTAAAGCATGAAGCACTACGTACACTATACAGGGAGTTGTTATCTAATAAAACTTCTCGTGCTATCTCCATTCAAATAACAACTCCCTGCACCATAGACCCGGATATACAGCTGAATAAATCTACGTTCTAAACAGGGAGTTGTTATCTGATATTACTCTCTGCACTATAGGCCTGAAAATACAGGTGAATAAATCAACGTTCTTAATATCAGCTTGCACTTGTATGATAAACTGTTTACATTAGCATGACCAATACAGATACACTCAGTACCTTCCTATAATTCCAAGTGATATCTGTAGCTTATGGTTCATGCCACATGGTTTGATTTTCGGTTTCAAACAACTCTTTTTGTAGGAGACGCTTGCTTTGTAAGAATATTATCAGTATATTAAACATTTAAGAAGAGGGGAGCTGAACGTTAGGCCTAACTTTGAGCCTTATGTTAAGCATAACCGTTAGGTTATACTGCACGCCTAACATTCCCTCTACAATCCCGCGCAAGGGATGGTGAAAATTAGTTTTTATCTTCACCCCGAGCAACAACAATGATAGCCTTCATGCCCATCGTTTGAGAATTGCCTCTCCTTGTTTGTCAGACAACTTTGTTTGCGACGTTTCGCCCGATTCACATAAACTATACTGCAATTTCGGCGTTTAGTATGGTAGTTAATGTTCTTCGCGTCAAACAGATAATGCAGACGAATGCAGGAATATGAAGATATAATCATGCTTTTGACACGAAAGGTATCAATTTAACCAATTTTGGGCAAAACTCTTTCTGTATTGTTGTTTTACCACTGTCTTCATGTAACCAGCGAATTTGGTAAAATTTATTACCAGTTAGCTAGTTAATAATTTACGCATATTGGGCACAGATTTTAGAGTGTACTAGTTCAGCGTGTCTTATAAACAAGTGGGTATACTCTTCAGATATATTAACTTAGAAAGAGGTGTAAAAGAAGCTTTTCCTCTCTAGCCTGTATGCCTATTTATTATCCCACCGGTTGAAATTCTAGCTCGACTAGTTCCTTTGAATGATGTAATTAAAGGTCAGTGTATTTCAAACACGAAAAGTAAATTCTGCTGTATACAGCTAACGATACAACTATTTATTTAGACAACAGCCCGGATTCTATTCAGGAAGGTTTTTGTATGTTTAGTGTTTTTGGAAACGTCTCTGGTTTAAAGGTTAACCTCAATGAAAACCAGTCTTTTCCCTTGTAGTCTGAGCGGGGAGCATTTTGACAAGGAAAAAAATGGTAGTAAGCTGAATTTTGCACCGGAGTGGCAGAATATTCCACAGAACAACATATCCAAAATCCGCAAAAATCTGCCTTGGGGAATTCGTTTTATCTAAGATGGCCGCCAAAATGGCCGCCACGTCATAAAATTAGCTATATCTCAGCTTCTAAATCAGATATAACAACGATTTTAAAGTTTTTGTATAGGTTTTGGGGATAAAGAAGTCAATTTTGTATTTTACTAACCTACTGCCGTCTTCATTTACACTCCAACCAAAGATGGCCGCCAAAATGGCCGCCTCCACATGTGATTAGCTATATCTCAGCTTCTAAAGAAGATATGACAAAGAAGTTTGTGTTTGAATAGGTTTTGGGGCCACAAAATTTAATTTTGTACTTTTCATATACTCTGAAACCTTTATTTACACTGAAATCCGAGATGGCTGACAAAATGGCTGCCAAAATGGCCGCCAAAACAGATGATTCGCTATATAACGTTGTTGTGTGTGTTTTAATAAAAAAAATATTGACACAACTTCTTGTCCGGAACTTCATCCCCTCCTCCCACAGAAGCCCCTTCCCCAAGTCTGGTTGCCATTTTTTCCAACCTGACAGTAGACGTAGCCTATATCCCCGCTAACACAAAACGTTTTTAAAACGTGTCAAGTGGTGTTATAAACCCTTCTATAACACCACATTACACGTTTTAAAAACGTTTTGTGTTAGCAGGGATGAGACTGAGAAGATCTATGATTGTGTACCATTTTTGTCATTCATGGCTTTCCATAGCTGCACATAGTTACTAGGCATAATTGTTGCCCCTGTTGATTTGGTAAGATTTAACTGTTTCAAGTAAATTATGTGTAATCATAAATAAATGATGTAGGCCTGGTTACTAAATGAAAGCCTATGACGCCTTTGACATCTATATTTTTAACTGCACCTAACGTTAGACTTGACCATAGATCTAGGATAGGCCTGGCTTAGGCTAATAGCCTAGCTGCCTACTAGGCTTGGCCGAGGCTATACAGGCCCATCATTTGTCCAGCAGGCTAGCACTATAGGCTTACTAATTGGTTACACCTTCAGATTTTAGCTTGTATTTGCTGCATTTATTTAAAGAAATAAACTTTTAGGCCTACTATTTGAACTGACAATATCCTGTTTAGGGGGGGCGGTTGGAATTTTGGTCTGGAACTTAATTGTTATTTGGATCCTAGGAGTAGGAATTCAATATTGCACTCTTCCGAGTGATTAATGTCCAATCTTTCATAACATATAAGACTTGTATGTTATGCAAGTAAAACATGAAAAACTTAATAAGGCGGTTAAATAACAGATTTAATTAATTTTTCGTGGAACAGGTACGTGTGCAAACCTTATTGACCACTTTCCGTTACATACTTTCCAAATGATGGCCTTTCAAAGTTGGGGTGTCGGTCAACGTTTTGGCAGTCTAGTCTGACCATTATCGCCTTGTGGCATGTTTGGGACGTAATACATTTTAAGGAAGCATGAAAATGTCTATAAACGCCTCCCCATACGAAATTTTGGCCATAGGACCCTAATCTGACATCAAATTATTCACATTTAGGAATCACTTTTAATAATTTATTTTAAAAATAACTACTCTGGCCATCTTGGAGCTTTGAGTTCACAAAAAAGTCAGGAGCCTTAAATTGCACCGTTTTGTTTACCCTGTGGGGTCTCTTGTTATTGCAAAAATGCAATGAACAGAAGACGGCAGTAGGTTGGTAAAATACAAAATTGACTTCTTTATCCCCCAAAATCTATACAAAACACTAAAATCGATGTAAAAGTTTCAAAATTAACAGTTTCGTTTTTACACAGAATTTTAGGCACTAAAAGAAGAATACACCTCATGAAAATGATCGAGTGCCCGTTATGTTCGCTTTTATAACATTCACGAAGAGACTATTGAAAACTTACTTTGGGGTTGTTCTTTTGTTTCCTCCTTTTTGTTAGATTTTGAGATAAGGTTTACTGGTAGATTTTTTGTTTTTGCGAAAGAAGATTTCTTTGTTGCGTTTAAACAGCTGTCTTAAAATCCTTACATTTTTTTGTTTACCATATAAAACTTTAAGCTTCCCATTGCAAACAGGAAAATAAGGTACCTACTTACAAACAGATACTGTAGGAAGGAAAAAGTTATTGCACGACGGATTGTAACAGTTTCATATTCATTATTATAAAAGCAATGAATATTCAAGGAATTAGGAATGAAGTCTCAAACTCGAGAGCCACAGGTAGAAATAAATAGGGCCTATAGGAAGATTTTGCCTGGTCAAATTCTTACAGCATCTTATTGCCTTAGAAATTTTAATGATTTATTGTAAGCGGTCAGATTTAAAAAAAAAAGACAAAAGCAGCTTACTGTTATATTTACCTCGATGATAACATTATTTTATGTGAAGTTTCATTTTTTGTACTTTTACTACAGTGATGTGACTTGTCAAGTTGCTTAAGTCAATGAATGGAAACTGTCATAATATTTCTGAGTATTGTTTTACCTAATAATTAAAAACCAATTTCAAGGCAGTTGTATCTTTCACGACCACTATCAGTTTAGAGTTTCTAATTAAGGTGTTCATAAACTCATATTGTTCTGCGCATTGGACTGTAAATTTTCTATGTTTTTTTTTTTTTAAATATTCAGTATTAAGCGGACAAAGACTTTTAACAGAATTATTTTCATTTCCATAGAAAGAGTATAAGAGGAAGCTAATGTTTAAAGAGCTTTAGTTTCTCTCTGAAAGCTACTTGTAAAATACCCTAAAACCTCCCAGGTACTTCACCTTTCAAAGCGACTGCCGTTTTTCCTTATAGTTCTTGACAGACTCTGATGTTTGTAGCTATTGAACTTAGGTACGGTACTGTAAAGCATGATGCCCATGTTTATGGGATAACAATATGTTACAGAACTTGCAAGAGCCACTCTACTACTAACAGTCCTCAAGATGGAGTCTTCTGGGTGTTCCTGTCATGTTTTTCTCTTAGTTGATTTACAGATTGGCAATTTGCAGTTAAACAGTACAGTTATTGTTATTTCTATCTTGCGAATATCCATGCAGTCTCCCCCTATTGATACACCGATTTAACAGTCTTGAGTGTTTATCATTGATAAGTAACTTTAGTAACTGCTGAAAGAAAGGTCTTCAAAAATTTATGGTCAGTGGTCATCTAGTAGGCATTTTAAAACATGTTACCACCTCTTAAGTACTTCCACTTCCCAAATCACATCTTGAGGTACTAGAGTACTTCTTGAAAGAGGGAGACCATTGGACTTCAACTTTTCAAAAATACTTTGGGTGTCCTCCCTTCTCGTATTTTTGCACAGGCTTAGAAAGCGGGGGGGGAGCTGGGGGCTAAAACATTTGGTGGGGCGGAAGTTTGTTTTCGCCCCCTCAAATCAAAGACGAAAGTGTCATTTGTTCCCTCTGAAAAAAATGTCAAAAATTCGCAGTAGATTTTTTAAAATTTGTCCAATATGTTGCACCAAATTATATCTAAGGACCCTCAAATATTCAAAAATTTTCCAAAGGAGTTCGGGACACCCCCTCCAGTTGGACCCTTACACAGGACGGCGGTCCGGAACAACATTCTCCCCCCAGTGGAGAAAAGCTTCCTATGCCTATGTATTCTTGAGTATGAACCTTATGATGGAAAATACTCCATCATGAATATTGTACTCATGTAGAGTATTAAGTTCTGCACGACTGTACTGTACAGCACAGGAGCTCAAAGCCGTTTGTGAAAATCCTACTTATATTACACCGAAAAGTCAGCAGGGCAACCAAGCATTGGAAAGGTGGTTTTCCAGTGGAAAACCACCTGATATTCCTTAAAAATATACACTGCCGTTTGTGATGGTTCTTAAAAAATGTGGTGTCATATAAATTAAGAACGTAGATGTAAATAGTGAACGACAAATTAGTGATAGGTTCAATCCCATCGTTGCACTATAAGGTAATAAAAAAACTGCTTAAAGACATTTAGGTTCATTAGCCATTTATTAAGTGTTATGTTGGTCGCATTCGTAATTACATTAACCATTTTAACAACATATTATTAGCCTTAATATACGTAATGATGACTTGCTAGTTGGGTTGAGTTGATTTGAGTCGACAAGAGATGGGATAAGATGAGTTGAATTGGGTTGAGTTGATTGGAGGCAGTTTAATTTACCCGGATTGTATTTGTAGGCTCACATTTTAATCCACATAACAAGGTGGATCAATGGAGTTGGCTGGTCCATTCATGGCTTATTTCAATGATTTACAATGCATTACTGTTATGTGTAGAAAATGTCTTAGCAATTGAATACTCGTTCTCTCCCAACTTTTTCAACACTTACGTCAATGCGCTTCAGTCCCTAAACTTATTTAGCATTTAAGCACTAAATGTTTGAGCAATCAGAATTGCCACGGAACATTTAAGAATGTGACACTTTTCTTTCGAGGTTAAGCATGTTTATACATAATGGGGCCAGAAGTATGTTTAGAAAAATGATTAGGTCTTATCCCGAACATTGTTTGAATGTGTGCCCCACAGTTTTTTTTTTTTTTTATTTGTATTGAATTAAGAACTTATAAACATCATTGGTCGTTCTATTTAGTTGTTCGATTTAGTTCAGTTTAGTGCAGTCGAACTGTATTTAGTCACATTTCTCTCATAGCAAACTTGAATCATTGAATATTAACTGGGCTATTCATGGTGACAGTAGGGAGCTCTCCAGTTGCATTTATACACTTATGCAGCAGGCAATACGTTTCACACTGAATGTTTGAAAATCAGTGTCCATAGTGAGGGAACAGCTACGCCCAGATATGTTGGTTTTTACGCCTATGATCAAGGGGATGTTCATAGTTACGTATCCACATGTGCTTGCCACAGTGGTGACAAGTTCCCTTCCATTCTGGACCATAAAGATCGAACATTTTGAATTCATTAGGCGAGCTTTGCCTCTGAAAGTACTGATCTGCAATAGAACAAAGAACATCATTTGACAAATGATTTTGGTAATGTTCCCTAATTGAATGCTCTCTAACGGTTCCTACCGATTTCCATTTAAAATATTCTAGATACGCCGTGTCGTTCTTGTCTAAGTATTCCAAATAATCTCTAAGGTGCTCCATGGATTTAAATTGATCCACATGTATGAACGAACCCGGAGGAGCCACTTTGTTATAATTTTCAAATCGAGGTCCAATCACGATCGGAACAGTACCAATAACTAAGGCGTGCCACAATTTCTCAGTTACGTAATCTTCACAGTAGCTATTTTCCAATGCGAGAGAAAATTTGTAAGTGCTTACTCTTTTGTCTATTTCGTTGTTGCATGTTGCTTTCCATGTTTCACCACATACGGACAAATTTCCACATTTACCAAAAGTATCTACATAAATGACGCGCTGAAGATCAAGGACAAACTTTGTTCTGTCCCACTGTAAAGTCTCACAATGACTACATATCCAAATGATCAAATTTGTTTTGTCTTTAAGAAGCTGTGTAAAGTTTACAACGGGATTTGAGTTCTCGTTCCTGAAAGGCTCATAGTATCCATATGGAGAGGGAATATCAGCACTAGTATGATAGGTATTAGATATATTGTAAGTGTCATTTCGGAAGAACCATGGCATCATGTAACCACGAGCATATACTGGACTTTCCTCAGATTGAAACACCCACATTTGACCAGGCGATCTGTAAAATCGGAGTTTCAGCCAGACATTCATATCGAGGTAGTTTGCCGCAAATGAAAATAATACCACATGTGCCTCTTTGATTCTTTCCACTTCGCCTACATGGTCAAGAAAGATGTCAGTTTTCTCGAAAGCTGGGCATGTAATTTTTACAGGTAACTTCCTTAACACTGTGGCCCAACCGCCACAAAGCCCCACTATACTAATCTTGACACAACGACCTGTGTTGTTAGACGAGCAGTGTACAGGCTTAGTTCTGGTAGGACAGAGATTTGTACTTCCAACGTGCTTTGGATTAACATGCAAGTCTGCATTTTCCAACGATACTGGGAAATTGAGATCTAAGGGATCATGTTCCGACAGAAGAAATCTTTCAAAATAGAGTATATCTTCTACCGTATGGCTCATTTTGGGCTTCGGATAGTTATGGGAATAGTCTGGCTTCACATCCAAGTATATGTAACCAAATGATAGTACTAAAACTACAAGGACACACTTTGATAGGAAAAGTAGTTTAAATTTAGGGTTTTCTCCATTCAGGGTTTTGTGGTGGGTGTTAGTTGAAGCCATTATATTTTTGCAAATTATTTCTCAAATCTATTTGAAGATGGCGTCCTCTCTAAATAACAACTAAGTACTTATCAAGCGAAAACCTTTTCGTTGAATAGTTTACTTAATGTTGAGTTACGACAAAGTAAAGTGCCATTTCTTACTTGTATGCTCGCTTGTAATACTCGTCGAACAAAGCTAACCCTTAGATGAGTTCCCCGCTTCGAATCAGGTTGATCGTTGTCTATCATGTGGTGAATGGTAGTGTAAACGTTCAAACTGAAGCATGCGGTATCCCAAAACGACTGCATAAAAACATACGGTAGTGCGTAATGCACACTTTAGCTCTTCTCAGTACAGTTTTGGTATTTGGGTGATCCAACAGTTGATGTATGCGTTTATTCGGCTGCATATAGCGACTCATTAATATTTCAAAATGTGTTTTAGTATTAAAAAAGTCAAAGACCAGTGGCATACATCTGCGTCCTATTCCATAAATTCAGCGAGCCCTTTCCTTCTACGCTTCGTGTATTTTCATTGAAAAGTATTTCAATACGATGCTAACTTTTTCATATTTTTGTTCACACGCAAGCCACATCAATGTTACCAATTTGCTACTTTGCTTTACTTACATCTATAATCAGGCGCGGATCTAAGGGAAGGGGTGGCTTTTCCGGCCCCCTTTTTGCCACATCAACAATAACAAATACGAGAAAATTAGCATAATGTTAATCTAGGAGAATATTCAAGGGGGCTTTCAGCCCCCACCCTTTTTCGAAATGTCTGGATCCGCGCCTGATAATTAAAAGGCAATTTTTTTTTTGGCAAATACTACGCATGATGTGAAATCTTTAATGTCTTCTCTGCGTATTTATTACACAGGGCTTTTAATATTTTTTTCAGAATGATGATACAGCTGTCCGAAATGTATAATAACTTTGTTAGCTAGACCCTACATAAAAGCCTAGTTTAGTTTGGTTCTTTTTTGTCAATGACATAAATTCCTTATCAACATCATTCCTTATGAACATCATTTGCAAACCTTTCTACAACAAAAACCAATTATAATTTCATTCATACAGCCTGCTAAGTGGTAAATTAATCAACGTCCCGCTTTAAAGATAAAATTACTGAAAAAGAAGCGGACAACTTCTAAAAGCCGAATGAAGGCTATCATAAGTTATTGTTTGACAAACTCTTGAATCACCAATTTTCTTTTCGACTTGGACAGCAAATTTAAATTTGTACAAACATTCATTTAGGTTGGGCAACTGAAAGTTCAGTTTCTTGTAAAACAAATAAAATTTTAGATGAAGGATCAAGAAATTATATGGATGTCTTAAAGAGAATTTGTACCCAAAATTAATCTTCCTTGGAGAATATAAACTGTCTGCCCAACATACTCTGCTCACGTCCAAAAAAAAATTTGACGTGATATTACATTCCCAAAATAAGTGTTCTATAGATTCGTTCTGCTCATTACAAAAGGTACAGAGTGGGTTGCCTACAGTATTCATACTACAAAGGCGGGAATTTGTGCCTAGGATACGGTGAATGAACGGTATTGAAAGTACCGGATCTTGCTTTCCTTGCATGAGGTAAAGAGAATTCTGCAAATGGTTTGCCATTGAGATTGGCTAAACTGAAAAACTTCGCTCCACTTCAGTTTGTAAAGGCAACAGGAAGAGTAGCGACTGTCTGGATTAAATGCCTATAGATGTAACGGGATAAATATGGGATATCTTGGAGATTATCTGCCAAATCATTTAAATTTTCAGTGTTAAGTACGCTCAAACTTTCTATCCAAACTCTGGGAATAGCAGAAAAAATACCATAAAAAACAGTAAAGGGGAAAGCATCCAATGAATGCTTTATTTAAAGGATTCAAAGCTTAAAGGCCTTTGGTTATTGTCATAAAAATCTTTGACCCTTAAGACACCTCTGGAACACATATAGTCTTAAAAACAATTTCGTTATTAATTCTTGTCAGTGAATTATTCAAAATATTTTCATTACCATAATTTTCTTCAAAATGATCGTCGGCCAGTACCGCACTGTGTGTAGCGTGGGCCAACACAGGCTAGTCGCGTGATCGGACTGCAGGATGTGAATTCTTCCGAAGGTCAGCGAGGGGAAAGTGATGAATTGAGTAAGACGTGGTTTGAGATGATATTAACTGCCCATGCTTGATTTATTGGCGTTAAAAGCTGGATCTGTTTCTGAGAGACCACCGCATGATACTGTCCTATGGAGTGTGAGTGTACAGTTAAGTCTGTGAATTACTACCTCGGAGGTAGTACTTCCATAATGCAATAAAAGAGATCTCAGTATACTGGTGTAGCAATTGTTGTTCATCTCACCAACTGCTTTTACTACACGGTGAGTGCCATCGAAACTAGATGCACTGTATGGCTGTGTTAATAAAACCCCAAACAATAGCCTGTGTTTTCCTTCCATATGTGGGTCGGAAACTGAACTATAAACAATGTAGGCTAATGTCACTTTTAGCCACCTGGGAAATACCCTATACGTCAGTGGAAGAGTGACTCACCTTTGAGATAACCTTTACCACCAATTGGTTACGAGAAAATAAACTGAGCTAATTTACTTACTCCTCCTCCATTTGTCAAGTATTATTTGCCCCCACCCAGACGGAACGAATAGATTCCATGGGGCGGGATTGAAAGTACGACAGGAGTTGGCACAACTGACAATTAAGTCAACATTGCACCCATAGACGGGATTACGGAGGCAATGGAGCACTTCCCCCACTTTTTTCCAGAGCTTAAAAATAAAAATAAAAAGAGTGAGAGAAAGAAAACGAGAGAGACCAGAGAAATTATAAGAGAATTTTCCAATAGCCTATTATGGTTACAATCCCCGCTAACATAAAACGTTTTTAAAACGTGTAAAGTGGTGTTATAAAACGTTTTATAACACCACTTTACATAAAACGGTTTATAACACCACTTTACACGTTTTAAAACGTTTTGTGTTAGCGGGGATGTCAAATGAAGGAAAACATTAGTACCAAAACCATAATAATGTTAGGAAGATTTTTCTAGGCCCTCTTTGCGCGCACCAGAATAGCAAACTGACTATATAAATACCGTCCGATTGAAACTTTTTTCTGGCAATTAACGTAACATATCTTTTCTCATACGCTCCACACTATTGTGACTTGAAAGTCTGACATAAGGGTCACTGAAAGCACCATGGTCCTTGCAAACAGTCCCAAACCCTACCCATGAACGGGGAGTTGCAACTCTCGAAAAAAGTTTCGGCATGCTTCGGGCCTTAAATCGATGTCTCATTCTTATCATTAGTACTGCGGTTCTGCTTTGCGTAGGAAAACATTGTCCGAATCACCTCGTAGTTACTTCTTGTAGGACAGCTTGGGTAAATTGCTGCTTCCAAAGCCCTCGCTACACCTCTCGCTGTTCACTTTTCTCACCAACTACGACCATCCTCGGCAAATAAACTGACGGTTACTATCTTAAATTTGCGATCGACATAAGAAAACTATTTCATTAGCATTTCAAATTACACCTGAGGGAAGCAGGGTTTTCTCAAGAAATGGTCCAGGATGGCCGCAAAAGCAGTTGAATTTAAAAAAAAAGGAGGACCCTCAGTCCCCAACCTCCGGTTTCACGCCTTCGTCACTCGCGGTTAAAGGCTTCGCAGGCCCCAACTTCATAAGATGCAGCCTCCAGTGAAAATTAATTCCCTGGCTTAACTGCTGATGAACTTGGCCATGTCCATGTAAAAACTACCCATAAAACATTTTATTGACTTTTTAGTTTTACATAGTCTATAACCTTCGAAATTTGACTTATTTTTCACACTAATAAAAGGTGAGTGAGACTTTTCCCACACCATCGACAAAAATGAGCAGGATATGGGCATCTGGGGAAAGGAGGAAATTTTTTATGAAATGAAAAAACTGCATTTTAAACTAAAGAAAAACTAAAGCCTACAATCAAATGTCTTAAACGCTGTCTCAACGCTGTTTTCTTCGGTGCGCTTCGGGCGCGCCTGTTTTAAATATTGTTTCGGGATTCGGGCTGTCTTCCTGTGGGGTGCCTTGCTTGCCAAAGCTTGGTGCAGACTCTTCTATTATCATTGAAACCATCAATGCCATCATGGACGTGCGCAGCGAAGGGGGAAGTTCCCCCTCCCCCAGAAATTTTTAAAGCAAAATTTTTATCACCATCGCTCTGCGTAAGTTTACCGACTCTTTAACAATTGCTTGATGCACGTTGTAAGGCATGGAAAGTGCTGTTCCGGTACCGAGACCAGGGACAGGCAATCATCGAAGGGGGTGGGGTGGGGCGAGAGCCCTTTCCTTGAGGATAGTTTTCTTAGCTTTTGTATTACTTATATCGCTAAAAAGTCTGAAAATACGGCTTTTTAGCACACTTTGCGCGCACCCACTCTGAATTCTAGATCTCACATTCTCAAAACTACTGTTCTAAAGCCTGAAGAAACCCTCTAAATAATCCATTCCCCCTCCATCCTCTAGCAATCAGCATTATCGATCCCGGCTGACTGGTTAATCATACGAAGTAAGATGCATAATTGAAAAAAAGTCAAATTGTGATTTTTGTGGTCTGTTAAGTGTCACCTTATGAAGCTAAAATGTATCATTTTAATGCCTACAATTTCGTAAATACACCAGAGCTTCCGGGGGCATCGCGCCCTAGACCCAATGCGTTAAGAGGAGCGCATCGCTCTGCGCCGTTTGACATGCACTTCTTCCAGGTTTGCGCCCTCCACTTTCAGACATCAAATCCCCCCTAAATTGCACCTAAAATTGACTGTAATGGTCCCTTCAAAAGATAGGGATTTTACTAACCTTCTTGAGGGCAAGTGAAAACTTCGTAGTGTCAGTGAACTTAGGGATTAAATTAACGCCAAACGAACGAAGCAAACACGCCCAGTATCCTTCAGGTCAAATTTCACTCGGGTTAGACCAGAGGCTTTGATCGTCTTGGGAGTATAAACTCCCTGCATGGGCTTTTTATTATGCCTATTATAGGCCAAATTTAAGTGCAATTTGATGTCTAAAAGTTGGGGGAGGCAAACTTGGGTGGACTGTCAAACGGCGGTCTTATAACGAGACGCGCTCCCCTTACGCGTGGGGTCCAGGGGTAGAGCCCCGGTGGGGGTTCAGAAGCGAAGCTCCCGGAAGGTCTGGGGTATTTATGAAGTTGTAGGCATTAAAATGATGCATTTTAGCTTCATAAGCACTTAACAGACCACAAAAATCACAATTTGATTTTATTTTTAATTATGCATCTTTCTCAGTAAGATTACCCAGTCGGCCGGGATCGATAATGCAGATGGCTTGAGGATGTCGGGGTATTGGTTATTTTGAATGTTTCCCCGGGCTTTGGAACAATAGCATAGTTTTGAGAATGTGAGATCTAGAATTCAGAGTGAGAACTTCCCCCTTCTCCGCGTACAATTTTGACAGCATTGGTGGTTTCAATGGTAATAGAAGAGTTTGTACGAAGCTATGACAAACAAGACGTCTAACAGGAAGTAACCCCGAATCCCGAAAGAATATTTAAAACGGGTGCGCGCGAAGCGCACCTAAGAAAACAGCGTTGAGACAGCGTTTGAGACATTTAATTGTAGGATATAGATTTTCTTTAGTTTTAAATGCAGTATTTTTCATTGCATGAAAATGTTCCTACTCTCCCCAGGTGCCTCTTCTTTCCATAGAACAGGATATAGGAACCTATATCCTGCTTTATGGTTCTTTCTTTCATATTTCATTTTTGTCGATGGTCTGCCACTAGTCCCACTCAAGTTTTTTATTGTGTTAAAAATAAGTTAGAGTCGACTTTGAAGGTTGTAGACAATGTGATAGTTTGAAAAGTCAATGAAATGTTTGTTTTTACACGGACATGGCCAACTTGAAGGGTATCGGCAGTTAAAGTGCCAGGGAAGTAATTTTCATTGGAGGATGCATCTTATGAAGTTCGGGGCGGCAAAGCCTTTAACAGCCAGTGCCGAGGGCGTGAAACCAGAGGCTAGGGACTGAGGGTCCTCCCCCAATTTATTTTTTATATTCGACGGCTTTTGCGGCCATTTTAGACCATTTCTTGAGGAAACCTTGCTTCGTTCCGCGGGCGTAATTTGAAATGCTAACGAAATTACTTTTCTTATGATGATCGCAAATTTAAGATAGTAACGGTCAGTCAATTTGCTGAGGATGGTGGTAGTTGGTGGGGGAAGAACTGCGAGGAGAGTAGCGAGGGGTTTGGAAATAGTTATTTACTCCACCCAGCTGTCCTACACGAAGTAATGACGAGGCAATTCCACCAAAGTTTTCCTACGCACAGCAGAACAGCAGTACTAATGAGACATCGATTTATATAAGGCCCATGCGAAGCACGCCGAAACTTTTTTCGAGAATTGCGACACTCCATACATGGGTAGGGTTTGGGACTGTTTGCAAAGGCCATGGTGCATTTAATGCCGTACATTAGTACTTGGTACTTTCAGTTACCCTTATTTAAGAGTTTCATGTCACAATAGTGTGGTGCGTATGAAAAAACATATGTTTCGGTGCCAGATACAATTTTCAATTTTAGGCTTGTAGTCAGCGGGCCGAGAAAAATCTTTCTAGCAATATGATGGTTTTTTATTCTAATGTTTTCCTTCATTTCAACATTGCCAGATTTAGTCATAACAGGCTATTGAAAATTCTCTTATAATTCTCTGGTCTCGTTTCCTTTCGCTCATTTTTTTTTACTTTAATTTTTTAAGCTCTGCAAAAAGGTGGGGTAAATGCCATCCCTTTCTCCCCCGAAATCCCCCCTATGGGTGCAATATAGACTTGTCAGTTGTGCCAACTCCTCCCGTTCTTTCAGTCCCACCCCATGGAATCTATTCTTTCCGTCTAGGTAGGGGCAAGTTAAGCTTGATAATTGGTGAAGGGCAGGAGTGGCGCTTGGATTTGCCCGACAGAGGGGGCCAAGCTCCCCGACGGGGGGGGCAGCAGCCCGAAGTCCCGACAAAGGCCAAAAGGACTAAAAACGCAATATGTTTGGCGCGCAAAGGGCGCCGAAAAATTATGAAAAGTATGAAAATTTGGGATTTTTATTGGAGGAAATTTGAAAAATTTGGATTTTCATGGAATACAATTGGAAAATTTGGGTTTTTTTTTGTAAGGAAAATTGGAAAATTTGGGTTCTTCACTGAAGAATCTGCCCTTCCTATGAGCAAAATCAAGCAGATCGTCGGGGCGACTGAAGGTCGTTGGGACTTCATATTTTATCATACGGATTAAGGCTTCCCGACGAAACTGGCGCCACCCCTGGTGAAGGGGTAATTTAATTTGCTCAGTTTATTTTCTCGTTTCCAATTGGTGGTAAATGTTATCTCAAAGGTGAATCATTCTCCCACTGACGTATACTTTCAGAGTGGCTAAAGTGATATTGCATTGTGACTATTTCAGCAGGGAGTTGATATTTGACAAATAGCAGCTCCCTCAGGATGATTTCAGTTTTCGACCCACATATATGGAAGGAAACCACATGGTCTTGGGTTTAATGACCACAGTGTATCTTGTCACGGTCTCACTCACCGTGACAGTAAAAGCAGCACGTGAGATAAACAGCAGTGCATGCTGCAGGTTTACACGTCAATCTACAGTGACCTCCCTTCAGTGAATATGACGTACCTGGCAGGTAGTGCTTCCATGATATGAACTGAGTTCTCTTTTATTGCACACACAGACTTAAGTACAGTCACACTCCATACGACCATATCATGCGGTGGTTGCTCAGAAACAGATCCAGTTTTAGCGCCAATGAATCAAGCATGCGTAGTTAATGGTATCACCTAAAACCACGTGTGGTATGAACAATTCATACTTTCCCCTCGCTGACGTACGGAAAAAATCGCATCTGACCTGCAGTCCGCGGTCAGTCACACGATCGGCCTCATTATCGTTGTGTAGGCGCACGCTGCACTGTGCTGTGGGCCTCCTGAACGATGATCATAGCAATGAAGCCTTTGATGCCACGGCTGTGGTATTTATTACTTACATCAGCCTGGAGCTGCAGCTCCCTGCTTACATAGCCGTTTACTCTTGTGGACTGCTCAAAGCGCGCTAGGCCAGTGCCTGCATAAGCTCGTCTTAAAGTATTTTTATGGGACAAACTTATTTTCTAAGACAAACTTGTTTTGGAATTCACAAAGTTATTTTAGCATTCACAAGGTTATTTTAGCATTCACAAAGTTATTTTGGAATTCACAAGGTTATTTTGGCATTCACAAACTTATTTTTGCACTCACAAAATTACTTTGGCATTCACGAAGTTATTTTGGCATGAACATCACTTATTTTGACAGGAACGAAACAATTTTGGGGTAGTTTTCCCTCTGTGAAACATACCTGTAAATTTAATAATTTACAAGAATTTGACATTCTTGTAAAGTATGAATTTTTACAGATGGTAAAATTTAAGAGTAGTATGTTATTCTATTTTTGGATTGCATGTTTTTTAGGTACGTTACATTCAATAAAGCACTTTCCTTCAAACATTTTTATACTTTGGTTTGAAATGAAAATTACAACATTTACGGCATATATAAGTTTAAGTTGCTTTCTGACAAAACTCCTTTTCTAATAACTGTTTTGTGCAAACATGTTTTTTTTAATTTTGCTACAACTTTCGTTTTAATTTTGTCTTTGCTACTAAAATATTTTTATTTTATTTTATTTTATTTTATTTTATTTTATTTTATTTTATTTTATTTTATTTTATTTTATTTTATTTTATTTTATTTTATTTTATTTTATTTTATTTTATTTTATTTTATTTTATTTTATTTTATTTTATTTTATTTTATTTTATTTTATTTTATTTTATTTCTTTTTATTTTTTTTATTTTTTTTTCTGCCATCGTTTATTAAGTTTCAAATAGTGTATGTACAATCATGTTTTGTCTGTTATCAAAAATTTCTCAGAATATACACGTGTTATTTCATTAGTAAATGATAAAGTTATAACTGCAGGGTCTTCAACAGATAACTGTTCATTTGATATTGCAAATTATATACATATGTACATATTACATACATAGTTACATGTTATATACATATTTACCTATTATATAGATATTTACAAAAAAATAAACGTTTTCATGAAACGAACTCACACCAAGAACTATAGATAAATGGAGTTAGTAACTAAATGTGGTCTGTAAAATGTCACCTGTTTTCTACTGTTAACTAGAAGAAACCTGTAATTGCAAATACAAGAAGGCAATCTACAAGAATTCAATTAATGCAAATCATTTATCACTCTAATTTTACACTTTCAAAGACAAACGTAATTCGAAAAAAAAAATTAGAGTAATGAAGGAACAAGCAATTTTGTAATACACTGCGTTATAAAACAAAATCCGAACAACAAAATTTGTACAGTATACGTTATCATTCATTAAACATGGTCATCCAAATAAAAACTCGTCATTGCAAAGAGCATTTTGCAGGGTTTCAAGAGAAATGGGCTGCCTGGACTTGACTTTACGCAAATGTTTTTCAAACTTACAAATAAAATTTAAATTTGTACATAAACTCGTTTACTGACGGAATCTTTCCAAGAAGTTTGTGCTGAAAAATAAACTACTTTCCATAAAAAATGTGAAAAACTTATAAGGGTGCTTAAGAGATAATTTGTAACCAAAAAAGAAGTCTACTTTTGAGAAGCAAAATTGCCTTCCTATTACAGCCTGTTCAGTATCTAAAACAAAATCAGAGGTATACTTGCATTCCCAAAACAGGTGGTCTATAGTTTCATCCCGTTTTCCACAAAAAGTACATTTAGGGTTTTCCTGCAAATTAATCTTATGTAAGTAATAAATTGTACCCAATATCCTGTGAATGAAACAAAATTGGAAATACTGCAGTTTACTTTCCTTAACAGGCTTAAAAGGGATCAGGTGAATTTTCTGCCATTGCTCGTCATTTAAATCAAAAACAGTTTTCCATTTCGTGATTGCCCTAGGCGATAGTGAATTACGCTTAATTAAAATACAGGCGGAATAACATGGATAATACCATAGAATATCAAAAAGGAACACTGCACATTAAATTTGTTTTGAAAATGCTGAAAAGTTGTAAAGTTATCGTTATCATCAAGCAGGTCCTTCACATTAATAATATTTTGGTCGTACCATTCTCTGTAGAAAACAACACAATCATTAATCTTAATTTCAGATTATTCCACAAAATCTGATCTTTAAGATTACAAGATGGAACACTATAATTACAAACAGTCCAGGCATGGCAAAGTCATCAATGGAATCGTTCGCAGTGATCAGGTCAGAATGCTTATAGTTGCACTTAAATAGAAAAGAACCACCGTACCTCTTCAAGTAATAGTCAAAAAACTTAATCCAATGGGCATCACTTCCTTCGACATACCGCTTAATCCAAGTACACTTTAAACTGTGAATAAAACTACTTACATGAGTGACGCTTAATCCTCCCTCCCTAATGGGACTTATCATTGTATTGCGGCGAACTTTATCCTGTTTCCCTGACCAAATAAACCTTTAGATACAAAATGGACTCTACATTTTTCACAAAGTGAACAGGCGGACCATGGAGCTACTACTTGATAGTAGCTCCATGGGCGGACTTGTTAGAACCTGAAAGAGGTATACTAGTTGTGATAAAGCAAATGGCTTTGTCAAAATAATTCTACCGAGAGGAGTAAGGTCACGCTGTGACGACGAATTCAGAATTGATTCCTTTTTTCGTATGTGCATGACGGGGTCAGGCAAAAAGGGTTATCATTTTTAAAAAATCATAACTCCGTCATGCAACATCCACCAGCCTTTATTTTACCATCAAAATGAAGCCAACAAAAAGATCTATCGAATGCCACCAGTTTTTGGGGGGTTCGTATTTGACATTGTTTCATAAAAAATCGTTAAAAAGTTGTTTACATTCAAAAAATATACCAACAATTCAAAAAAATGCTAAAAATGACGTCATAATTTTCAAAAAATCAGTTGAGGCACTTAGAAAAAAGTCACCCTACTCACTTTTTTTTTCTGAATACCTAGGAACCTAAACAAACACCATAAGAAGTGATTAGGTGTCAGGGGTAGGGAATTTAGAGATATTTGAGGTATAATTTTCAAAAATTAGTCATTTTCAGTCAAATTTTACATTTCCATCCAAAAGACCCCCTCCCAATAAAAAATTACCTAAGTCAACAAGGGAATGTCCGATCTTTTTCATTCAAACACCAAAATGTCCGTAATGAGCTATCTTACACAGAAACACCAAGAAATATGAAGAAATGGCAAGGGTAGGGTGAGTAAGAGAGTTTCAAAGATCCAAGCAACTGCATTTTTCAAAAATGAGTCAAGTTTGGCCCAAAATATGCATTTCTGACCCAAAAATCTCCTCCCAATATCAAAAATTATAACCCACAACACCCCTCCGACTTTTCCACTCACTAAACTGGCCATTCAGAGCTACCTTACAAAGCCCATGCAGCTCTATTTATAGATCCAAAGTACTGTGCACTGAGCCATAGTGTTCTGCGTAGAGGTCATATAGTTCAGTGTATAGTTCAGTGTGTGTGAGTTCAGCGTGGGCTGTATAGCAAGAGTAAAATGGGCATATCTTCCTCAGTTTTTGTCCAATTTCCTCAAATTTGGTATCAAATGAAAAAGAAAAGGAAGCTAAACAATCTCCTGCACCATAAATTACAAAATAATAGTGATCTGTATGGGGTTTCTACGATTTTCTATGAAAATTCGTATTACGTCATCTAATTTGCATATTTGCATACATAATGAGATTAGTTTACAAAAATAAAATATGCATTCAAATTCCCTCTCTTTGTTCTTTACAATGATATATAAGTTTTTACAGAGAATATTCTTCTAAATCAACCAAAAAATTCCTGAAAATATTCCTCTGTTAAAAAAGTGAAGACCTTATGGAAAAGGGACAGTTTTGGAATGAAATTGAGACGGAAGAGATTATCATCCCCCTCTTAATAGTTATTCCCAAAACAGTGATTGGACCCGTAGTCCAATTAAACAAATACTTATCCATTAAATGGGGTTTGTTATCTTTTAACGGCCCAAGAAGAAATACATTAGTTTTATCATAATTAACAGTTAAACCAGAGCTACACTTAAGAAGCTGAAAAATTCTGCTAATTTCAATTAAATTATTTTCATTACCGTCCAGAAAGAGAGTCGTATCATCAGCATATTGAACTAAACGCATTCCACTATCATCCAGTTTTATACCTTGTATAATGTTGCTATTTCTAATTCTCAGGGCACAAATTTCAGCACTTAAAATGAAAATGTACGGACTTAGGGTGCAACCTTGGCTTACCCCAATTGAGATCGAAAAATAATGAGACGAAAAGCCATTATTGCAAACGCAAGCGGACGAGTTAACATACAAGGTTCCAACCCAGCGTATAAAGTCATTATTAAAATTGAAAAAGTGAAGAGCCTTAAATACAAAATCCCACTCCAGTTTATCGAAAGCTTTTTCAAAGTCAACATAAATCATAAGCCCAGGAATACACATTTCGTCACAATAATCAATCATATCTAGAATACAGCGGATGTTCTCGCCAATAAATCTCCCCTTTATAAAACCTGTCTGGTTTGCGTTAATCAGTTTACTAATAATATGCTTAATTCTTGGTGCCAGAGCTTTTGAACAAATTTTGTAGTCTAAATTTAAAAGGCTTATTGGACTTTTTTTTTATTATTATTATTATTTTTTTACAAGAGTGAGGTCTTTATCGGGCTTGGGCAAGAGAGTAATGATACTGCGTGCCTGCTCGTGGGATAAATTACCTGAAGTAAAGGCAAAATTAAGAGACACGACTAAGTCGGCAATATCGGGCAAAAAAAAAAAGAAAAAAACTTGTAGAACTCGATTATTAAACCGTCGGTACCAGGACTTTTGTTGTCTTTGAAAGAGAAAAGGGAGGTGCTACACTCCTCAACAGTAAGCTGACCTTCACAAGGCTAGCATCATCATCTGTGAGAAATTTTGGCAATAAAGATTATCAAAAATCAAGGACGGAGAGCAACCAACACCATGACAGAGCTTCTTTTAAAAATTACTTAGTTCATCTAAAATGTCTTTATCATTCATGATACACTGCCCAGAGGCATTCGTAAGCTTCGGAATTACACTTAGAGATTTGTGACGGTTCTCTAAATTTAAGAAATACTTCGTATTTTTCTCTCCCTGCTCAACCCACCGTGCCTTAGTACGCACAATTATTCCTCTAAGTTTATAGTTATAAAAAGTATCCAGCTTAACCCGAGCATCGTCCAATTTCTTTAAATTTTCAGGAATCTGTAAGTTGTAATCAGTTCTTTCCAATTCAGCAATTTCCTTTAACAAATCCACCTCTTGCTTTTTACCAGCAGCAGCTTTCTTCTTACTTTACCTAACGCTAAAATCAAGAATTTTATATTTAAGGTATTCCCAAAGCTGTGATGGATTTTTATCGTGATAACCATCAATGACTCCTGTAAAAATTTCCTTTACATTTGTAGTGTACTCAGAATCCGTCAGTAATGAATTATTCAATTTCCAAAAACCAGGACCTCTTCTATTTGTGTAAACATCTAACTGTAAATTAATAACTGAATGGTCTGACTGAATGCTCGGAGAGAACTTACAGAAGTTACAGAAGTTATTTTATTTTTATTTTAGTCATGTTTTCTCTAAAAGTTCTATTTTTTTAATATTCGAAATCATTTTAAAATTTGTTGTCTTTTTTGCCCAGATCGCCGCCTATACATTATTGAACCTATTTATACTATGGATAAACCCAAAACAAGCCATTAAATTCACCAATATTTTTCTAATAGAAGTTTCTCCTTACTCAAGATCAGTGGCGCCGGCAAGGGGGGCATGGGGTGGCGCGTGCCCTCCCCAATCGATTTCAGAATTTTTTTTTGAAAATTTTAAAATGATTCCAAAAGGCGTTTAAGTTATAGATCTCGGTATGGGGTAGGGTGACGTGTGTTTTCGACCGGGTGATGGATCCATTGTAACCATTTTCTATCACAAATGGTTCTCAAACTATCAGAATTAGCGCAAATCCTTCGCAAACTTTCAAAATTTTCGCGCGCTCAAACCCTACCACAGTATTGTCCTAATTATCAATAATTTCCGGTAGCAACTCACCCATAAGCACAGCAACAAAAGCTGAAAGCTTTTTACCAATTCTCAGGTAAACTCGGACTGGCTTTGTGATTGGCAAATAGGTTTGTTGGGGAATTGAAAGTGTCTCGATACAGAGCATGAATGCAGGTTTTTTCAAGGTTATCTTATTTAATGAAAAATTTCGGCTCACTTCGCACTCATTCGTCACGGTTTTCACTCCAACTCATGACCATTATTAAGGTTATAACAAATTTAACTATTCTGATCACAACACTTTTCTGAAAAACAGAAGTACATCCCCAACATCTGTAGGGGCCTATGGGATCTTTCAATCTAATTTGTAGCATAATGTGGAAGGTTGAAAGTGCGTATATTTGCCATTATACATTTTTCAAAAATTCTTACCGATCTTCGCGCTCAGCCTCTACCGGTATAGATGATGATTGTTAATACACTTACGACGAAAAATATTCTGAAACGCGCCTTTTAGTCCTTAACCCCTTTGCTTTCCTATCAGGGGGGGGGGGGTCTAATATCACTTCCCTGCACTTATACTCTCCCAGTCATTTCCCAATGGAAGATGTTCGTCTGGATTTTCGTTCAAGCTTAGTAAAAATACCATAGTTGTAACGTGCTCGGCATCATACTCTATAGTATCATTTGGATGTCAGGCATGGGCGTCAATCCTAGAGAGAACAGGGAGACATGCCCCCCCCCCCACATTTCGATGGGTGGGGGACACAGTATCAAATGTCCCCCTCCCCCACACACTTCGTAAAGAGTAGTGTCGTGGCTCTATTTGACTGGCTTTTTAAGTGGCATGTATATAGGTTTGTTGAAAGTGTCTCGAAGCAGATTCTAAATGCAGATTTTGTCAGGGAAATCTCATTTAATGAAAAATTTCAGCGCGCTTCGCGCGCATGCGTCACAGTTTGCACTCCATCTCATGACCATTAAAAAGGTAATTATACAAGGAACTATTCTGATCACGACACTTTCTGAAAACAGAGATACATCTCCAAACATCTGTATAGGGGCCCTGCATCAATATGGGATCCTTCAATCTAATTTGTAAGCATGATGTGGAAGGTTGAAACTTTAAAGCACGTTGTTGCCGTTATACATTTTTTAAAAACTTTGACCGAGCTCTTCGCGCGAAGCCATTATCGGTATGGATGGTGATTGCTAATACACTCACGAAGAAAGAGCTGAAACGCGCTTGTTAGTTCTTCACACCTTTTGCTACACCTATCAGGGAGGTCTAACATCACCTTACTGCGCCTATCCTCTCCCTCCTGCCGATTCTCCATTGCTGGAAGCTGGTCTTCTGGATTTTCGCTCAAAATTAGTAAAAATACGATAGATGTAAAGTTCTTAGCGTCATAATCTATATTACCATTTGGATGTCAGGTAATAACCTTACGCCATCGCCCCATTTATGTAATTGATCCAGAGCTTCCAGGGGGTCCTATACAGGCATTTGCCAGCCTTAGATGCCCTTTTATAATGCACAATGAAGGAAAGGAAAATTTTCATAATAGTCCAAGTAAGTTTTTGTTGACTCAACGTAGGTATTTTTGCTGAAAAACTGCCAAAAAAAGTAGCCAAAGGGGGGCTTCAGGAAGGTTGTTAAAAACGTATTCGATCAGCTCCAAAAATAACCAAAGATAGTACCATTTTGCATCTAAGCAACCTTAAATTTAGGAAAATTTCTTAAATGGGAGGAGCACCCCCTCCCCTTAGACACCTCCTCCAGGGCGACACCTTCATGTAGTGACAAAGGAAGGATTTCCACTGCTGTATACAAACACAGGGGACATAAAAAGGGGCAATTTACGCGTCTCCACTGCACTTAGTAAAGCATCCAGGCAGCCGAAAAATTAGAATTCACTAATTATGGACATTTTCCAGCCATGTACGATCAGCTCCAAAAATATCCCAAAGATAAGATAGCGCCATTTTGCACCTAAGCAACCTTAAATTAACAAAATTTCTCAAAGGGGAGGGGGACATCCCCTCCCCTTAGACACCTCCCCCAGGACGACACCTTTATGTAGTGACAACGGGAGGATCACCACAGCTGTATACAAAACGCAGAGCGGATAACAAAGTGCAATTTACACGTCGCCACTCTGTTGGAAAGACATCCAGCCCGTCCGAGTTGGGGCCTTCACACCCAAAAACGTATGACCTTAGCTAGGGGCGTGGTTGGGTCCCATGATCTCTGACAATGATCAACGCTGCGGAGCGTGGTTTCAGCTATTTTTGGACAGGATTAAAGTAATATCTTGAAGTAATTCCCTGGACTCCGTGTATTTCAACTAGCAGATCATCTATGATGGTCATGTTAACTTTGGAATCATTGGTGTAGACAGAAGGGAGGCAGGGGGTCATGCCTCCCATCGAACTCTGAAAGAAATTTGTTAATGGAACACAAAAATTGGATTCAAGTGATGCTAAATGTTGCACCAGATTGCTTCTGAGGGTACTTAAATATTCAAAAATTTCTCAGAGAGGACCCTTCCCCTTAGACCCCTCCCCTAGGTCGGCGATCAGGCCCGCAGGTGGCCCCCTCAAAACAAGAATCCTGGCTACGCCAGTGTTTGGAATCTTAACTCTTATTAGAATCGGGCAACATCAGTCATCATAAAGAGGGCACACAGGGAAGGGCCTATAGAAATACACGCCCTTTTCAAAAAAAGGCTTGGTAGTTGTGCTAAGTCATATGTAGGCACGTAGCCAAGGGGGCGAAGGGGCCAGCCGCCCCCCCCCTCCCTTTGAGCAAAATTTTGGTACTTTTTATATCTTTTTTACAATATTACTAGTGTTTTCCCTATTTATATGCAGTAAATGGGCCTGGGAAGTGCCATTACCAGCGATCTGGGAGGCATTTTGGACCAAAATTTTCTCGCGCTCCGTGCCAACCCATGGGTTGGCGCGGAGCACTGGCAGCATATATACTTACCAGCTCTATCGATACCGTAAGGGGACAAATTGTAGGCCTACCATATCAGGAACACATGGTATCTAGTGGTAGGCCTATGTACAAAAGCAACACCTTACACTTGTTTGAAGCTGTTATGTGATTCTGCATACTTGTAGAATGATAAATTATTTGCCAGCAATATGTGTGTATTTGATTTCTATATGGTTATTCCTACAAAATATTTCATAAAATACATAATAATATGTCTCCTTATGCATACAAAATACCATATGAAGTATGCACCAAATCACATATTTTCACATTAAAAAACACAAAAGCTTCTCACCGTGGGAGGGGGGACACTCCACACCCTTCCCCGCCCCCATTCGCGCGTAAGCGCGCTCAGGCTGGGTCGCTTCGCTCCCTCGCAAAATCTACCGCTTCGCCCCCCGGACAGGGCCGTCTTAACGCATGGGCCCACTGGGCCCAGGCCCAGGGCCCCGCGATGTCAGGGGCCCCGCAAATTGACCTCTGCGCAAAAAATCATATCTCCCCTTGCGTAAAAGATTTTTGTGTGGAAATACTTTTCAAAAGTCCAGTGTTGTTATTAGGGATGGAGAGCAACTGGAAGATTACTCTTCTATAATGTATTTCACCTTTTAGATATATCACATATGTTATTCACATAAAAGTTCCAATTTCCATGCTTTATGCGCGACATGGGGGGGGGGGGGTAAATGCAGGCATGTCTATGCTTGAGCGATGGTCAAGGATGTCAATTTTTCACGCAACTTTTTTCGAACACACTTGATTGAGGGGCCCCGCTCCAATGCCGGGCCCAGGGCCCGGTGATCTCTTAAGACGGCCCTGCCCCCGGACAAATTTCAGAGTACGAGCCTGGTCATGTGTGTCCCCCCCCCCCACACTTCAATACGGATTGACGCCCCTGATGACAGGTAATGATCATCATATCAGTGTCCCATTTTATAAAATTAATCCAGAGCTTCCAGGAGGCACTATACCGGTGTCTGTCAGTATTAGATACCCTTTTAAAATGCACAATGAGACAAAGGAAAATTTTGGAATAGTCCAAGAATGTTTCTGTGGACTCCCCCCACATATTTTTGCGTAAAAACTTTCCCCGAATAGAAGGCATTAAAGCCTAGCCAAGAGGGGGGGGGGGGGCTTGGGGAGGTTTGTTGACAAGATACCCTTCTCTAAGACAACACACTCTCCTCTATCACCTAACCAAAAATTAGAATTCACTAAATTATGGATATTTTCCAGCCACATATGATCAGTTCCAAAAATAACCTAAAGATAGCACCGTTTTGCATCTAAGCAACCTTAAATTAACAAACATTTCTCAAAGGGGAGGAAACACCCCTCCGCTTAGACCCCTCCACCAGGACGGTACCTTTGTGTAGTGACAACAACGATTCCACACTGCTGTATATATATATACCATCGCAAGGACGCGCACTCTCCTCTTTCTCCTAACCAAAAATTAGAATTCACTAAATAAAGATATTTTCCAGTTATATATGATCAGTTCCAAAAAATACCCCAAAGATAGCACCATTTTGCATCTAGGCAACCTTAAAATAACACCCCCTCCCCTTAGACCCCTCCCCCAGGACGGCACCTTTATGTAGGGACAAAAAGGATTCCACACTGCTGTGTACAATCGCAGGGACGCACAAAAATGTTACAATTTTAGCAGACTTGAGGGGAAACTGAGGTGGCATTATGACATCATCTGTTCCTCCCCCCCCCCCCATCACCAAATCCTGGAGGCGCCACTGCTTAAGATTTGCAGTGGGGCTTGTTAAGGTCAAAGATTATTATCATTAGTTGTTCTAGCGAAGAACTAAAATAAAAAACTTGTAGAAGACACATTTTCAAATCCATGGACATCTTAAAGACCTGGATCAAATTACCACTAATTGTTCTGACCGCCAGTGTGGTGAGCCTGAGGTTGAGGACTCCCCGTCGTTTGAGTTACAGCACACCCCCACGAACTAATCATCATCGTCGTAGCCGCTTTTTAATTTTCTTAAGCTATTCAGTATCTTTCTTTTAGTAAGGGTCCCATGCCTGCACAGTGTACTTGAGATAAGACCTAGCTTACTGTTTGTAAAAGTCTTTGCTGTCATATGACCCGAATTACGATTAACCCATCGTACCAAGACTCCTATCAACCCTTTCAGCAGCTTCACAACATTGCTGCCGAGGTTTCAGAGAAGAATTTACAAGCCCCAGATCAGGTCTAACACGAGTGGCGTCAACATACAACGGAAGGGCAGATCGAAGGTTCTTAAGACCGAAAATCCCAAATCTAACCATAATCCTAACCCGAACATATTAAAACTTTCCCAATCCACGCAAACCTTATCTTATTGCTAACCTTAATTCTATATCTAACCCTTACTTCTCATCCCAAGTAGTTTCTTTGGTCTAGCCGATGTTCGGTCTAGTGTACCCTCGATGTAGTGAACCTTCGATCTAGTGCCCCCTCCCCCCAAACTGGAAACAAAGGATTCTCGCACAAATTGGTCTTATCAGCAAAATTCGTAACCTTTTCAAGAATATCGTGCACCCAGAATCATAACACGTCAGCGTTAGAAGTACAGATAAATTCCAAGGGTGGGGGCTCAAACACCTAATACAACCCGCTGGACCCTTCATTACACAACCACTTCTAAATCCATGGCAGTAACTTTCCACTACTATCTAAATCTTTCATCTTTTTGAAGTACCCCATCATGACTTTTAAAATACAAGAAGACTACGTCCACCCACCAATTTCTACCAATAATACTTGTTCTATCACTATCAAATACCTAATACAACACGCTGAACCATTTATTACACAGGCACCTCTAAATCCATGGCAGTAAGTTTCCACTATTATCCAAACCTTTCAACTTTTTGAAGTACCCCATCATTACTTTTAAAATACAATTCTCGCTCGGAGAGTCAAGCCCAATAAATATGTACAATTAGCCAAAACTGCTGTCGCAAGTGTTTAATTCGGTGTAACTAGAAATATATGACAAATATTTTTCCAATTTTTTGTGTAATATGCAGTGTAACATATAAGTACAAAATCTCTGAAAATTGTACCACCAGGCTGTCGGTATTTTTGAAGTAACATATGGTTAGACATGGATCTTCAAGCTAAAAAGGGCTGTCGCAGTAATTTTCCCAAAAGTGAAGTTGTGAAAAATACATATCCTTCAGATATTTCTCGTAAATTTAAGTGCTTATGAAAAGAACATTACTATGTCTGTAAGGAGTTAATATTTTTTAATTAGGTGAATACACTAAACCTTGATATTTTTTGAATAAACTTTGTCGCAAATGGAACGGTAACCTACGTTACCTTCATTTTATAAATTCGTGTAAACACATTTATTAAAACTCAATCAAATCGGTGTCTATAATAAGAAGATGAGGCAGGCCCGTAGCCAGGCCGGGGCACGAGGGGGCCGTGCCCCCCTGTGTGGAGCACTGTCCCCCCCCCATACTGAAAATCGATCGAAAATAAAATATTAGTACATGTAAACGGTGGCCCTGGTATGACACCCGAAGCGATTTGTAACCAAAAATGATCCCAAAAGGAGTTTAATAATGAACATAGTTTGTCCTCTGTAACATTTTTGTTCTAAAATTACAAAAATTTTCGCGCGCTACGCGCGCTTTCATCTTCATTTACATATTGCTTTAACAACCGTTTCAGATATGTTGGCTTAATTTATAAATGTGCAGGTTCAACAATTAGGCTATTGTTCATTTGTGTAGGTGTGATACCCTGAAAAACACAAAATTGAATCCATAAAAAGTTCCACCCTCTTTCTCTTACGATCGGGAAGATTTCAGACTCAACATCATGATAATCAGTTTTGCATGAAACGTAAAGTGTCTCAATGTCCAGGGGTGGTGGAAGTAGGCATCCCTCGCGACCAGTCGTCCGGCGTCTTGGTTTTGTTCTTAAAGGCAAACAGTCATCACCCCAAATACATTTTGGTTGGGAGAAAGCAGAATTCTCACTTGGTCATAGGTGAATGCTTTTTGATTGACATCAAAGCTGACAATACACAGCATGCGCAGAGAATGTTCTGGTTACAAGGTATGGCCTTGTATGCCCAACAGGATATGCCCTTAAGCAATAAACTAGGTTTGTCCGTGTCTGCACAAGGAAGGGCTCAACACAGTTTTGGAAGGAGTAACTTAGTCGGGAGAATTTGGAACTGTCTAGGACGAAGAGGGGCAGATTCTTCCATATAGAAACCCAAATTTTGTAACTTTCCTGTATAAGAACCAAATATTTTCAATTTTTCTTCACCAGAACCTCACATTTTTCGCCCATCGCCCAAAATTTCGCGTTCGGTATCCAATCTTTAACCCATTGCTTCTGATGGGGCTTCGGGTTGCTGGACCTCTTAGGAGAGCTTGGTCCCTTCGTCGGGCTTATCTTTCCACCACCCCTTGATGAGCCTGTATGTAGGTTTTACCGTTGTTAATAATTTTCCTGCAAAATTTCGGCGTGCTTCGCGCGCAATTCTCACAAACGAAATATCACCCATGAACATTATTAGTACAAAAATTCAAGTGAACTCTTCCATTCAAAGCTAGGTGAAGGCTCAAAGTTAGATCCCGGACATCAAGGGGCTATCATGTAGTAATCTACCTTGAGTAACATTCGCTCCGAGACGACTATACGGTTTGAAGCTAAATTTACTCGTACCAAAAATTTATTCCAAATTTACTTTTTCTGTTTTTTATTTTTTCATGCAAAATTTCGTTCAAAGTAAAAATACGATAATGACCATCTGAATTGTGAACTGTGAAGACATTGATGTTCTCACTGTCATTCAAAGTCCTGCTCAAAGCTCCATGCTGGTGTTCCCATATTGTTAATTCGCCACATATTCGGGGAATTTCCCTCTGGGTCCTAACAAAATCACACTGGATCACACCAAGCCTGCCTAATAGCAGCCCCTGGTCCCGTCTCGCCGTTCGCAAAGTACTCAACCGGCTTCAACTGCGCTTGCTGAGCTGAAGATAGACCGTGATTATAGCCTTGTTACCTTCACTTGTGAAGAATTTCTACGTCTCTGTATTACAAGCGGAGGGAAAAATTTCCATCAGAAGAGTGAAATTTTCGCCCGCTTCGCGTATGTGCACACGTAAAACCGATATCTTTAAGTTACGTGTGGTAAGCTCGAGATATAATCCCCTGTAGTTTCGGCAAACTGTAATCATGTGGTGGCACTACTGACAACAAACATAATCTTCTTCGGTGCCCCTCCATGAGGTGTCGGTGCCCCCTATATCAGAATTCCTGGCTACGGGCCTGAGGTCAGGTTCGATGCCATTTATGTCCAACCCCAGTCTCCTTGCTCCTTGAATACGGTATTTCGGAATCACCTACAGCGCAGGAGTAGTGACCTTTGAAATAAGGTCAAGTGAGGGGTTTTCATTGTTTCAGCAGTGTTTTATATTTTTACCTTCATGGAAATCTCCTTTTCATAAAAAGAACCTTAGTGCATTCCAAAAGCTTTAAAAATGGTTTCAAAGGTTAAAAGAAAATTCAGAAATAAAGTCTTTCTGAAAACGTGCAAAAATTGAAATATTTTCTAAAATGAATCGAACTTAGTGTCTATTTCAGGACATTTTCTTTGAATACATGGAATTGTAAGCAGACATCTGTGGAATGTCTTCTGCATAGCTACCGAAGCGTACGTACTCTTTCTCGCACGTACCTCTAGTGCACGGCATGTACGTACGTATATCTGTTAAAAGCGTACTAGTATACGGCAGTTATTTATGCAGCCCACATGCACACATCATGCAGACTGACTAGCCGGTGTGGGTTGGATGACGCTAGAGAACTTCATCAAGTATAGCCTACAAGGTTAGTGAAGGGAAATCGTAGATTATTTTCTTTACCATTTTTTTTCGAGTGATCATTATCACACGCATTTCTTCTATTCTAAACTGGTAGGCCTAACGGTAGCGTTTCGAGCTCGAGCATTTTCAGTGTGGCAAACACTAACGTTAACGTTGGACTAACTTAACGTTAGAGCGAAGTTAGTTTAAGTCCCCGTTTTCTCGACTCGCCATAATCAAATTAAATGTGTAGATACATCATCATCTTTCATAAATCTCAACAGCCTAGATTTTGTGAGCCTAACTCATGACAACCTTCCCTAAACTGCGTCGATAACGTGATCAATCTGAGTACTGCTGTGAGGCTTATGAGTCGAGTAGCAGCTAGCTACCTGTCTCTGCGCTGTACAATAACGCTTTGTACGTGCACAATCATACAATTATGTGTACAGTATATATACACTATGCGTATCTCGTACCTACATGTACGTACATGTAATTTTTGAATGTTTACATCCCGCCATCAGCCGAGTGTCTGCGTAGCGGCTCTCATTGGCTGTGTATATGCTCTATAGCTACACAGTGACGGTGGCAAAAAGTTCGTACGTTCCCTGCAGGTTCCCCTCATTTGACCTTTGACCTTCGCTACTTGCGTTCATTCCGAAATACCGTATTCTTGAAAAGTTGATTTTGAAGTAAAATCGCTTGATTTTTACCGTATAGGTAAGCAATGCAACATACATAACACCAGTCCCCTGGTTTCCCTGTAGCTAAAAACTGTAGAGTGGTGATCAAATGATAGTGTTTCGTACTAGTTACTAATTTAGAAAGAATCACCCTTTAATTATGCAAGGATCATTTTTGTTCGGCACTTCGCATATCACTTTTAACTTACGTACCGTAACTTTCGTTACCAAGCTTTTTCTCAAGGTCATTATCTCCTTACAGATGTCCTTGTTTTTGACACATTATCATAGCAAATGTATTAAGCTCCTACAATAACGTAGGAACTTCAGACCGGGTCGCAGGCTTCAAGATGACCTGGTGAAGACCGTAGCAAGTGTGTTTTTATGACCGATTATTTTGCAAACAGAAATACACCTGATGAGTGTATTCTTTTTTGTTGTTTCTGTAATCATCTACGTGTATCGTAGGCCATTTAGAAACGTATTTGAAACCATGTTGAATAGGAAAATGATGATTTCTTAAAAAAAAACGTCACTTGTTGTTGAGTGGGCTATCTTGTACTGGGAGCCAAATGGTCTTGTAGGTTACATTCACTCCGTAACCAGGAGCGGATCCAGAAATTTCGAAAAGGGTGCTGAAAGCCCCCTTCAGTATTCTCCTAGATAAACATTATGCTAATTTTTGCCTATTTGTTATTGTTGATGAGGGGAAAAGGGGGGGGGGCTGAGGATCAGCGCCTGGTAAGGTATGTTACACTTTTACATTATGAACTGAAAAGCGTCATACAGTAGTATTAAATTTGGCTCGGTAAAGGAAAACAACGTGGACTATTAATGGATGCATTGCAGGTTTTCTATTCACTATTCTTACGCTGATATATTGCACGGTGTTTGTAGCATAAAATGCTGAATCTGTAACGAAGGTTACATTCGTTTCGTAGACGTTTGTTTCTAACTTGCATATAAATTGCAGTTTAGTACCATAACTGTTTAAAATGTCGACATTGGAAAATAAGTATCGGTCGTACTTACATGTGAATACAGCAAGTATATTAATCAGGCACATTTGGAAATGTTGTGGCCTCTCAAGCTTTATCCCTTCGGTAACGTAGGTTACATACCCTAATACTGTGCTACGTATCTCGACACAGATACAAGGAACATGGCAAAGTCAAGAGAGGCTATTCGAGCTGCATACAGAGCCCGAAAATAAAACAGGAAATGGACGAGACGCCCTATTTAAAGGCAGAGAGACAAAACATTAAACACCAAATGGCAATATCTGGGTCATTCTAAGGGAGGCACTCCCCTCAGACGCCCCGCCCGTCGTGCAAGGAGGTCTTCTGCTCTAACGCACCCAACTCGTTTCCGCCTATTCGGGCTGCTCCTCTTCCAGAAAATTATGTACGCCCCTGGCTCAACAGATAGTATTCACTTTGATTCTCGTAACCGTAATCATCTAATTAATACAGAAAAACGGGTTTCAAAATATCAACTTTTCAGCTAAAATATAAATCATCAGGTCTGTAAAACTTCAAGACACAGATATAATAATAACAACTTTGATAAACAGTAAAATGTTACAGTACATGAAACTTTCTTTTTCCAGGCCAAACATATATAAATACAATGTTCAGCTTTCTGGTCAGCAATAACACTATATCAATCGCATTGTGGCAGAGACATGTCAGGTTTTATATATATATATATATATATATATATATATATATATATATATATATATATATATATATATATATATATATATTATATAATATATATATATATATAGGCTGTACTAGTCAGTGGTGCCCGAGGGGAGGGGCATGTGTGAGGCATGTGCCTCAATCGATTTCTGAAAATTTTCGACAATTTTTTTTTTCTATAAGTGAGGGCAAAAGGCGTTTAAGCCATAGATTTATATGGGGATAGGTTGAGGTGCGTTTTTGTTTGAGTGACGGATGGATCTATTTTAATCAATATCTATCACAAGCTGTTCTGAACTTTCAAAATTCTCATAAATCTTTCGCAAACTCAAAATTTAAGCACGAGCTCCCAGCAACAACTCATCGCTGAACTTATTATCAACACCGTGCCCGTCTCAGACGTATTTGCACTGTTAACTGGTGAGGGCTTTCTGGTCAATTGTTCGTGTCAGTAGGAGTAGTATACATAAGAGCACAACATTGCAAAAATGCGAAACAGTTGAATCCAAGAGAAGACATATTTCTTGAAAATGAAAAGATATTAAACATTACCAGGCAAAATACTCGCCGTCTAATAAGCATATAATGTTTGTTAGGGAAATACGAGTTTCCCGGTGCATAGTCTGCATGGGATTTTGTCATGGAAAAGCTTTCCAATGCAAAATTACGGCGCGGTTCGCTCTCTGCATCTGCTGGTTTTAGGGCAATAATTTCGGACCAATTTGATCTTCCGAAAACCAGAGGTACATATCCCAATCTATTTAGGCCCACAACAAGGGAGGACCCTAGAGAAATCTTATAATACGAGTAACCTTTACAGTAACATTTGTAGCGTGATGTGAAAGATTGAAAGTATGCATTTGTCGTTATATACATTTTTGTAGAACGGGTGCCATGCAAGGGCCAAAATATCACTCACTAATGACAGTTTCTGAGGACTTAATTACTGTATTTCAGACATTTGCCAAAGGTAGCACCATTTTGCATGTGAGTCACCTAACATAAACAAACGTTTCTCAAGAGTTGTCACCCCTCCACTTAGACAACACACCTGTCCCATACACCAAACCAAAAACAAAAATTCCCTGAATTATGAGAATCTCTCAACATATGATCACTTCGAAAATTTGCCAAAAATATCACCAATGTGCATCTAAGCTACCTTAAAACTTCCCAAAGGCCTTTAGACCCCTCCCTTAGGCAGGTCCGTAACCAGACTTGGAGAGCAGGGGGGCCAAACCAAGCTTAGTGGAGGCGTTAAGTATAAGTTATTGCACAGGGGCGTGGCTATGCCCACAGGGGGGCCTGGCCCCAAATGCCGCCCCTTGGTTACGGGTCTGCCTTTAGGACGAGGGGACATAGTAAGGATCCACCGGTTACGATTTGTGGGGGTGTCTGGGGTGGGATTACAACATAATCTTCTGTTATGCCCCAATCACCAACTGCTGGAGGTGCCGCTGGTATTAGTGATTACATGAAGGTAAAATGTCACAGGCGGCCTTTATCTTGCCAAAAGTCATTCCCCAGTGGACACTTCTTTTATATATATAATTACAGCAAAAATTTGATGAAAAAAGGGGAAAAAGTAAAGAAAATATGTAGGCTAGCTTTCGTTAGGCTATATCACTTCCGGCGCTTCATTTCCACTGATTGTGACTAGTTATGAGAATTACGACATTTCAGGCGTAGCAAGTGGGTGGACAGGGCGGGCAATTTCCAGGGGCCCACGAATCCTGAGTTCAAGATATCAACAAAAAGGGTTATTTTTTGGGCCGGGCTATGATGCTCAATTGTTTATACTTAGGCCTAGACTTGACTTTTGCATAATTGTAAGTATTTGGGTGGATGCATGGTCGGAGAGGGATTTTGCTATTGGGTTTGTGATTTCATTGTTTTGGGTCCCTCACTGCTCCTTGTCCATGGTCCCCAGAGAGTCTTGTTACGTTCCTGCGACATCTCAAGACATGGATGCGACCTACGAATATCCACTATATTTAGTGGAACACTGTACGACTTTGTTTGCGATTTCTCACGGCTCCTGCGACATCCCACGACATGGATGCGGAACCCGTAGAAATTTTGAACGTGTTCAAAACTGTGCGACATCGATGCGACTTCCTGCAAATTGCCACGACTTCCAGATTTGCCACGACTTCTCACGACCTACCCTTGCACACTGGGCGACTTTTTACTGTCGCGAACGGAGTCTTCAGACATCGTGAGGTATCGATGTCTTGGGTCACTGGCAAAAGTCGTGCAATGGGCACCTGGCTTAAGGATGATTGCACTAGAAGTGGCGAAATGATCAACAAGAAGTGGTCTGGGGTAAAGTGTATCCCTGGAACTTTGAGAATAAACGCTGTCATTGGAATGGGGATCAACAAATTATGTGTCGGGATTTGTCCTGTTACTGTCAGTTCTGTGTAGACCCGAATCCCAGCGATCATGAAATAGGAGACATGTGTAGTGGTTGGGCAATTTATTCCCTCTGATCCTCCCATTCAAATACCACCCTATGAAACTCCTGCTCAGTCAAGTGGGTCACGCTAACCAAAGAAGCATGGGTTCCAACCAATGAAGTGTCCAGGACCCCTGAGGACAGCCACGAGGATGCGCTTCCCGTGTATTGAGTGACGACTGGGTTGCTGCTTTCTATGGTGATGATTGGTACATTGGCTCGGTAATTGATGCTGATGATGAGGACGTGCACATCACTTTTATGTAAGGATGCAAAGGTAGCAATTATTGGGGGCACACGTACACATGGCCAGCAGTTCAGGATAAAATTTGGGTACCAAAAGCTAACGTACTCTGCTGAATTGAAGCCCCTATCCACATGTCAAGGTGAGTTTACAAGGTATCAAGTGATCAGGCAGTTTTTATTATACTGTGTACAGACATAGACAATCGCAGGCCTGAAAGTTTGAAACGACAAGATGAAAACATGTTGTTATGAAATTAGTATTGGTGTATTCATGAAAAACGTTGCTAAAGTTTGTTCCATTTAAGGCATATTGATTGTTTTTGTAATCTACGATACCATATCCACGAAACATACTTGACGTACTTTGAACTCAAGTAAGGTTATTTAGTGAAGACCAAATGGATCTTAAGAAATGCACTGAATGAAAATATGTCTTTAAGAAAATCAGATGGGATAAAAGAGTTGGGAGCAAGAGTTTCAGGAGGATTAAGTTCAATCAGCAAGTCATTGGCCGCCCTAGGCAATCGGTGTTTCACTGAATTCTTCACAAGTGGAAACGGGACCCAAATTCGACACTCAATAAATCTGCAAGTATTCCGTCCCAACATCAAGAATCCTCAGTCTCAGTACTCTTAGAAACTTCAACACCTCACGTTATGACCACACCAGCTAAATCATGGCCACCATACCCAAGTTTTCAGATGCATCAGTAATGACTCATCCATTGCCAGCCTTCGTACACTCTTGTAAATTATTGTATTTAATTTAGTCAAGTTATGATGGCCTGTATTGTATTTAATTTAGTCAAGTTATGATGGCCTGTCTTACAAGCTAATGAGATTGTACAGGTATCTCAAATATATTAGTCTTGGTCAAGGCAATATAGCTTTTCTCAACTGGCACGGGGAACCAAAGTAAGTTTTTGTTTGCAAAAGCCTCAGTCTTGCCTCAAACATGTTTGTGGCAATAGCAGCTCTTTTTATCAGTACTAGAAAGACGTGCACTTGCACAAAAATTGACCACTTAAACGATTTTGTTATTAAAATTATTAAAGCTTTCGCACTTTTGAAGCAATACTGGGTGGAATTCGGTTTCCCAGCCCAAGTTATATAGTTAAGCTACCTCTATAAGTAAGACTTTCATCGTTGAGCTGGTTTGCCTCAACTGTTACTGTACTGGAACAATTACAGTAGGGATAGGTGACCTCCAATTCGAAAAAGATCACTGACTCCAAGATCTGTGCCGTAGTTATAAGCCCCGGGAAAGCATGCCTATCAAAGGCCCAGTCGACTATCAAACGTAAAAACCTACAGTCACTTTGCAAGGCCAGTACATAGTGAGTGTTCACATAGATTTTCCCATCGGGGAAATCTAAAAGACTCAATTTAGCATCTCTCTAGATACACATAGAAAGAATTTCAAAATGTCCCAAAAGTATCAAATTTCAAGGAAAAGGGGCATTTTGACATAACGAAGAACAAAAGGAATATGAGACAATTAGTCCAATTTACATTACATTCTGTAGGTCTGGGGAAAGCTAGGGGCATTTCTTGGGTGAAGTATGTGATGGAAATGTAACATTCAGTGTTACGGGGTTTGGGAGACATGAATTGATCTTTTTCCTTTCAAACGGGACTTAATGACATGCCACTCAAAAATATGCCTTGAAATGTTTTCTTCATCGGTCACACGTATCTCGAATGTCAGCATTAAACGTAACCAGTAAAATAAGAGTCAATTCGAGCAGCGACAATTATCATTCTCTTCGACGTTACATTGTAGCATGTTCCTCTGATATTCTTACATCATCATTATTCATATTTGATTTGGTCGGCAGATTCTTCCTATTTTCCCCTGACTTGTTCCTTAGAGAAACTGTAGCTTGTGCAGTCAGTGGTGCACTCATACACAGCTTACAGCACACACACAGTCGTTATGTGGATGTGGATTTAAACTTAGTACAGCGGGCCACTCTGGCTTTTCCGAGGAGGTGCATTAGACAGGTATTCTTCTTTTAAAGGATATACTGTTTGTGCTGCATCGACATGGAACAGACATGAAATAGCTTTTACCATCATTAAGCCATTCAGTCTTGCCAAACAGTTTGGCAATTACTTTTCAGCTTAAAATATTAAACATTATAACAAGAGTTATAAATGTTGCATCATTTGAAAATTTCAAAGTGTGGGTAAACAAATTATTCAGGAACTACAAGTAAAGACAATGGACGTCCTTCTGTGAGAACCTTATTTCTTGAAAGTACCTAGCAACCTCATTTTGAATTGCCCATTGTTCTACCACTACTAATCATGTTTAAACAAGTATGAAAATATTCTATTCCACAAACGAAGAGTTTCCTTTTAAATTAGAAGTAAACGTGGTATGGAGGATTTGCAATGTTTGTGTGAAATGTTTTGCCCTTTAAGAAGTGAAATAAGCAGAGAATTACAAATGCGAACATTTGAATTGGTAGATCATCAGAAATGAGTTCCATTTTGTACATTTATGACCCAATGTAACTACTTCACTACCAGACATGACGGGACGGTACGCACTGTCATTTTCTCAATACGCGATAAAAAAGTATTATAGACCACTTCAAATGCAATGTTTAAAAATGAAAATCGCATTTTCAAGACACAGAGAGAAAGTATTTGAGATGACACAACGACAATTAGTCGCCTTTTTCCACTTCTGGAGTCCGCCGTCAAGAACTATAGCCCTCGTTTTCACGCCCACAGCCTGACTTATTTTTCCGATTGAGTTGCACCCTCTTTGACTCAGGTGACGCTTCATCTTTCATGTGTTCATTTGTGTCAGTAACAATTATTTTGATCTTTACTCGAAGATAAGGACCAAATAACCTGTTCATGTATCAGTATGTACTTGAGAGTAACCATGACTAGTCGAAAAGTGCTGAAAACATTTACACACATTGCTAGATAACTGGAAATATTGTGAATGATTCTGACAAATAATACTTGATGTCACTTCTCAAAGGATTTTGGGAGGACTTAAACTTGATATAAGAACATTGTTTACTGCAGATTAAACCAGAATTTACAAATCTCGAAAAGATTTCTCCACAAGAGATGCCAGCAACTCCGTGGTATTTATAGGCCCTTTTACGTAGATGCTTTTCTATTTTATCCCCCCCTTTTTTGTTTAAACTTCAAGTACAGTTAACATCTCTCTGTTTGGTAGAAAAAAATGTCTGTAGCAGTGCTGGCTACCTAGTCAGATAACAACACTCTGGTTGGACACACGATAAATTGGCGATTAACCACTTGAGGAAGTAATTTTACAAGATTACGTATTAGCAGGAACATTCGTTCTTGAGTATACTTTACTACTTTAAGTTTGAAGCTATTGAAGAAGGAAGAAAACCTGAAAGGGAGGCGCTACGGCTTAAATGGATTCTGTCCTCAGACATAGCCCCAAGTTAAAAAAGGTATGTGTTAATTAAAGTGCTTCAATTGCTGTGTATACCACATAAATACTTAGAAAGATCATTTGAATTCATAGGTCAAAGTGCACTTGCTACAGTCATAAGCCTATACATTACTCCACCCCCGGAGCTGGAAGACTGTCTTCCAGCTCCCTGCTTCACCTCTTGAAGGTGGGCTAGGCTAGCGTGCAGTCTCCAAGAATGCTAATCACATGCTGCTGATGAAGGGGTGGCAATATCAGTTCTGCGCACTTCCCCATCGCATGAAGATTGGCCAGTCAGCGTTCTCCATCATAACTAAAGGGAACTAATAGGCTTATGCCCATAATACCATGAGTTGGGGGCAATCCTTTGCTATGTCACATTGTGAGGAACTGATAACCCGCATTGTTCAACCACCTTAAAAGGCGATTTGAGGGAAAAGCATTAAAAAAATATTTTCAGGACTGTGCAGACATTTCGAAAGTGGGAGTATAAGGTCCACTTCGAGTTCAAAGCATACAAATATAGAACAAAATGCCCCCGTCTCCATTTCGTGTTAAACCTGACCTATTGATTGTCGCTTCGTAGCCTACGTTCCAGGTGGAAAATTGACCTTGGCGCCAATATGTTTTAACCGCCACGGCATGGAATGTGGACTAAGAAAGTAAACATTGCTTTCTCATTTGTAGTTTTGACTTAACAAGTCAAAACTGCTGGACCATCTTTGGCTGAAAAAAATCCATCTGCACCATTCACTACAAATTCTATGGGGAGGTCAAATCTCTCATCGCTTTTTCTCTTCTCAATAACAAAAGAAGAGGTTATCAAAGTTGCTTTTGATTGTCTCAATCCTCGAAAATCTGCCGGGTTCGACTGCATTCGTCCTAAAATTGTAAGAGAGGTCATTCCTTATATTGCACAGCTTCTTACTCATATTTTTAATATTTCTCTTAAGACTAGTACTTTCCCTGATCATTTGAAGAAAGCCAAGGTTGTTCCTGTTTACAAAAAAGGAAATGTTGACGATATTTGTAATTACCGTCGTATTTCCATCCTATCCTGCTTTTCGAAAATTTTGGAGAGGCTAATGTTTAAACGACTGAACTCGTTTCTCAGTAATCACAATATTTTAAGTAACTGTCAATATGGTTTCCGTTCTGGGCATTCCACAGAGTTAGCTTTAGTTGATAACGTGGACAAACTTCACTCTGCCCTCCAAAGTAAGAAAATCAGTTGGGGTCTTTCTTGATTTGTCTGAAGCATTTGACACTATCGACCACCAAATTCTTTTACAGAAATTATCCCATTAAAAGTAAGAGGCTCTGCCAGTCTCTGGCTTAAAAGTTACCTTTCTTCACGGCAGCAGTTCACGTCTGTTAATAATGTTCATTCTCCTTTTCTTGACATAACTTGTGGTGTTCCTCAGGGGTCTATTTTAGGACCTTTGCTTTTTATTATTTATGTGAACGATATCTGCAATGTTTCAAAGTCATGATCTTTAGTACTGTTTGCAGATTATACTATTATTTACTGATAGTAATGATAACCTTGAAAATACCGTGCATGGTGAATTGAGTAAATTTTATGCATTGTTTGTTTCCAATATAGATAAAACCAACTTCACGGTGTTTTCCGTAGGTACAATTTATAATAATTTTAATATAAGTATGAATAATGAACCCTTACAGAGAGTGAAGAGAGCAAAGTTCTTAGGTGTCTACATTGATGACAAGCTTACGTGGGGGACCATATTAGCTATGTAGCAACTCAAGTCTCGAAAGGCGTAGGCATTCTAGCTAAACTTAAATTTACCCTTCCCTCAAAGGCATTAATATTAACATATTTAAGCCTTATTCTATTTCAGCTCTTATACTGCTGTAGTGTCTGGTCAGGTGCGAGTTAATGTTTACTTAATAAGTTGGTAATTCTTCAGTAAAGGGCGGTCGGGCATATGACTTGCTCTGCAACAAGGGACCCAACCAGTAGTTTGTTTGCCTAATTGATTTTACTTAATTACCTGACATCATTACTCTGAGCTTAGCAATATTTACATTTCGTTGTTCGATTAACTTACTACCAAGTTCTTTTTCTTCCTTCTACACAGTAAATAGTGATGTACATTTCTACTATACCAGACAATCTGTTTATCCCCATCCTGTCCTAGTCGATGAAAATGATCATAAAAAGAGCCTCAAATATCGGTCACCCTTGGTTTGGAATATGCTGCCCCAGAATTGTCGGTCAAAATCCTCTATAGTGTTTCTAAGAAGAAGCTTAATTTCATTTTTTTAAGTTTTTACCAATTGTCGTGGATGGGTGGTGGGTGGTTGGTTTTTGGTGGGTGGGTTCGGGAGGGCTTTTCATTTTTTTGTAATTTGTGTCCTTCTTTGTTTCTTTCCTAGGGAGTGTTCTTGTCTTTAAGCCCACAAGGGTTTTTAAGAATACTATTTCCTTTCACAGCAATCGTTTTCTTGCTTGTTTTCAACCCATGTTGTTAATGTTCTTTAAATATTGATGTGGAAAAACAAATAAATGAAATGAAAAGTCAAACCACTTTTAATTAAACCTTAAAAACATCTCAGCTTTGCAGAGTTGTTGGATTGAATAACCAGATAACAGTTTTGCGGCTTTTGTCGACCAAACTCTTATCTTCCATCGTAGATGTCCCTTGATAAAACTCAAATGGTATTGAAAGAGTGCCCAAGTTTGGGGTTTTTTTTTTCGGGCCGGCACCAAGAGAGGTAAAAGCTCATTCAAATGGGAGGGAGAGATCCATACAGTTTCCTTATGACTTTGAGGGATATGAAGAGCCTTTGAGAATACTTGTGCAATATTTTGTTTACCTAGAATAATATATTGCAAGCAAGGAGATTTATAAAGTTGGGGAAAGTTATAGCTTGTCTCATCTACTTCAAACGGTATGACATTACTAGATACATGTTCCACTTTTACAATGATCTATAGTTTAGTTTATACCAGTTTTGTAGGAACCATCAAAATCAATTCTCCTAATGACTTAGAACTTAATATTTGCCTCATGGAAATGCCTCTCAACGTGTCTATATATGGATCCTTCCCCAATAATTCTAAAAAATGTAGTTCCCTGTCCTACTAATGCGAACTGCTTTTAAGTACAATTTTCAGTTGTAGGGGCTTTATTTCAGTCATGCAGAAGAAACACTTTAGTGCTACTCTTTATTGGACAAATGAAATGACTGAGCCCGGACTCGGACTTACTTCAAAGTCGAGTCTGTTTGTAGTGGACTCAAACCTGGTCCAAGGGGAGGGGTCCCCTCCCTTCTGGTACGTTTTCAATATATATATGAGGATCCTTAAATGCAATTTTGTGCAACATATTGTCTTCATTTTTAGGAAATAACTGAATATTTTTTGCAGACGGAACAAATTTGGTTTTTGTTCTGGAAGAGTGGGGCGGAAGTATACTTCCGTCCCCACATTTTTGACTGGGGGCATTAGCCCCAAAGCCTACCCCTCGTTCCTATGTCTATGTAAAAATCATATGTATGATATGCTACATCGTCATTTTGACTATAGTCTTGGGTCAGGCTCGGAATATGCCCGGAATTAGGGCTACTGGAATCGGTATTGGCTTGAAGTCTTAAGTGGACGCGGATACATCCCTGCTTTTGGAAAGTATCAATATCTATTATAGAATCGTGATGATTTTGAATCTATGTCATTGTCTCTCCTTGTATAAATATTTCATTCTTTCAAAGTTTTGGTTCTAAATTTACGGTTTTTTTTTTTTTTTTTTTGAAACTTCCTCTTAAAATTTTTCCGTCTCTTAATTGGTCCGGAAAATTCGTAGACGTATTAATCCAAAAACGACTGTTCACTTGAACTAAATTAAGTTTTGTCTGTTTTTTGAGAAGGAAAGAATTCTGAGGTGTCATATTTTAATAATGTAGTAAATGTTAAACTTGCGGCCTTACATACGGTATTCATTTGGTAATTTCTGCATTAGAGGTCATTAGCTAATGTATTTATGCTTAATTGATTACTTTAAAATCCTGGTTTTCATACCTCACCTTTCTTTTGTTCTACTGAGGTATATCTTGTTGAAAACCCCATTGCCTAGGATAAGATAAAGATAAATCACCTTTGTTATCTCCACTTGGAAAAATACACTTCTGCGGTAAGATGCAAGTAAAATCACCCGACTCTCATAACCTGTAAAGTTAAAGCTGATGATGGCATAAGAACGTCATCAGTGAAAACTGTACAAAACTTATGGTTATAGCATAGATTAAACCATGATCAGTTTTAACCGTTTTACATAAATTATGACAGTAAAAACAGAAATCGCCTTTATCACGTTCAAAGAAACGTTATCCAGTTTTAAGTGCACATGCTGTTAATCTATGATATCAACCATAAGTTTTGTACAGTTAAAACTGATAATGGTTTCAGAACCATTAGGCCTATCAGTTTTCGAGTAAAAGACAAAAAAAAAACAAATAAGACTGGAGGAATTGAAGATACAAATGAAATAAAAATAGTAAACACGAATAAGGTTAAAGCAACACTAAAGCGAGAGCAGCCCCCCCCCCCCCCGTCTTTTAAAATTCGAGTTGTGAGACCGAATGGCCGAGCCTATGAATGAATTGCGATAGCGATTAGTATAAATAGTCAGTGGTCTTAGTCTCCAGCTACGCTCAATTATACGATTATCTAAAATTTAAGGCAAAGGATGAGATGAGTCTTTCCACAATGATAAAAGTTTTGCCCGTACATCCCACGGCTCTCATAAACTAATTCAACAGAGGGCAGACTTCTCCTAATTATAGCAGCTCTATTAATAACAACGCTTACAACATTCTGCTGAGTTTTGCTAGTGTTACCTCCCCATTTGGCATGATAGACAGTAATTCCAGATACTACAGATCACAAAATTAAAAATTAGGGCACGAATGTGTGGACTAATGTTGAAAGGATTAAGCTTACGTAAGCAGTATAGCTCTTGCTTAAGTCGTTTGTGGACATAGCTAATATGTTTTCCCCAGTTTAGTTTGTCATCAAGTACAGCTCCGAGATATATAGCTATTGACCCGTTCAACGGCACTGTCTTTAATAATCACATCATCTGGTAAAACTTTGTGCTTCGTTCTACCATCTCGTTTTGGTAACGTTCAGTTCTAGGAAGTTTTCGTCACAGTAATTAACAAATATTCTTATCTGATCAAGGTAAAAGTTATCAGTTTTGTTAGAGACTAATGAATCCAATTAAAGCAGCATCATCAGCGAATTTCACCAAAGCACAAAGAGGATTAGTTGATCAAATGTCAGACGTGAGAATAGAGAATAGGAAGGGGGCAAGAACCGTTCCCTTAGGGGCACTAGTACTACAATGGATAATATCTGAATATGCCGAACCACCCAGTCTCACATAGGCTACTGAGAGCGGTTACAAAGATGATTAAGAACCCACCCTGCACAAGATTTAGGAATATACCCTCCAAGTTTGAAGGTTTTCCAGCTAAGCGGTATAGCTGTATGGTATTGAAAGCTGAAGAAAAGTCAAAGAACATGAGTCGAGCAGACACTTTGCCAAACCTTGACTGTTCAAGGTGAGCATAAAGTTTGTCTAATAAATACAATAAAGAGTCTTCTGTACTACGACCTTTAGAATAAGCAAATTGCAGTGGGTCCATTTGGCTGGAAATAAACGGTTTCGGATAATTTGGACTAGTCTTTCACAAGTTTTGATAGCAACGGAAGTGAGGGCAATGGGTCGAAGATGATTCATGCTGGAAACATTTTGCTTTTTGGGAACAGGAATGATATAAGACTGTTTCCAAATAGAAGGGACGGACTGGGTAAGAAAACACAAATTGAACATATAGGTGTAAATGGCAGCTAAATGGCGTGAGCATGTTGTAAGGACTCGGGGTGAGACCTTATCCGGTCCAGCAGGTTTAGAGGCATCAATTTGTAAAAAAAATTGTACCAGACTTCCTCTTCGATGACATTCAAGAAAGACTTTGAATCCTTGCAACTTGAAAATAAGAGGTCCTCAACCTTACTTGTGAAGTGACTATCAAGACGACAATAAAACTTATTCAAGTCATTCGCATAGTCAAATGAACAATTTGGTAAAACACTACTTGCATTTTTGTTAGTATAGCCACTCATTAAGGGGGTACTATCCCATACACGCTTCATGTTATTATTAGTAAAGTGACTTAACCTATGTTTCATCGCCATATGAGGCTTCTATTCCACTTAGATTACAATCAATAACACAACAGTGCCTTCTAATTACTTGCACCCAGGAAGTCAACTTAGGTTACATTAAAATGCAGGTTGCACATAAAGCCTCCTGTTGTATGTAGGCATTTTGCTGAAAGCAGTTTGTGTCAATTTAATTGCCGTGATACTTTTTACCGGTATTTTCCTGATATTGTAGTGGTATTAACTATCCAGCCAAAGGTAGGCTAACTGGTGTAATGGAGATGGGAGGAAAAAGAGCTGGCAATTTTAACGAGATCAATTCATCATGTAAACAATTCCGCCCTTACCCGAAATCCAGATATGGGCCACATATGAAATCCCATATATGGGCCAGATATGGATTTCATATCTGACCCATATCTGCTGCAGATATGGGATTTATATCCGGGCCAGATAAAAAAAAATGGGCAGATGTAACCCAGATCTACGCCAGAACCAGATCGTAGCCATATATGGCCAGATAAAGTTTTATCTGGATCAAGTCTTTATATGGAACAGATAAAATTTTATCTGGACCAGATATAGTCCTTATATGAGCAGAATATATTTCCATATATGGTCCATATCTGCAACAGATATGGAGTTTATATCAGAACAGATAAAAAGTTGGGCAGATCTAAACCATATAGCCTATGGCCAGATAAAGTTCTATCTGGATCAAGTCTTTATATGGCACAGATAAAATTGTATCCTGCTGTAGTTATGAATCACAGTTGGGACTTCTTCTAGTCCACACTCCTCATGGAGGGGTTTTCGTCCCTGGCTCTTTGCCAGAGAGTCACGGGACTTTTGAAAAAAAAAAAAGACACTGAACACCTTTTTTTCCAAAAGTCCCCTCTACTCTCTGACGAAGAGCCAGGGGCGAAAACCAAACAATACTCCCGAAGGAGTTCTGCTCCCTGAAGGAGTAACAACGTCCCCAAGAGACAAACTTTGACTTAACTGACACCACCCGACAGTGGTCCCGTTCTAGACTGGCTGAATAGAACAGGAGACTGAACACCTTTTGTTCCAAAAGTCCCCTGACTCTCTGGCGAAGAGCCAGGGGCGAAAACCAAACAATACTCCCGAAGGAGTTCTGCACCCCGAAGGAGTAACAACGTCCCCAAGGGACAAACTTTGACTTAACTGACACCACCTGACAGTGGGAGCTTTTTAAGTACGTAGAAACAGGCACTAGGAAACTAAAGAACCCCGACCCCAAACAAAAAACCGTGTCGGATCACAAACACAATGCCAAACACAATCCCAGCCACCACTGAGGCCCAGAAACCGCAACTGCAGCCAACCCCAAAACAACACCCTAGCCCACAAACCGCCCCAAACAAGTCCCACCCGTCAACCAACCGGCCCACAAAGGCCACCGCGCCCGAAGGTAACACCACACGCCCAAAGGCTACCATACGCCCGAGGACAACACCACGCCCAAAGGCAACAACACTTAAAAAGCACTGGGCAAATACAAGTGCACCTTGCCCAAGGAGACTGAACACCTTTTTCAAAAGTCCCCTCGACACTCTGGCGAAGAGCCAAGGGGCGAAACCAAACAATGCTCCCGAAGGAGTTCTGCTCCCTTATGGATACTGAACACCAGCAGAAAATGTTTAAGAGCTCCATGAAGAATTTAATGTAAGAATTGGGTTGGATTGACTTAAGTACATAAATTCAACTTATTTCATAACAGTGAACAGAAATATGCCTTGAAATTTCCTATTTTATGTAATATGATAGTGATATGGGCTTCTTATTGTAAACTTTATTACGTATTTGCCTCTAAATTTTGTTTACTGCAAAGTGCATATTTTACTTTCAGCTTCCTAAATTATGAAAAATGTAGGTTTAGATACAAGCTCCGCCCAAATATGCAAATCATTTGCGTAAGTTCACTTAGTATACTGCGGTATTAACAAACGTGTAGCCACTAAATAACTGTAATGTCTGGGTGGGTGATGTTGTATCCAAAACATGTCTTAATTTGTGACAAGCATAATCGAAGAATCAAATCAAACAAAAATAAAACAAGCTAACAAAATGCTCATTTGCATATCTAGCATATCAAGTTATGTCTGGCTTGATATGGCCATATAAAACTTTATTTGCATATCTGGCATGAATTTTTATTATGTTATATCTGGCTTGATATGGCCATATAAAACTTTATTTGCATATCTGGAATTGCATTGTATCAATTTAAATCTTTCTTGATATTGCCATATAAAACTTTATTTGCATATCTGGGCTGGCATTTCATCAAATTATATCTGGCTTGATATGGTCATATAAAACTGTATTTACATATCTGGACAGACATTTCATCAATTTATATCTGGCTTGATATGGCCATATAAAACTTTATTTGCATATTTGTAATTGCATTGTATCAATTTATATCTGGCTTGATATGGCCATATAAAACTTATTTGCATATCTGGACTGGCATTTCATCAAATTATATTTGGCTTGCTATGGCCATATAAAACTGTATTTACATATCTGGACTGGCATTTCATCAAGTTATATCTGGCTTGATGTGGCCATATAAAACTTTATTTACATATCTGGAATTGCATTGTATCAAGTTATATATGGCTTGATATGACCATATAAAGGCTGTATTTAACCAGATATATCCAGATATCAATCCATATCTGGATTTGGAGTAAGGGGAGAGTTTCCCCCTCTTGGAAGAAACTACCTTTCCCCAGATCGGGAGAAAAATTGGTCATGGGCGCCGCCATTTAGTCTCCGCGCGTTCTGCGTGTATATTGTCAGTGGTAAATGGGTTTTTGAACCCCTTTGCGAAATTTTTTGGTCTATTAAATGTATAGTGGGTATGTGGATTGTCATAGCTCCATACAATCCATACAATAAAATGGTTTTCGTTCCTCCTACGCCTTGTCTTAATTAGGCGAGTAAGCCTATACAATTTGTTGCATTGTTTCCCCCCTTTCGGGAGAATTTGGTTTTCCCCACAACGGGAGAATCTCCCTCACTGTAAGAGGTCATTAGCTAACGCTAATACGTTTTGGTGCTGATTTTAAAAACAAATTTCTTTGTGCGGAAAGTGAAACTTACTACTAGAACCATATGTTCCGCCCGTAACTAGCAAATGTTCTGCCTGTTGGGGCCTCAACTCCCTCCTGCCCGTACTCCTATAGGCCCTATAGTAATACTAATGCCAATTAAGAAGGAACGGGAAGCTAGAGAGGAACCTCTTCTCTTTAAGAATCCCTGTGTTCTGCTGTGGTACATATGTGTTCTACTTTTCTGTCCTAATATATTGACCGGGTTTATGTTCAACATGGAACAATTCGAAACAACACTCCAATATTTCATTAATGAACATTTCCTCCACTTTCAAAGTGGAGGTATCAGTTCGTACCATCCCCCCAAATACATACACACTTTTCCCAGAATCCTAGTTAAAATAGTAGGCCTATATTTGACTCTTCGAATGGCTAATTTAACGAAGTCATCCTCAAAATGGATGTGAAAATAGCGAAGTAGATTTAAATGGTAGGTAAATGACACAGATTACACCATTACACCACAGAGCATCTGCAATTCAAAATTTCCAGGGGCCCTTATTGGTTCGCATTTATAGTTCTTGTTAAATTTATACTTCCCCTCCGCCGTCCCCACTTTAAAAGAAACTGTTGGAGCCCTTGCATCTAGATTAATAAACTGCCTGCCAAAGCGTAGCGGATAAAACATTCATAACATATGTTCCTTTAACTCGCTAAAATCTCAAACAGAAATCCTTTATCAATTGTCGTCAATGTGTATTTGCATTTCCGTGTGCTTCTTTAGGAACTGCTTCACAGTAAAATGATTGCGAAATACCCTAGGTACACCACAGAGCATCTACAGTCGAAACTTTTCAGGGCTACTTAAGTGAGCCCAGACACACCTTGCCGTAGGCTACGGCTTCTTGCTTCGTTCTTTGTTTGATACATTGTTAAGGGAGATTCTTTTGAAAACCAAACTTGCAGCTTACTCAGTCCTAATTCACACTGCCGAAGCCAACCAGGCTTAACAAACCTGTAACCCCAGTCTATTTGGATAAAAGGTTTTTCACAAAATATCTTCAGACCCAAACAAAGATTATTGGTAAAAAGCTTTTCATTTAAAAAGGCGATTATTTATTCAATATTTCGTTTTCATTATCTTAAATGAAAAGACTGAAAAAATCTATACATTTACAATTATTAAAAATAAATTTATTGATCGCAGTCTAGAATGGTGAGTAGCATCGAAGAACTTAACATTCACCGTCTTAAGCCTTCCAAGTATAGTCATTAATAAATGTCTAGTGCAAACCTGAAAATTAATCACATTTTATGCCTAAAATGGATAGGGCATATAGGTGATCCCCTAAGTATGAGGACCAGTCGATACATTGTGGTATTTTACCTTTAAATTGTCAACACATAATAAAATTGAAGTAGATGGAGATGGTCTCAGTCGTAAACTTTAATGATGCCTTATATAGTCTTACAGTTAGGCTATAAAACACACATCAATAAGTCGTTAAGATTAAAAACTGATATTTTTCGTGGAACTGGGACATCATGAGCTTAAAACGTCCGTCACACTGCACTGTAGTAAGGTGTTTTCATTTTGAAAATTATCTCTGAGCAAGATGCATTTTTCGGATGCACTTGCATCGTACTTTGGAATTTTTGCTATTCCACTTATTCTGTATTTGCACCATGGAATGGCACTGTGATAAAAGTACAGGTTCCCCGTGTAAGTATTTCTTTAACTTTTTGGAGTTCGCAATAATAATTCATCATTATACTACAATTTAAACTTGAAATGTTCAAGAGTATTCTGATGTGTTTCCGTTGTATCTTATAGCTACTATCGAGAAATACTTACCATGCCATATCCATACAGCTGTGCTCAGTTAAGTTTTGAGATCAACGTTTCACTGTAAGGGAGTTGTCCCTGGTGTCACTTAATAAACGGGACACTACAGGACAGAAAATGGTGTCCCACTTTTAAAAAGTGTATTTTCCAAGGGTGACCCAATCTCCTCATTAAAACTGCGTTTCCATTCCATAGAAGATCATTCAGCATATCATCTTTAACATTGCACACTCCTTTTCAGGGAAATAAGTAAAGTTTTCAGCATTTTATGGAATATCTGTGTCTGGTGTACTGGTCACATGAGAAACATTAAACCCTATTTTGAACAATAACTGTTTACATAAACATTTTTTTAAACTTTGACATGATTTGCATATTCCCAATCTCCATATCATAATCGGCAAATACCGTTTTGTTGTTAAGCCAAATAATCGTCCGTATTTTCAGTTTCTTCTTAATTCTACTTCTCACTTAAAATCTGATCAAACAGCATTTTTTGGTGTTTTCACCTTTTTTGTAAAAGGCCTAACTTTTGATATTATTGCTTTTGGGAATTATTGCTCAAACCTTGTGAAATTCAGGGCTGAAAATAAGCTAGGGTGACGGGCTTGGTTTTCCCCTAAAGTCTACAAATTCTCCCTCCAAAAGAGCAGCCCTACCCTTCAATTTTTAGTAACGATGTCAATATTTGCAGTGAAAACCAAAAATCTCCCTTGAAACAAAAGAGACAAAAAATCCTCCCCAGAACACATGCATCAAAACACGGAGAATGATTTGGTAACGGTGTCTATAATTGCACGCAATTTTACCGATGTTAAATAAGGTTAGTTTCGAACGCACACATTAATTTATAAACGCGAGTTAAACATTTTAGACTTACAATGCAGACCTGGGAATGTGTTGTACTTATGGAGCGATTCCGCGAATTGTTTGCCTTGAAGCACACGCTACGGGTGACTGTTTTTATATTTTCCAACAATCAAACGTCACTCCCATTGAGCCTTTTCGGTCTAGTTTGTTCGGAAAATTTTAAGATAAAATTTTCTTCAAAGCCAATTACTTCACCGCAATTGATGTCGATTACCCATTGTATTTCGTATTTTGTGTGGACTAATAGAAAATCTTATAGACAGTATCTGTCGTTGGTAAATGAATGCAATCCATGTATTGTAATTCAGTAATGTTGAACACGCTTATTAAGGCATGGTATGATTGATGATCGTATTTGAAATTATTTCTAAAAACAATTTTAAGAACCCACGACCCCCTCAATAAGTAATCCACTCCGTCATACGTCCTTGCCTTCTCATGTTTGAAGCTGTGTTGCCAGCTCTGATCGATTTTTAAATATTGATGAAACCATAGCTCCGTGCTTCAGATTCCTTTTTTATCTCATCAAGGGCACCCAGGGCACCCAACCTTTATCCCTAAGATCAATGCGGCTGGATGCCGAAGGGCAGAAACTAAACGTCACCCTCAAAGAGGTCCTCCTCTCTAAAGGAAGGGACTTAACATGACCTTTTCTCAACCGTCAGACTCTCACATCATCTGTCTGTCATGCGCGGCACTCTCCCAGATAGGCTGAAAAGATCAGTGCATTCCATAAGTCAGAGCAAGAGGTGACTTATTTTTCAGTTTGATAAAGTAAGGAATCTTTCTTCCGTAACATATTACCACGTGAGGTCTCTTGGACTTCCACGTGTAGTGGCTATGGAATCTTTGAACGTAGCCAAACGGCGTATCAAATCACCGACCTTTATGTAAAAAGGACTAAAAAGACCATATCCGGATCGTTCCATTTTCGAGGAATGTTTGTGCAAATACAGTTTCAAAATTAGTTAACAAAATACACTTAGACTGTTGTCTTACATTTTCCAAAGTCCCCTCGACTCTTTGGTGGAGAGGCGAAGGGCGAAAACCAAACTATGCTCCCGAAGTAGCTCTGCTCCCCCAAAGGTGCTACGTCCCGCAAGGGACACTCAGACTTAACGTGACTAAGGTGACTAACCTCTTGACCTTCAGACCTCTACATCATGGGTTTGTCATGCATGGCGCCATTCTCGGATTCTAGACTGGCTGAAAAGAACAGATACTTCACATCTTAACCAAAACGTCGAAAAGCGCTATTGCCTCCGGTTTTTCTTTCCAAAGTCCCCTTGAATCTCTGGCGAAGAGCCGAAGGGCGAAATCAAATGTTACTCCCGAAGGAGTTCTACTCCCAAAAAGCGCTACGTCCCCTGATTAGCAACAATTTTTAACATGACCAACCACTTGACCTTCAGAGCTCTACATCATGGGTGTGTCATGCGTGGCTCTATTCTCAACTGGCTGAAAAGAACAAATACTACACGTGATTTTATCAAAAAGACCTGCGGTCATTGACCCCATTAATGAATGTCACATACCAGAGCATTCAAAGGGAGGACGATGATAATGTCCCAGACAAATATGTGTGCAAGATGCGAAGTGAAATAAAAGTTAAAGCACTCTTACGTCGATTGATTCAACGACGCATCTTTGAGCTTCAGGTTCTTCATTAGCCGGGTTTGGAACTTGTCTAGGTGGAAAGAGGCAATTTTAAGAAATTTTCATAAAAAAGTAGTGAAAAAAAGGGTTCACATATGTAAAGTTGAAAATGTCAAAGCAGACGGAAAGCATTCGTAGTCTCCTCATTCGTCCTGGAAAAATTACCCTAGCCGACCTGTCCATTAATGTGTAGTTTTCATTCAACGTCATCACGTCAACTTGGATTGTTCGATTCGTAGGGAGGTAATTCAATATTACTGTTACTTTGCAAGTATTCTCTAAATGTCCTAATTTTTGCATCGATCGTTCTATTTATTTCAGCTGAATAAGGGTTGATTCCCAACTCTTTGTGCTCACGTTTGTATTTTCCAACAGTGTCATTCATTAAACATGCAATCCGCCTCTTGTTATGTGCCACCTGAAGAAAGTCCAACATGCGACGAAGTTCGTATTCTGTGTTGGCCACAAGATCTTCGTAAAACACTACAAGTTTAGTGTGGATTTCCATTCCTTTTTTATTTGTTTTCAACCAGCTTGCTGAACGCGATTCGGCAAAATGCTTCCACTCTGGAAAAAGACAAGACCAAGATGTTTAACTCATAAGAACTAGCCGCAAAATTCATTACTCATTTTGAATAATTGCTTATTTACGATGCCAGCTCAGAAAGAGGATTTTCTTCGTTATTAGTATATTGTGCTGTGAATGTACTCCTAAAAAGCAAAGGCAAAAGTAAGTACACTGCTGTTGTCTCCGACTGCTTTATTTGGTGTAAAGAGAATCCCACATTTCGTTCGAAGGAAACTTTCTTTGAACTTATTTGCAGAACTTCACCAAGAGGTCTTCCATTTTAGGCGACTTCTTTACTTCTGACGCATACACACAGCCAAAATTAAGATACACACCAACCCACCAACCCATCAACACCTTACACGGAGATGAATATACAGAACAAGGGAGGACCTCATTGCATTCCTTCAATGTGCTTAGCTCCAGTGCTCCCTTATTATAACCCTGTCTACTATTAAAGTACCGTGGAAGGGGAGAATCTTTTGAATGCACTGATGGGCACCAATAATTCCGTTACCCAGTGGTGAAGTGGGCAGAGCTACTGGGTGCGGAGCTGATTTTTTGTAAAATGAATTGTCTTAAAACAACCTTATCAATAGGGGAAGAAACCCGCACGGCGGTAATCTAAAAAACATTTACTTACATTGGGGTTAAACACTACCCGACTACCTTTTGACAAACTTTCAAGAGTTGCAGCCCCAAGCCCCCACCCTGTCCCCTGCTCAATTTTTCACCAGTGCATTACCGCTATTGAATACAAAACAATTGCACACCCATGTAGGCACATAGATATGTCATATTCATATTTATGAACATTTCTATGAATCACTTACGGTCAGTTAAGAACTGCGAAGCGGAGGCAGTACCTCTTTTGCCTTTTTTCACTCGATTAAAGTTTGCCAGAATTGCACCGTAAGGATTTCTTATTATAAGAATAGCGCCCTCAACTTTGCATTTTTGTCCACCAGATTTAATACGGTCAAAGTTTTCCCATCCGTGACTTTTTACAACCAAAGTTGTCTTGGAGCATGGGTTGCTTTTCCGCCAAACAGAGCAATCTATTGAAAAGAAAGAACAAAACATCAAACATTAATGTATGCAAATTTCGAGGAAACCCTCAGGACTCCTTTCACGGACTTATTATACGAACAGAGCACCCTGCACTAACGTTCTATGTGTAAAGTGCCGCCACCGTATGAACACGTTAACGCTTAAAAATACGTCTGCGTTTTATGTCTTCTGTGTAAAGTTTGGACTTACTCAGGTGGTTCAATATCGACAGATTATGCCTGAAACCTGGAAAATTTTCGAAAAATGCAAGTTGGTCAAAATCAACACAAACAGAATGAAGCACTGTGATACTGTACTTCCATTTATGTTTGTATTTGTCTGAAATGTTGCAGATCCATTATCAAATTACGCAAACGACAGTAGCGTGGCGGCCATTTTGGAAAGCCTAAAGTAGTTGGAACGGTGGCGATACTATTGATCCTCTGTCTGTCTATACGTAAAGGACTTCTGCGACCCCCACCTCATTTTTTCAATGATGTTTGTTGAGTAGATAATCTTAAAATGGGCCAATTATCTCGTCCAAGACAGTTAAGATTCTTCGAACTAAGTTTACTTCTAGTCTCTTGCAAAAAAAAAACGAAAAAAAAAACCCAAAACATCTTTTCGTACTGACTTTAATTTGCTTAAAGATATATGGACTTTTAACCAAAACAGCTATTCTACTGGTCGGTGAAAATTAAGACCCTCTGATAGAAAATCCATTCGATTCTCAAGGTACACCTCTTCAGAGTAATACAACAGTGATGTACAGTGTATTTCTTTTGATAATCTTTTATAAATCATCTAGACTTGTCTCCAACGTGTCGACTTCAAGGATGAGTAAACAGAAGAACCGATCAATCTTTTCCAATTCCGATCCCTAAATCGTTATGTATTAGGTTATCCTAGAAGGAACACCCCCTCCCAGGAACGATCACAATGACAATATACCTGAAACTCGCGCAAATTTGAATAAAACTTCCTGTTCCGCCTTCCGTGTCATCGTGACTGTTGCAACACCGATCCCTTGGACATGACGGCCACTCCATTTGCCACCTCTGGCAATGCTAGTGTTGGCAAACTTTCTTGTTCCTTTCAGTAAACATTTAAACACAGTCAAATGTTTTCGGAGGCCCACGGAGAAACCAAAAATTATAACGTAATTCAAATAGAAAATGCAGCAACACCAATTTAGAACCGTGTCATGCTTGGTAAACTAATTCATTTATGGCCCTATACAATCATGTGACAATACTGTTTGTCACGGGACTATATTAATTTCCTTGGAGTGACTGCCTATTCTAGGCTTTGATAGGGATGACAGAAGGAAGATGGAAATTCTTTCAGGTCAAGCTGTCATAATGAACACAGAAGGAAATCCCATGGTACGTGGGGAAGGATACATCCCCCACTTTAAAGGTGCTCCCATTGACTTTCACAAACACACCGTAAATCTTGATACAGCTACATTATACCCCTTCCCCTTGCCCTTACACAGTTATCCATACAAATCTCCGTCACTGATATGGTGGGTGAAAAAATGGCTTCTTTGAAGCGTGATTCATCTTGTCACGTTCTAGCCCCTGCTTTCCCACAATTTGATACTACAATACAAAGATGGCGCATTTTCAAAGCAATATATCATCGGGAATAATGCTATATATTTTATGCCAATAACTTAATCATAAATAACGTCTTATTAGTTGGTTGGTACGTTTGTTAAGATAAAAGGTTACTTCTCCCCCTCCCGGCACCCGTTGGCTACTGTGCACAATCAGGCTTAAAGGGGATGTGTAGTCGTGCCAAGTGTAGCATGTGCTTGGAAACATCGATCAGCCAAATCCAACACTCTCTAATTTTCCTTACAAGTACTTTCCATGTTGTTTTAAAACATAATCATGTATATTCAAAATTAAATAAGGAATCGTTTTGCATGGATATAACAATTCAGTAACAAAACATTGCCACGTGATTGAAAAGAGCCATGCATTAATTTGGTTACGAGGGCTGTATTAATTTGGATACGGGATAAATTAAATCAAATAAGATCGACGCCTCTGCTCTTTAAACAAACAAGTTCACGGTGTTCAGAAAAAAAGGAAAAATTTTAATGTTCAGTGAAGGGATAAAAAAATACTTACTATCGTTGCCTGTCCCGACGTCGTGGTAAAAGCTCCCGGAGTAAATCCCCGTCGATCTTTCTATTAAGTATCTCACCCACGTGTTACCAGATCCAGGGAAGCTCAGCAGCAATAGTAGTGGTCTGCTTCCTACAGGCATGAACTTCCTATCTAGATCACATTCTCCTAAAATGAAGTAAAATGGAAAAATATCAATGAAGTGTCCAATTTGTGTAAAATAACGTCACAACAATACTTTAGTTACCATAGCACACTACTATTCAGAAATCCTCCCTAAAGAAGTCACAGGAAGAATTTAGTCCCTAAAAGAAATTAGTCAAGTGGCGAGTTGGAAAAGGGTTCTAAATATTGAATGGCAAAGTGCTGTGTTTAAGTCATAGCTATTGTGTTAAACATGATGATATATAACAATGGAACTTTTGACCGGGTTTCGTTATCACTTTTAATTTAAACGTTCCTGAACGTGCTAATTTTCGATATTAAATTTCAAAAAGGTCAAGTTTTCAAAATTTTGGTATATTTGACATACTTTATCAGACTGTCCTTCCAAAATCCAAACAGCGCCAACAGCTTCTCAAAAGTTTGTGTGTGGGGGAGGGAGGGTGGCCTTGACCAGACCTATTTCAAGCGATAATAGCAAAGCCCAACTAGAAGAGAGGGATCCGTGGCTCACTTAAGCTCCCTGGAAAAGCTTGGACGCCAGATGATCTGCGGTGTAATCCGAGTCATTTCCCCTCAAATTTTAATGCATAAAATGGCTGTTTCCAGCATTTTCCAGTTTGGTTTCATTGCATCAGCTGTACTTATTGCAAGCTATGGAATCAAACATTTCTATGTTATTCTCGATAGGGTTCTGGAAAAAAGAGGGGGTGGGTGACATCCCCTCACTTTCGAAAGTGTAACATGTTCCCCAGTACCCCTCCTATTGACGCCTGTGGAAAATTCTACGGTTCAAAATAAGAATCGTACGGTTAATTTAGTACAAGATAAAAGAAGCAGTAAACCCTCCATAGTGTGTTTTCATACAGGAATAGTTTGACAGATATTTAAAGCCACATACACGTTGCAGAAAGGTCTGTTTTACATTTTTTATTCTAAACCACTGAGGAGAGGAAGGAAAGGGTCCAACAGTTGACCCACGTAGCACTGTTCTGTAGAATATGGAGAGTGATGATTGTAATGTAAGTTCTAACTTATGGTCACTTTCCAGAAGTTCCCGAACATGCCGAGTTCCAAGGTCAAAGGTCATATGAGTGACGTTTTCAGTACTTGAACTATATTTTACATGTCATATTATAAAGTACCTCACAAATTTGCAAGTTCAAACAGACAGTTTGTAGAGATGTTCAAAACTTTCAAATTTGGTGGCAATCAAAGGAAATATTTACCCTTGGTAAGGTATTTTCACTGTTTTATTAGTAAACTACGAATGCAGTTTTATAACCGTTCAACTTCTTGCTTTACAGAACTTTTGCTTCGAATGTTAGTATTCGTGGAACCAATCTTACAATTTACGCGGATAAAAAAAGCGTGAGAAGCACACCAAAAATATCATTGTGCATGGCCATTGCGTTATGAAAAATTCTAAAATATCGGCAAATATTACAGGATGTACCCGATCAAATTAGTGGGGACCTTTTCCCCAATCCCCTCATGATCGTCACACTTGCCTCGTTCATTGCGTTAATACGAAGACATGTATAAGTTTACAGTATTGGCTTGTGTGTGTGTTTACGAATGGCTTAGCAATCATTTGGTAGTCAGGGTTTAGCTTTTCATGATCACAGTCACTTGAGCTAAATGTTGCAGACGTTGAACAAACATTGAGAAAGAATACATGTATTCAGCCCCTCAGCAAAATCACAAATTCTTACACTCACAAATATAAGCACATAGTACCTTCGTTGACCAAATTAAATATTGGCCGACTGGAAAGGGACGAAGAAAGTGTATCCGTTCCCCAACCAAATTAGATAATGAGGGAACCCACCGTTCCCTCCCATGAGTAAAGCCTTTGTCTGCATGCCATGGCTGCAGCTTACTCCTTGGTGATTTTACAGATAGTATCTCCCTTTGGAAATTGCTTGCGTTTAGCAAGAGAATGGTTGCTCATATGATAATTAAGCATGTTAGAATATTGGCTGCCGTCTTGACATTTGTCACTACTTTCTGGAGCGTGTGCAGCCCGGTCCACGGACTACACTGGTACAGGCCTGTACCTATCATTGCATCGCATGTGAACAGTGCTTGGCTAGGGTGTAAGGCCTCCCAGACCTTTCTTTTGCAGGACATAAGGAAAGGAAGGCTGTTTCTGAAGACTATAAAATTTTGTATCAAATGGAGGGCTGGGGTGAAGGGATTAGGTTATGCTCTCGTGGACAAAGAGAATCGTGGATGGTCCTTCCTTTACTTCGGGTCAAAAATATAAAGAAAATAATTCAGAACACCATTTAAACCAGAATACAAAAATGCATTGAGGTTTTCATGATATATGTTCTATTCCAAATATATGTTCTATTCCAAATAATGCCATGATGTCCCATATCTTTCAGTCACTGGTCAAGTGCTATCTTAACGTGTTGCATAAATAATTTTAGGTTCATATTTGATCTTGAGAATTCTTGAGAAATTTTGCTTTTTGTACCCTGTGACCCCAGATGACCTTTGACCTCCACCAAAAACGCAAGCATTCATCTTTCACCATAACACATCCATATACCAAGTATGAAATCTATCCAAGCTTCCTACCTGGAGATATCGTGTTAACACGGTTTTCAGTGCTTGACCCCCCAGTGACTGAGCTGCCAACTTCAAAAAACAGTTTTACTTATTATCTCATCGCTCCTTGAGGAGGATGAGATATTGTAGTCACTTGACCTGTTGGGCTACATTCGACAATGCCAGCGGAAATAACAACGGTTGCCATGGTAACAGTTAATTTTCACAAGTTACTAGTCTAAAGTCCTAACCCATGGTGGGGTACCCCAGGGTGACCAAAAGTCCACAACAGAGGGAGGGGTCAAAACGTGTCCGTGTGTGTGTGTGTGTGTGGGTGAGTGTGTGTGTGAGTGAGTGAGTGTGTGTGTGTGTGTGTGTGTGTCCAATTTTGTTTTCTTAATATCTCCAAAACGGTAAAGCCGATTTTCTTCAAATTTGGTGGGAAGGTGCCCTAGGTGGAACCCCAAGTCTACATCGACTCCCGGAAGTAAAGGTCAAAGGTCAGAGGTCAAAGGTCAAATTATGTGAAAATCACTCTTTTTATAATAACTCCAAGAAAAAACATCCCATGAACCTGAAACTTCACACATATAATAATAGTGTCTGGCACTACAAAAATATATGGTTGCCATGGCAACCAAGGTCAAAAGTCACGTGATGTTAACATTTTAAGCGAAAAATGTGAAAAAAGTGTTCCATGAACTCCTCCTTGTGGGCTAGACCGATTCTTTTGAAATTTGGTGGGTAGGTACCCTAGAGTGTAAACTTGTGTCTCCGTGACTTTCGGCAGAAAAGGTCAAAGGTCAGAGGTCAAATTCAATTTTTGGGAAAATTCAGGGTTTTTAGTATTTTTAGTATAATTCCAGAAGGAAACGTTCCACATACATGAAACTTTGCACATATGATGAAAGTGTCTAATGCTACCAAATTATATGGTTGCCATGGCAACCAAGATCAAAGATCAATTTTTGTGAGAAATCACACTTTTTTAGTATTTTAAGTATAATTCCAGAAGGAAACATTCCACATGCATGAAACTTTGCACATATGATGAAAGTGTCTAATGCTACCAAAATATATGGTTGCCATGGCAACCAAGGTCAAAGATCAATTTTTGTGAGAAATCACATTTTTTTAGTATTTTTAGTATAATTCCAGAAGGAAACATTCCACATACATGAATCTTTGCACATATGATGAACGTGTCTAATGCTACCAAAATATATGGTTGCCATGGCAACCAAGGTCAAAGATCAATTTTTGTGAGAAATCACATTTTTTTAGTATTTTTAGTATAATTCCAGAAGGAAACATTCCACATACACAAAACTTCACACATATGATGAACGTGTCTAATTCTACCAAAATACATGGTTGCCATGGCAACCAAGGTCAAAGGTCAATTTTTGTGAGAAATCACATTTTTTTAGTATTTTAAGTATAATTCCAGAAGGAAATATTCCACATACATGAAATTTCGCACATATGATGAATGTGCTAAACAGTACCAAAATATGTGATTACCATGCTAACCAAGGTCAAAGGTCACGTGACAAGAAGTCAAAGGTCAATTTTGGTAAAAATCACATTTTTTAGTATATTTAATATCATTCCAGAAGGAAACATTACACATACATGAAACTTAATTCACACATATGATGAACGTGTCTAATGCTACCAAAATATATGGTTGCCACGGCAACCAAGCTCGAAGATCAATTTTTGTGAGAAATCACATTTTTTTAGCGTTTCGGTACACAAAGACTTAACATTGATGATAGCAACGTAAATCAACAGTACACAGTGTAGACACGCTTGTTTCTAGTACAGACCAAAGATATTATAAGCATAGATTCCAAACTACTATACCTACACTGTTACGCTCAGTGACTCCTCGTGTAGACGCAAATATTGAAGTGTGAATTTGACATGCGCGCCGTTCTTTTCGGCGATCTGCGTAGCCGGGAAATAAGAACGCGTACGTTACAGAAATTTCATTGTTAAAAGAGGTTAGCGTGCGTGTCTTTTTACAACGCGTTCTATACGTGCGGAATACATTTTTTTCTCTGTGTATTATCCGAAATACTTGGCACACACTTCTGCGCTCTTGGGAAGCAAACGTGCTAGTTGATTTCCCGTTGTGAGGGCGTAAGAAATTAAACGCGCATATAAAAGTGCGTTACTGAAAGATATAGGAACTGACTAATGAATGTAGGCGAATAAGTGCATGAACTTTCAACCAGTCATTTTGCGCTCATCTTCAAGTGTACTTATTTGTAATGCTGTCAGGAAGAATTAAACTTCTTGTAAGTAGAATTTAGTATTGAGGAATGAATACTTCTTACATTACAATGTTCCGAAATAGTATTAATACTTTTGTAACCCAGCAAAAAATGTACCATGGTTTACCATAGTTTACCATGGTAAATCGGCCAATTTACCATGGTAAACTGTGGTACAGCATGGTACATTTTTTGCTGGGAAATTAAGACATTAATTTCCCTGTAGCCTGTGTTTTTTAAAACTGCTGAACAGTGATCACCACTTCTGCCCCATATTTTGGGCTCCATGGGGAGTCAACACGCCATTCTTAATTTGGAATCTATGCTTGTAATGTTTTTGGTACTGACTGTCCATTCCAATGATGTGCATGCTAACACGAGCAAGCATGCACATCGTATTATGTGCACATATTTTCTGTATAGCGCACTGAAGGCGTTCTTTTTGCACAACAACAAAAGGGCGCATGAAGGGAAACTAGTACGCGTGCAGACGCCTCAAACACGGTCACACTGATCTGTTTATGTATTTTGATCCTACAAATAGATCAGTGCGCCAAGGGGGCGGTCGCCCTCCCCCCTCCCACAAAGCCTCCGAAGGCCTCTGTCGGAAATTTTTACCACCTTAATTAAAAATTCTTACAACGGAAAATAGTTGCTCAAATTATATTCTTGGGGGTTTACTTACAACACTTATTATGTTTTTAAGCAGAATTACACATCGAAATGGTTACTGACAAGTCCTGGAAATGTCATTTAAGGCAATCTCGGAGATATTTAAATCTAATTTTTTCCGCGCGCTACACGCCAGAAGATGGTGGCGCTACGCTTAGATAGTACCAAAGATACTATAAGCATAGATTCCACACTCCTATACCTACACTTTTACGGAAATTGACTCCTCATGGTAAGGCAAATATCGGGGCGGAAGTGTGGAATTGACAAGTGCACCGTTCTATTCGACGATCTGCGTACGAAAAAAACAACTCGTTACGGACAACGCCATTGTTATAAAAAGGTTGACCCACGTGCGCTTTGACAGCGCGTTTCATACGCGCAATATACCTTTCTCTGTGCATTTATCTAAATGCACAGAGAAACTCACTACCGCGAAATTAAAAAAAGAACACGCTAATTTCGTTTCCGTTAAATGCTTGTAAGAAATCGACGCACATTTTTAACAGCGTTTTTGACGAGACCATGGTAACTGACCTATTTAAAGATTGCGGACTTCAAAACAGTCATTGTGCGTTCATGACAGAGTGTTTGCTTGACATGGCACGGGGAAGAAGCATAACTTGTCAGTGAATGGAATATATTGAGTGATTATTTCTCAGATTCAAGAATGTTCCGAATTAACATGTTGTTACACTTCCGCAAGACTTTAATCTCTCTTACTGTTTTCAAAATGACTGAACAGTGATCAGCACTTCGGCCCTGATATTTTGGCCTCCATGAAGAGTCAGCGCCCCATTTTAAGTTTGGAATGTATGCTTCTAATATCTTTGGATAGTACATCATTACTTCAAGATAATAATCTGTAGGAAATTTTTTGCTTTTGCCCCCCCCCCCCCCACAAAATCATCTAGCTACGCCACTGCAGTGCACCACCCGCGATCGGCGCATTGTGTGTTATCTTTTCAAAGATATAGACCTTATGCATATGATGTCACAAAGTAGATGGTGCTCCCTCGTTTGGAGGAAAATGGAGGAAAAGCGCGTATCATTGCAAGTTACACCAATAAATGCAGACAGCTGATTTGCAACCAATCGTACACGCGCGTAAGTCTACTACACGTGCGGCGAAATCTACGCCGTGAGTGCACGTTTCAGACGTGTGCTTCATTATTTTCACCCAAGATGACGTCAGTGTGATGTCAATGCATAAGGTCTATTATAAGTATAGATGCCAAAGTCCTATACCTACACTGTTACGGAGATTGAATCCTCATGGAGACGCAAATATGGGAGTGGAAGTGTGGATTTGACATACCCACTTTTTTATTCGGTGATGTGCGTATAATAATATAGGTACGCACAGGAAATTTCATCCCTAAAATAGTGTGGCTTGCGTGGGCGTTGTGTACGAGCAGGATAACGTTCTCTGTGTTTTATCCGGAACACTTGACTTGACACTTTTGCGCGCTCCGGAAACAACGCGCTAGTTGATTTCCCGTTGTGAGTGCATAAAATATTAAAGGTTCATTTAAAAGTGTGTTACCTGAAGATTCAATAAAAACTGACCAATAAATAAGCCCATACCCTCAGACATATGGCGGTTGCTAACCTCTAGCTGTGACGTGACTGAGAACTATCTATATTCCACACATAGAGCAGGATATATATTGATCTGTGATTCCACCAAAGATATTACAAACATAGATTCCAAACTTAAAATGGCGCGTTGACTCCCCATGGAGCCCAATATATCGGGGCGGAAGTGCTGATCACTGCTCAGTCGTTTTGAAAACAAACAGGCAAATGAATGTCTTACAAAAGTATTAATACTTGTTATTTCGGAATGTTGTTGACTGAAGAAGTACTACGCCTCAATAAATAGTTCTCACGTGACGTCATACGTAGGAGCTTTTCACGTGTATTATTTCAGCCATGTCTGAGGGCAACCCCGGCATGTGTGCACAGGCTTGCCCTCAGACATGGCAGTTGCTAACCCCTAGCTGTGACGTCACTGAGAACTATCTGTAAATTCCACTTGAACAAGAATAACTTATTTCTTCAACGCGGCATTTCACGTATTTACACTTGAACATGAACGCACAATGACTGGTTTTGCAAGTTCATGGACATTCATTGGTCAGTTTCTATGGTATCTCCAAGTGACGCAATTTTATATGCGCGTTCAACTACTTACGCGCTCACAACGGGAAAGCAACTAGCGCGTTTGTTTCAAGAGTGCGCAGAACTGTGCGTCAAGTATTCCGGATAATACACAGAGAAATGTATTCTGGGCGTATAGAACGCGTTGTAAAAGTGCAAGCACGCTAACCTCTTTTAACAATGAAATTTTCTGTGACGCGTTCTTATTTTTGTACGCAAATCGCGGAATAGAACGGCGCGCATGTCAAATAAACACTTCCGCCCCGATATTAGCGTCTCCATGGGGAGTCACTGAGCGTAACAGTGTAGGTATAGGAGTTTGGAATCTATGCTTGTATCTTTGGATTCCACATTGATGTGCGTCCTCTAGTTATACGGCTCAGCACAGTGCCTGTGCTGCGATGAGATAAGCAACTCCGTGGAATGCCCTCTTGTTAATTCTTATTTTTGACGAAGTGAAGAAGCGGTGCTGCAATCTTCTGGCAACATAGTGCCAGACTATTTAATCGCACTGAATGATACATTTTTGGCAGAAGAAAATGATATTGTGCTCAAGTATCTTTATGACATACACACAAGAAATCAATAAATCTGTAAAAGTTCGAAGCAGTTCTGAGTATTACGTATTCATAAAAAGATCCCCTGATGACTTTGAAAACAAAGTATCTGACGACTACTAATTGAACATAATTACCCTCATCATTGCCTACAAGTGGCATTACAATCCGTCCAAGCACCTATCTATGAGGCAAATTTCAAAATTATGATTGACAAACTGATCGAAATGCTTGATAAGAAACAGCTTGCCCTCTCCCAAAATGTTATTTTGTGAGGTAGGCCTACGTGTTACGCTTGCCCATTGTTGTATCATGTAAGGTGTTCAGAACAGTCAATGGTCAATGGTATGTCCCATGCCAAACACACGTCCGCTCAAGATACTTTTTATAGTAACAAATTCATGCACTCATATTCTAGGCTATATTCAAATAAAAAACATTCAATTCAGGGGCAAACTTGTCCACCAAATGGGTTTAGGGCCTAGGATAGCTGCTACAAATCACTGTTCTTCCAACCAATCTTTCAGATTTCCATGTTATTTGTGTATTGCCTGACCAATTTCAGTTCAAACAGGCCAAGCCTAGGCTACTAAATACTGGCCTAGGCCTAACCTAGGCCTACAGCTAGCCTACGCTAGGCTATGCTCAATACTTTAGGCTAGGCCTGGGCCTAATACTATAAATCTGTACACAGTCCGTCACAGAGAGTTCTGAGTAAACACTACAAACTAAGACAGATCATTGGTACCAACATTTCACAGGCCATAACTAAGGGCTCTGATTAAGCCTAGCCTAGGTATTGGCTATTAGTATTAGCCTACCTGTAATTGTACTGTAAGTTAATCAACCTATATGAAAGGGACCGCAATTCGACAGGGACCGGAATTCGTTCACTACATGCTAATTGTACAGCATCGCGCATTCGTGAAGGTGACCGAATTCCGGTCCCACCATGCTACATACTGTAGGCTAGTACGATTAGGCCAGCCTAGCCTAGGCCTATACTGTGGCACTTAGGCTAGGGTTACCAGGGAACATTCACCCAGCCCGAGATCCGAAACTACTCGCATACAGCAGCAAACAAAAATCGATTTGTTTCCAGAAATAAATTCACCAGAAGTGTCCGTCCATTATTAATTGTCAGTCTTCACAAGCATCGATAATGTTGAAATGCTGCTTCTAGCCCATAAACCTGGAGCTCTGCAGTATTTTTGTGCTTCCAACTAAGTTAGGCCTATGCACTGAGTTTTACGTTAATGCGTAACGTTTGTTGTTGGTTCTGTAACTTAAACGCACTTAGCCTACGTTAAAATATGATCTGCCAGATGCATTTTGCACTGTGGCTGCCTCTGCTGCTCTGCACGAACAGAAACCATTTTTACATACTGTGATATTCACGCTATAAGTTTCATTGATTCCATTTCTTGATGTTATCTTTCCCATTCTGTGACAGTCAAATCTAACGTTAATGTTGGGCTACTCTGCCAGTGCAGTGCCATCTGATCACGGACGTCTTTTGATCAGCCAACGATATGGTAGCTTATGCAATGTCATTGATCTGCTTCAAAGTAACTACTGATTGGATCAACACCAACTTGTTGATAACAATTCAACCAATAACATAACAGCATAGATTACTGGGCTCAAAGAAATTACTGACCAGATTATGTGAAATAGTCTATTATCAGTTGTTTGATATGTTGGCTAAAGAATAATAAATTTCGTGAAAAGACCTGTTTAGTGGTCATTCAAAATTCGGATTTTCAAGGAAAGATCCGTATTCCCATATTTACGATGATTTTATATACTAAATACGGAAAATCCGTACTAGTTGGCAGCTCTGCGGCGGAGTGACCTCAGATCACCTCAACCAAAAATAATAGGGTCCATCTTCTCACCATAACGCATCCACTAAGTACGAAATCTATCCAAGATTCCTACCTGGAAATATCGTGTTAAAAAGGTTTTCCAAGTTTGACCCCAGTGACCCCAGATGACCTTTGACCTCCACCAAAAAGAATAGGATTCTTCCTCTTACCATAACGCATCTACATACTAAGTATGAAATTTATCAAAGCTTCCTATCTCGAGATATCATGTTAACAAGGTTTTCAGAGTTTGACCTCCGGTGACCCCAGATGACCTTTGACCCCCACCAAAAACAATAGCGTTCTTCCTCTTAATATGGGGCATTTATGTACCAAGTTTGAGAACTGTCAGAGTTTCCCTTCTTGAGATATCGTGTTAACGAGCAAAGTGTCACCCATACCCATATCATGACTGTACACACCACGGGTGCACCCATACACACACGCACACACACACACACACAAATACACTCACGCCATCACGAATGCATAGGTTTCTCTTATCATTGAAACCAAAAAGGAGCTCGTCTTATGACTGATATCCAATCGGAATTTGATTAGTCGTTATTAACTATGGTAGGGGTAAACAGCCCCTCATGGTTAATTTGACACTAGTTCTCTCAATTAAACCAATAAAAATGTGATTTCACATTAACATGTGTGTGTGAAGTGAAATCAAATGAAAAAACATAGTTGTAACGCCTGAATTTTTACTGTTCTATGAATTTAGCAAGCCTATGTTGGGAGCACTAGCATATAGCTAATTGTTTCCACATTCAGCCAATATCATGCCAACAGAATTTTAAAACTAGCAAAGGTACTTTTCCCTAATCTACCCTGTCCTTGGACAGGTATGGAGCATGACGTCACAGAGGTTTTCCGGTCTGTTACCTTTGCTGCTTTAAAATCACACAGAGCTTCCTTTTTATCAGAACTGGGCTGAAAACTTAGCTGTTAAAAGCTCGGCTTGAGTCTAAAACTGGTGGATTGTGGACTCCCGTCGAGAGTTGGGTGATGAATCATGTTCTCAGGCTATTGAATATAAACTTCTTAAGTTAAAACTAGTATACGGCACCCATTTTTATATCTGTACATATTTTCATTTATCACTGCAGATTTTCAATTTATCACTGCCAAATTCGTTTATATCACTGCACCCTAAAATAAAGCCTGCAAGAGATGGTATTAAAAGTGTTTTCCTCTTTGCTAATCTTAACTTTTTATTGAGAATGATGACTAATGTAAATGTAACAAACAAATACAACAATGGTCGCCTCCGGGCATTAAAAATTATCCATAGCAATTTTATTTCTAGCCTTCCTCCAATTTAAAGATAAAAGGGGTGGCGCCAGATGGGGCAGGGGCCATACTCCCTTCGGGGGGAGGACTCCCCCTTTGGGGAAATTTTCCATTTCTGTCCGGGTATCTTATAAAGGTACTATATAGTGTATGATTCCCTACAGCTATCAGTCACTTCGACACATTACTTGCATTTGCTCTCAGGGAGAGCAGATTTTTCCATAAACGCCCTAAATGTTATTTAATCTAAACCCAAATTTTCAATATTTTCTTCTATGAAAGCTCCAAATGTTTCAAATTTTCTTCATTGGAAGCCCAAAATTTTAAGGCAAGCTTCGCGCGCTGAAATATTATGCATTCGTCACCCATCCGCCAAGCGGTCGTCTTCAGGTGTTTGTCGAGGTTTCGAGCTACTGCCCTCCCTCCCGTTTGCCACCTGTCGAACAAATCCAGGGGCCACGTGTGAAAGATAAACACCTGTCTAGTGCACTTCCCTGTGAAAGCTACAGCAGCATGTGCTTCGTACATTTTAAATTGCTCAAGGCCATATCCGCACATTTCTGTATGTCAGCTGTCCGCTATGCAATGAGCACAGGCTACTGACTGAACAAGTCATCATTAACCAATCAAGATGATGCTTTTGCATAAAATAATGTCAATCAAAAAAAAATCACAAATTGTCAGTAGAGATATGGGAATATTCCTAAATATGTTTGGGGTGATGCAACAGCTCTTTTAAGATTTTTTACGATTACAGCTTCTTAGGACTGAACTGAAAGGCAAAGCTTCCGTTCGATGACTCTTAATTCAAAGAGACTTATTGATGTTTACACATTCACATCCTAGTAAATAGCTTAAAGCCAATCAGTAAATAGCTCAGTTACATATTGGCGGGAGCAAGATTCGAAGCTGATTGGTACTAGATGAGACTGGTTTTAAAAGTCGGATAGCCTTTTAAGGAAGGAAGAATAATGCAAATTTTTACCACGTTGAAGTTTTAAGGGGCAATTGTGCAGTAGAACACTTTTTCATGAAGCATTTCCTTTTCAAATTCTAACATCTGATATGAGAATCCCTCTTTTTCATAGTGAAAGAAACTCAGGTTAAGTTTTTGCATTGCCTTTTGCTCTTTGTTTGCTTTCAGAGTGCATTACATTAGTAAAGAAGTTCATGATTTTTCGCTTCCAAGAGATCAATATTAACGAAACTTGGGCCTCATTTATCTTATTTTGTTTAACATTAAATAAGACTTAAAAGAATTAGCAGCGGCTTCATCAATGGAGAATACGGTACTCCTTGTGTTTACAGTTAGTGGATAACATGGAACTCTCAACACAGCCGTTTGGGCTAAACATACTCAGTCCGTGGTCTCCAAAGTTGCAGGCCAAATTTTGCTACGGAGAGGTTTGTTTTGCTATTAAGAAAATAAAGCAATTTTGCCCTTGTTTTCGAAACCGTAACCGGACAATTCCAACCCATGACAATTACCCTTCAGAAAACTTCCTCCATCAAAAAATTTGGAATTGTCCTAGGTGGGAATTATCCGGGTGCGAACTGTCCCAAGGGGAGTTGTCCGGATGAAAGTTGTCCAGGGGAATTGTCCAGGAACCTGTAAGTACACTATCTTTCACAGATGGTAAAAGACATGCCGCATACGAAACATTAAAATGTCATAAAATGTACGCATTTTTATTTAAACACTTGAGAGTACAGTAATGAATTCAAGGAAAACATTCAGTTTCAAATTGATACTTAATCATGTTTCTATATAGCCTACGGTTTAAAGTTCAGGAATGTTCATTATAATTTAATGATGCTTAGTATTTTTATTACACTAAACCCAAGAAAACTTACTTTATGATTAAACCTTGAACGTGTAAAATTTGTATTGCATCAATATTCTCGTATTATGTGTGGAAATTGACTCGTGACCTCTGACCTACATTGTAACCATGTTCGGGTTAATGTAAAAAGTGACAACCACAAACTAAAGTTTATAGCTTACAGCCAAAGGGTATCACCTTTTACAAAATGGTACTAGCAGGACGAAAATGTATGATTTTGCTATAAGACTGAAGGGATCGATGTAGATACATGCTACTAAGGAGATGCATACTTTGTGACCTATAGAGGTGTTTCATCGACGTCACGCGGTCGCGCGTCTCTTGATTGTTTGACATTTTGCCCGTCAAGCGTCCAATGTGTCACAGTAGCATCTATCGTCATGTTGTGAGCGTGTGCTTTAAATACGTTTACTGCGCGTGTGCTGTGCACGGCACTGCCGGGCAATCCCAATAGAGTGGACCACATGAAATACTCTATGCACATGGCGAGTTACATAAAGCATGACGTTACGTAACACGTTACACCGAATCAATGACAAACATTTGCAACTACCACGAGCGCGTTCGCACTTAGCAGCTTGCCTGTAGTACCAAATGGATATTTTGAGCTTATTCGGTGGTCTTAAACCTATACAACTGAAATTTCGTTACTGGTATTTGAATTTAAACTTTTTTTAAACTAAATTTTGTCTGGATCGAATATCGTTTGAGGTCAACAGAGGAAATACATGTCCATTTCCCATATCAGTAACAGAGTGCGGGTTCTTCGATAAAAGACCTTGTGACTCAGAATCCTCACCCAACGGCTGACCCTGGCTACAAGAATGCCCCACAGACCATTTGCGGAACTGGACAGCTAGGTCAGGGTTAAGGGGGGTCAGCGGCAATGTTGCTTAGGGGCGCTAGGTACATAACCATAGCCTCGACGGGGTGATTTTCAATCTTTTCTTTTAGATTTGCCCAGTAGATTTGGCAGTAGGCCTTGGCTTATGTAGCTATCATGACAATGATAAATCTGCTTTATAGGTGTAATACATGATTTCCATTTTCGTGTAAACCGGTAACAGCTCAAGTGGAAAGGCAAATATTCTGCAGTCTTGTAGCCTACTGATTTGCGTGGGTTAAAGATCTCTTCTGAACGTATCTAGCACCCACATCTACAGTCTATAGTAAAAGACAGTCTTCCAGCTTCATGGGTATAAAAAGGGGTGTCCAACGTATCCACTATCTATTGGGCTACAATAGCTGTAACCATGCACGTGCCACATGCGAGGTAGTAAATCCATGCTACAGCGTATGTATGATAGTCCATTGTTTTCTCCTTCGATCGGGAACTCAGTCGATATACTCCGTAGTCTCTTGTCTCCAAAGAATAAGACAGCCGTGGTGTTAACCTTGACTACGTATCTCCTACTTTTCCTTGACCCCTGACCCCTTTTAAAATTGAGAGCCAATCGAAGTCATTTCACTCCTACTTATCAGTATGGTTCCTACCCTTCAACTTCGGTATGAAAAAGTAGAGTTGCCAGTTTTTCTGTGAGGCAAATTTGGTGTACACTGGGGTCGAAAGAAAAGCTACGTCACAATAATTTGGTAAATTTGTTCTTCTCCTCTCTCCACGCGATTTTTTTCCTTGGACGAAGGGGTGGGGCAACATACTTTTAACTCCAACTCTAACCTTGAACCTGACTTCAGCATTACTTTTTCTTTTTCATGATTCCTATGAAAATTTCTGAAAATCAACTCCATTAATTCCTTTTCCTGCTCAATGCCTAGTGGGCAAACCAAATTCGAAAAACGTTCTCACAGGAGTTCCTTATAAATGTTATAGTGTGTATTTCTTTCTAGCACCATGGTCCTAAGAGGCACACCATTACATTAATAATCGTCCGCCTCCCCCCAGGTCCCGTCGATTGCAGTGCCTTTTGACTTATGAAGGCCATTAAACAACCTTTTCATAAGTAATGGATATAGATATTAGGTGGATATGAAAGAACATATTTTTTATTTGTGTAATAAAATTTGGGAGGACTGTAGATGATCTAGATTTTTTCGGGATACCTTGAATGAAAGGGTAGATTTACGCTTTCTGGTCAGCTCCTAAAAGGTAAATGTAGTTGGTGCGTGGTATGCGGTAAGTAAAATTACGTGGAAATGTTTTTTCACTCCTATGAATGTTCTTTGACTCGTTTATTCCACGCGTTAAGCAGTATATGGAATACGAAACCATGACACACAGAACTTCGAATTCTTGGTGTAGAATTGGATTAACATACCGGATAAGATTAAGTGCTCGGGTAACCTAGCCATCAGTGATATTTTCTTCACTTTTGCAGATTTCGCACAGCCTACAATTCACACACGGATCCGTGGTGATCACTTAAGCGATTTCTGAAGGGAATATACCAAATATCGTTAATATCAAAGAGCAATCGTCTTGGAACTGGTCAGGGAAAGAACGACTTTAAGCATGCACGTCATATGAATGCCCCAAACTAACAAATGTGCGGGGTCATTATTGCCAAAACGATGAAAGTAATATAGAAGTCCTAAACGTCCCGAGACTCCTCTCCTTTCTTTTTGTGCATGCTCCAAGAGCATAAGTGACATCATCATGACTTCAGGTTTAACGTAATTTAGCAGGCATGGGTATCAATGTCGTCATTTTGGTTCAGATGTTCGTACTAATCGCAGTGTAAAAAGCCTCCTAAGAGAGAACAACGCTAATTTTCATTGCACTCCGTGTACCGCGTTCCGCTGCCGCAAATCGCATCCCTCATACCGGCTGCAAACTAAATGTAAGTTAAGAGAACATACCAGTGTCTCCTGTTACGTTTTGCTTTTTGGTCTGGTTGTCTACAGATAATGAAAATTTTGTAGGCCTATTTGCCCACGTTTTGGCAAGTGCAAAGGGTGGGGGTTCTTCATAAACCTTGTAGGTCGTTCTGGTGAGATACATCAAGATAAAACCTGCCGCCAAAAAAAGAACCACAAACGCAGGGCGTCGATTCAGTACTCTTGCCGCCGATACCATCTGTAATCTTTCTGTAAGAAGGAAAATTATAGAAACGATTACAAAACATTCCATCATCTGTTTGAACTAGTGTAACAAATTGGTAATATTTCATCTTTCCTTTTTTTTTTTTTTTTGATACTGTTTCTCATGATCAGGGATCTGTTAGGACAACTCCCGCATGCAGCAAGTGCATTTTCTTTGTGAGTTAGTACATTTAAGTAGTGCGTTTTTAATGCCATTTACCTTCTCTGTTTCTCAAACAGAACGGTAGATAGATACTGTTGTGTTGTGAGCCAGTCGCTCCTGCGATGGCTTTGGTCGGGGATCTTAAGACGTTAAGTGCACAGGGTCATAGCATGAGGGGACAAAGGGGGCAACTCCCCCCCCCCCCGAGATTTCCAAAGCGAAAATGAAAATAGGCCTACTTGAACAAAAATAATAAAATGCTGAAAATTTCACCTTCCAAATTATTATTTTAGGGCCTCTAAAACCTGGGAAATCGCATAAAAGGGTTCCATTTCTTCCCAAATTTTCCCGGGGAGGTCCCCGGGCTCCCGCCGTGGATGCGTCCTATGATTACCTTTACCAGCTCAAATGAGCTGGTAAAGAAACTTTTAATTTAAATCCCATAAGCAGTCACCGGAAACTTATTTTGAGACAATAGCTAAATATCACAAATGTCCTGTTATTTCACTTTAAGTATCTTTCTTGATACGTTATAACATAAGTACTGTATATTCAAGGTAACCAAGGAGCTACTTTACACGTGAATTTGACGACTCAATGAGAAAGATGCTGTACCATGATCCTCAAAAGCCATTCATGAAATTGGGGTGAACGCTTTTTCCCGTTAAATCAAATCTAACTCTTCTTCTTAAAATCTAAGCTTCTTTCTAAAGCATGAAATCTAAAAGTAAAGAATATTTAGATGCAACTTTTAAGGTCTAAAATGTGTCATCCCCCCTCATCTGGGAGACATTTTGACAAAACATTTTCTTGTCACTACTTTCAGAACACTGCATCTACGCGCCAACCGACGATGGTCCCCCCCCCCCCCGAGGCGTTGTAAGAACTCTAAGGGGAAGCCCACACCGGGTACCAGCCTTGCACAGATGCCGTGCCACAGAAGAAAAATCAATACATAATTAACATTTAAGATCATATTATCAGTCCAAAGTTTAACACCATTTTAGATCTCGGAAAGCATAGAACAAGAAAATTTCTCAAAGGGCAGAGGTGTCATCCCTCCCCTGAGGCAACATCCCTTTAATTACACCGTCGGCCGGGTCTTCCAAAAACGAAAAAATCACTAAACAATGAGGATTCCTAAACATACAATCAATTCTACGTTTTAAGAAGCTTAATCAAAGATAGCATCATTTTTCATCCAAGCCATCTCACAAAGACAAAACTTTCTCAAAGAGTGTAGAGTGTCATTGATGGTGTCATCCCCTTCTCTAGCACCTCTTGACTTACGCCTAGCCAGAGTAGGGAGAATATTGCTATAAAAAGATAACTTGTAAAGATATAATCAATTCAAGGCTTTGCAAACGATAGCATAATTTTGCGCCTAAACCAGGCCTCACATGGACCCCTCCCCTCAGCACTCTCCCCCATGATGGCATGCATCCACCTCTCACGCGGGAGGCAAGGATTCGATTCCCAGGTCGAGTCAAACCAAAGACTTTAAAAATGGAACCTACTGCTGTTGTGCGTGATGCTCCGCATAAGCAATGGAGTAAGGGAAAACAAGCCAGTGAGCCACAACTGGAAAAAGGCCGTGGCCGGCTCGACTTGAACCAATTGGTTGGAAACTGGGCCGTTAAACTTCATCTAACTAACTAACTAACTAACTAACTAACTAACTAACTAACTAACTAACTAACTAACTCATGCACAGGTGAAATAGGAAGGACCCTCACGGGTGTCAACTATCTCTAGGCACATCACTTGGGTCTCCGCTTAGCAAGTGTCATCAACTGCCCACCTAGAGATTCCCCCCTGGCTAAGCAGCTAAGGCCCTGGGTGTAGCTCCAAAAATAAATCCAGGCAAAAAATTATGAAGAAAATTGATTTCAGTTCATTGGTGATTTATTCGATGATTATTTCCATTCCAAAAGATTATTAAAAGCTGATAAGAAGAAGACAGGTCAAAAGATTAAACTATTCACAGATTTAGAAGAGTACTTTTTTACTACGTCAACGTGTCTCCAGCACGAGTGACCAAGCTTGCGGGTTGGGCCTTCCAAGCCTCGCATGCCTCATGGCTCTATGGTAATTGTACGGAACTAAATGCAGATCGGTCAAGAGTTGAGACGCACTGAAGATACAAACATTAATTAATTAATAAAGTGGTATTATTTGACCAATCCGGAGGCTCTAAAATGGTGGAATTGACCGCGCCCACAAAATGTGGGATTGGAAGAGACGTGGAAGTTGTGACATGGTAGTTGTCACATACACCAAACACGTGACAAGAACTTGACTTCCATTGCAAGGGGCGTAACAATAAATTTGAGACAAACAAGACTGCGTAGGATACTGGCAATTGAAAGACCTACTAAGAAACAGACAGTATTTACTAAATACTATCCGACGTCCCCTTTGCATTTTAAAGTTTTGAGAACGCAGTTTGAAAAGTTCAAAAAAATTTTACTCTTGAAGAAGAAGCGCATCACTTACATGACAAATTGTGTTCTCTACAATTAAGAAACAACTTTTAAAGGTACAAGATGGTCTGATAGTGAGGAAGCGCATGAGAGACAATAAAGGGAGGGAAGGTGAGTCACTTAACCAAAAGGAGAATACTGTGTGTGTTCGAAGAAATGAGCTCCACTTAATTATGCACGGCGTAACCATGCACTTGAATCAAGCAGTTTCTAAAGCCTAAAGGCAAAACTGTACATATTTACACTAGGAATACCAAGAAGTAAAGGATAAAAGATATCATGACACTTGTGAATGTGACAACATGAGCAAAGGACAAGTGTACCCTTTGGAGTAACAGACTTTTTTACTCTTAAGGAAAAATTAGATTGACCAGAGTAACTGAAACAAGAACATGCAGGTGTACTCAGAATTATAACATCTGGTGAGGATTAAACCAGAAAGTTCTACCTACGAGTAAGACTTGAACAGAGTACCGCTGACTGCAAGACTGATGATTCTTAGGGTAAGCAAACAATTTAAAACGTAGGATTTACAAACAGCTTTTCAAAATGTGAACACATTTGCTTGTTGATAAAGGATTTGTAAACTAAACTTCAGTGAATATCAGTCGCATTCTTTGGATGGTGATGTTCACTCGAGACGACTTTGTGTTATTTGTGAGCAACCAAAAGATAGGGTGCTGTCACTTAAAAGTTCATTTGTGATACACATTTCCTGTGCGGAAACCAGTGTTGCTAATGTTCCAGGTAGATTCTAGTAGACTGGGTGAACGCTCTGCTGATTAATCCACAATGACATATCAATCGTGTCTTACACATTTGGTTGACAGTAAATACATGCTCACATTGTAAAGTGTAGTGAAGACCTCACCATAAGAAGCAAAAGGCTAAAGGTAGTAGTGCAGGAAAATTCATTTAGCAAAGATAACATTGGTATATCCCCACATTATCAGAAAGTTATCTCAAAGATGTATACACCAGAAGGAAAAGCCACGGTAGCATGATAAATACAATATGCAATGAAGATTGTATGAAAAATAGAACGTGCATGGAATGTAATCATCTAATCGATGCGTGTCTGCTACTGATATAACCAGGGGCGGCGCCACAGGGGGGCAAGGAAGGCGATCGCCCCCTATCATTTGCAAGAAAAGGGGAAAAGAGAATGAAAAGAAGACGGAAAAGAAGAAAAGGAGAAAACGAGAGAGGAGAAAGGAGAAAGGAAAGAGAAAGAAGGAGAACGAGGAGGGGTGGGATAGCTTACATCCGATAAATATAATTAATCCAGAGCTTCCAGGAGGCCCTATTCTGGTGTCTGCCAGCCTTTAGATGCCCTTTCATAAATGCCTAAATGAAGCAAATAAAATTTTCGTTATAGTTCAAGAATATTTCTGTGGACTCCGCGCACGTATCATTACTGCGTAAAAACTTTCCCCGAATAGAAGGCAGTACAGTAGCCAAAAGGGGGTTTCAGGAGGTTTGTTGACAACATACCCTTCTCTTAGACAACACAGGCTACTCTCCTCTTTCACCCACCAAAAATTAGAATTCACAAAGTTATGAACATTTTCCAGCCATACAGTGGCGCCGGCACGTGGGGTATGGGGGCATGATCCACCCAATCGATTTCAGCTTTAACCTCAATAAATTTAATTTACTTTTAATTGTACACTGAAAGATGAAGAAGCTGACTCATGTAATGGTATATTAAGTACAGATGAATGCTGTATTGCGCTGGACAGTAAGGTGCTAATAAGTCGCCTATCTCCGATGGCCTTCTGAGTTTTTACTAATGTTTTTGAGATGCAGTAGGTCCTTTGGTAGTGAAGTCTTTTAATCGTGGTTTTTCAAAGAGGCCATTGTCTCCAGAACAGTGCACGGACATTATAAATGTAATTTCGAAGCCTAACAAAGATTCTTCTGTTGTCCAAAATTTACGACCGATCACGCTCCTCAAAACTGATTACAAAATCGCTGCCAATGCCATTACCAACCGTCTAAAATTGTTTTGCTGCAACTTATTGGTCATAGTCAAACAGGTTTTTGCAACACGAAACCGCTTTATTGGAGAGAACATCCGATTAACTTTAGATCTGATAGATTATGGCAGAAATAAAAATATTTCCGGCTTTATCACGTTTGTTGATTTTGAAAAAGCCTTTGATATTCTTGAATGGAAGTTTTTACACTATTGACTGATAGAATTTAAGTCTGGCGAAGCTTTCAAAAAGGGATCCGTACTTCCAAACCACTAGTTCATTTTAGTGATGTTATTAAAGGTCCGTGTATTTATAACATAAAAATTAAAATTCTGCAGTATGCTGGAGATACAACTATCTATGTAGACAACAACTCGGATTCTATTCAGGAAGGTGTTTGTATGCATGTTAAGTGTTTTTGGAAACGTCTCTGGTTTAAAGGTTAATCTCAATAAAACAATAATCTTTTCCCCTTCGTCCGTTTACTCACTCGAACCTCGTTTTGCTCAGGACCGTTCTGTCACCCCTGGTCAAAGTGGCCAGTAGCATTGTTTGGGTACTACGTTTACTTGTAACAGGGATGACCTTTACAGCCTTAATTTCCAAAATACCTGTCTCTAGGATTAAACGAAAGTTGAGCCCTGGAATCATCGAGATATCACTCAATTGGAAAAAACATTACTTTAAAACCTTTGCAATTCCACAACTTGTTTTTCTCTTTCAAACTCTTCCAAATCCCTGGAGAAGTTTTATCACGGATTTATATAAATTACTCAATAGTTTTATATACATGGAAGGATAAGCCTGAAAAGGTCAAACACCATACAGTTATTAGTACTATTTATTTGGGGGATTAAAGGTAATTCACTTAGAAAGTTTTTTTATAGCCTTCACACACCATGGATTAAAAGGATTTAAACAAGAACAAGGGTGCGTGGAAGACCTATTTTGATTCTCACATGGGAGATGTTGGAGAAGATTTTTTTTATTTTAGATGTAATTTTAGTACGGAAGGTATTCCGTATTTAAACAACTCATTTATAGTTGATGAAAGTAAAGCATGATATACTTAGGAATTCAAAAAAACCAACATGTGAATTCGAAAAGTAAATAATTTGGAACAACTCAAATATGATGTGTTTTATCAGTTTTTGCATTTGAAAAACATTGGGTACATGCGCATTTTTATGATGTAACGGCGGGCTAAAAGCCCTTGTTATTTTATGCTTTTAAACTTTTCTATTTCTCTGTTGTGCAAGACTTTGTACGTTAACTTTCAGTGTTTGTCAGTCTGAGCTGGGCAGCTTTACTTGGGAGTTTGCTGTTTTGAGTGAAATACTTGTTTGTCACGGGGATTAAGTGATTTTTGTACAAGACCACATTCACCGCCAAGGTTCAGGCCTATTCATGGGTCATGTTTTACTCCCCCTGCTTAGTGTAATCCCCTGGCTCGCCTTTACCCTGGACAGGGATTTAGTTTACTGAAAAAAGCAGGCTAATTAAGGGTATTGTGTTAAAGCCTGGGTGTGTCAGAACCCAGGCAGTAATTCTCTATTATTTAGGCATAGTTTAAATTAGTATTTGGTAAACAAGTTGGGAGAGAAACCAGTTAGCCGGGGTCTAGAACAGACGTGTTTAAAGACAAGGAGGAATTTTCTAAGTTGGACTTCAGGCTTCACGCCCTGAAGCCACCAACTACTAACTCCAAACGGCAGGTGCCCGTTACTTAGTTACAGTTTTATAAGTTTTCAAGAAGACTTTATTTACTTTTGTAAGGAGAAATATATTCTGTTTTAAAGACTATTTTTGTATAAAGTTAAGAATCTATAGTATAACGTTATTTCCGCCCTCGGGGTCATTTTTCCGGTGTTTTGTCGCTGTTCTACGACCTGGCCGATTAAAATACAACATCCCAGGTGAAGATCTCCACCCTGCTGGCCTCAACGCTACCATCCTCAGCCCCCACCCCCACCCCCATATTCTTTACAATTTGGTGACAGCGGTGGAATTAACGTAAAGAAAAGAAGATGAACACCGAAAACTTTAAGCAAGTAACTCCTTTCCCTAATCATAAGCCTTTTGGGATTCCGTGGAGGGTAACAGAAGACCTTCTGAGATAGGTAAAGTTCCGCAGCCGAGAATGCGATAGGCTGGTTGGGAGTGCAGGAAAGGAAAAGAAAGTCAGGCTGAAAGAACAAGTAAACTAGCCAGATTTGATCTGTAGAGCGCACCGACATCATCTTCACAACGTTAGCGTAAAGAGACACCACAAAAGAGCGTAGTAACCTCCTTCGGGAGTTCGCCCGTCTAGCGAGAGGTTGAAATCACAACCGGAATCCATCTCTCGTGCGCCGCAGCAGGACCGGTCGGAATCTGTTCTGTCGCACCCTAGACGATACCTTTTGGAATCGAATGGGGCTAGATGTAGAAGCGACTCAATCTGAACAGCCCAAGAGGACCCAAAGAATACTGAAAAAGTGGATCATTTTGGCGAGTAAAGTCTACCAGGCTGTTTCCAAGTTGTGTTCAACAGGAGAACTATGGAAAAACTGCCGTTTTCTGTTCACCAAGTTAGGGTAATGTGCAACATTCGGAGTCATACTACCTTCACGGGATAGCGGACCCTACGAATCTTGCTTCTTTGTGCCGGTCTTGAACCCCATCGGATTCAACCGTGGTTTGGTGAACCAGGATATTTCCAGAAGATTTGTATGACGAGAAAGGACCAAAGAAACAGCCTGGATTTCCACCTCCTTTTGAGGTGGAGAATAATTTAAAAGGTACAGAAGATAATAAGCTGAGGCCTAATTAGAGGAGCACACTACGACTACAAAATGAGCACTTAGCGACTTGTGACACTGTTCTAGTAGTTTGCAGCTGTACCGTTGGGACCTGCTGAAAAGTTTGGCGTCTGAAGAATTTTTGTGTTTCGCAACTCATGGATGGGCTGAGCCTTCTGTCGTTTCACTCAGGATAAAGAATATCAGTGATATTTCGTGAAGGAACGCTATTGACTGAGGAATTGTGTATTCTTGACAGTGAGTTGATTCCAGAAGTGTACCCGGCTAATTTTATATACGGAAAGTGTAACTACGATTTTAAGCTGTTGTGGATGGACATCGTTTTATTTGTTCGATTCTGATGCTTACAGTATTTCTGTTTAATTTGTAAGGAGGATCCAGCCAAGCACAAACATTAGCCGTTAGCTAAAATGTACGAACGATGGTTCCTGAACTTATCCTAAGTTTTCTCTTTCAAACTGTTTATCATGATATGTCTCGTAAGACGCTTGTCATTAACGAAACAACAGGATGTTTTATTTTTGAAAACTAAAATTTTTGCATTAGATTGAGAGATGTGTCTCTGCCTTTTTTATTGAAATAGTTTTGCTGTAGTACGTTCCTTTTGTTGAAATGTGCAATAATATTTAGAATGTGTACAGTGAGCGGTTTTAATTTTACATTGGTTTCGATACCGTTTACCAAATTCATTTCTTTGTAAGCATGGGTTGGTCAGTTGCAATCCTCCTTTACCGTACCTTATTTTTAAAGATTGTTTCTTCTCACTGAAATAGTTGTTACTGATATGCCTTGTCTATCGTGGGGTAAAATTCCTTGAGCTGGTCTTAAGGTGAAATCCCTTTTAGTAAATGTGAAAATTTCTTGCATAAAGATTTGGGCTTAGAGTGGTTATTTTGTATGGAAACGTTAAGTTACTTTGGGTTGTTATTACGGTAAGGGGTGGGCATGTTTCTTATCTGGTCGTGGGGTGAATATTCCTTGAGTGGGGGCCTCGAGCTCAAGATGAAATTCCTTTAGTAGGGCTGAGTAGCCCTTTGACTAAAGGTGCAAAATTCCTTGTACGCCAGTTATAAGCGCATGGTTAGCCATAGCTGGAAAAAGGATTGTGTCATGTAAAATTGGTATAGGAGTTATTATTATCTACATTGGAATGTTTCGTTGTTGCTATCAAGTTAGCCTGAGACGCTTGTTCGCCGAGTAATTCTTAGATAGCACGTAGTCGCAAGTTTAGTCTTCATAATTCCTTGTAAGTGATACGACATTTTAAAAATGTGCAATATCCCGTGGCCATGTTACGTGCAATAGGCTTGTTCTATTTTTTACAATGTGCGCATACCAAAGTTATCTTTTTGTACACACCAAAGTTATCTCGTATTTTATAAATTGAACATTGACCTCATTTGCTGATTACGAAGCATATTTGTTAATTATATGTGTAGTATGTCGAGGAGGTTTCATTGGCATTAAGGAGTTTCTTCTGTAATGTAAAACGATACTGGGTTTCTTGTTACCGTGATGTGCGTATATGCCAAGCTGCCATAAAATGTTTTCACTTTCTGTATTTGTTACGTTGGTGATTTACAAGTTTGCTAAAGTCAGCACAACTTGCAATTTGATTTTGTAAAATGTAAGAGTTGTGCAATATTTGCCATAGTCGCTTTGTACACTTTTAAGTTTAACGTTGATATTTTTGGAAAAGCCTATGAGGGCATATGTAAAATGCTAAGTAGAGGAGGGTGAAACAGCGCGTTAAAAGCCCTTGTTATTTTATGCTTTTGAACTTTCCTATTTCTCTGTTGCAAGACTCTGTACTTTCAGTGTTTGTCAGTCTGTGCAGGGCAGCTTCACTTGCCATGCGAGTTTGCTGTAATACTTGTTTGTCACGGGGATTAAGTGATTTTTGTACAAGACCACATTGAACGCCAAGGTTCAGTCCTATTCATGGGTCACGTTTTACTCCCCTGCTTAGTGTAATCCCCTGGCTCGCCTTTACCCTGGACAGGGATTTAGTTTACTGAAAAAACAGGCTAATTAAGGGTATTGTGTTGAAGGCTGGATGTGTCAGAACCCAGGCAGTAATTCTCTATTGTTTAGGCCTAGTTCAAATCAGTATTTGGTAAACAAGTTGGGAGAGAAACCAGTTAGCTGGGGTCTAGAACAGACGTGTTTAAAGACAAGGAGGAATTTTCTAAGTTGGACTTCAGGCTTCACGCCCTGAAGCCGCCAACTACTAACTCCAACCGGCAGGTGCCGGTTACTTAGTTACAGTTTTATAAGTTTTCAAGAAGACTTTATTTACTTTTGTAAGGAGAAATATGTTTTGTTTTAAAGACTATATAAAGTTACGAATATACAGTTTGACGTTACTTCCGCCCTCGGAGTCATTTTTCCGGTGTTTCGTCGCTGTTCTACGACCTGGTCGATTAAAAAACAACAATTAAGATCTCCACCCTGCTGGCCTCAACGCTACCATCGTCAACCCCCATATTCGTTACAATAATAATAGAAGACCACTTTTTATAATAATAGAAGACTAATCTTGACACACCGATCTTTGTTTTTAGACGGACAGTGTAAAGGCTTAGTCCTGGTAGGACAGAGGTTCTTGCTTCCAACGTGCTTTGGATTTACATGCAAGTCTGTGTTTTCCAGCAAACTCGTGAAACTAAGATCTAAAGGATCATGTTCCAACAGAAGAAATCTTTCGAAATAGCGTATATCTTCTACCGTATAGCTCATTTTGGGCTTCGGATAGTTATGGGAATAGTCTGGCATCACATCCAAGTATATGTAACCAAATGACAGTAGTAAAACTACAACAACACACTGTGATAAGATGATCAGTTTAAATTTAGGGTTTACTCGATTTAGACGTATTTTGTGGTGGGTGTTAGTTGAAGCCATTTTATTTTTGCAAATTATTTCCCAAATCTGTTTGAAGATGACGTCCGCTCTAAATAACAAATACGAACTAACCAAACAAAAACCCTTTCGATGAATAGTTTACTTAATGTTGACCTACAAAAGAATAAAATGCTATTTCTTACTTGTATGTTCGCTTGTAGTACTCGTCGAGCAAAGCTAACCCTTAGATGAGTTCCCCGCTTCGAATCAGGTTGATCGTTGTCTATCATGTGGTGAATGGTAGTGTAAACGTTCAAACTAAAGCATGCGGTATCCCAACATGACTGCACAAAAATCTACGGTAGTGCACAGTGCACACTTTAGCTTTTCTCGGAGCAGGATTGGTAGCTGGGTGATCCAGCTTTTGAAGTATGCGATAATTCGGCTGAAATAGCGACTCATTCATATTTCAAAATGTGTTTTAGTAGTAAAAAAGTCAAAGATCAGAAAGTGGCATAAATCTGTGTCTTATTCTTTAAATTCAGCGAGCCATTTCCTTCCAAGCTTGGCGTATTTTCATTAAATATTATTTCAACACGCTGCTAACTTTTTCATATTTGTATTCACACGCAAGCCACATCAATTTAACCAATCTGCCACTTTGCTTTACTTAAATATTTAATTAATAGGCATTTTGTTTTTATCGGTAAATACTACGCATGAAGGGATATCTTTAATGTCATCTCGGCATATTGATTACACAGGGCTGCTGATTTTTTTTTTTCAAAATGATGACACAGCTGTATGAAATATTTGATAACTGTGATGGCTAGACTTTATATAAATCCTAGTTTACTCTACTTCTTTTTCAGTAAATGATAAAAATGCCTTATCAAGGTTCCTGTACGGTTTTGTTCAAAGTCCATCCCCCAGATTAGATAATATAATATCTACAGTGGGACTTATTAAGGTCAAAGATTATTATCATTTGTTTTTCTAGCGAAGAAAGGTCAAAGAATATTATCATTAGTTTTTCTAGCAAAGAAAACTCAAATAACTTGCAGAAGACACATTGTCAAATCCATGGGCAATCTTAAAGATCTGGATCAAATGGCCACGAATTGTTCTGAGCGCCAGTGTCGTGAGGTTAAGAACTCCCCTTCGTTTAAGTTAGGGCACACGCTTCACGAACTTATCATCGTCTCAACCCGCTTTTTTAACTTTCTGCTATTCACTATCTTTCTTTAAGTAAGGGTCCCATGCCTGCACAGTATTCTCGAAATGGGACCTATCTTATTGTTCTGTCACCATATCTTTTTTCAATGACCCAAAGTTACGATTAGCCCATCGTGCCAAGATTCCTACCAACCCTTTCAGCAGCTTCACAACATTGCTACCGAGGTTTCAGAGAAGAATTTACAAAACCCGATGTCAGGCCTAATACGAGTGGCGTCAACGTACAAAGGAAGGGCAGATCGAATGTTAACTAGATCGAAGGTTCTTAAGAACGAAACCCCTAAATCTAACCATAATCCTAACCCAACCATAATACTAAAACTTTCCTAATCCTACCCTAGGCCAATTCTTATCTTAATGCTAACCCTAGTACTATAGTTAACCCTAACTCTAACCCTTAGTAGTTTCCTTGGTTTAGCCGCTGTTCGGTCTAGTGGAAATCTTGATTTATTAAACCTTTGATCTAGTGCCCCCACCCCTAACTGGAAACAAAGTTCTCTCGCACAACTTGGTCTCATCAGCAAAATTCGTAACTTTTTCAAGAATATCATGAACCCAGATCATAAAACATCAGCAGTAGAAGTACATATAAATTCCAAGGGTGGGCACAAACACCTAACAAAACCCTCCGAATCCTGTTACATAGCCTGTTCCAAATTCATGAGAGTAACTTTCCACCATTATCTTGACGCTTCAACTTTTTTGAAGTACTCTATGAATGAATTTTAAGTTTCAAGAAGACTACCGTCCACCGAGCAATTTCTACCAATAAAACTACTTCTATCACTATCTTCCAGAAATTCATGCATATCGGTCAGGCATGGACTAACCTGCGCTGTGAGCCCCTTATCAATAAATTATCTCTGAAATGACAGAATGTTGCATTCTGAATACTAGATTCTATAACTTGACAATCAAGAACAGTTAGACTGATAGACCTGTAATTACACTCATTAAAGATCGCATTCGGTGAAAGAATCAATGCTCAGCAAAAGACTTCAAGGGAGCAAGAGCTTCAGAAGAATCAAGTTCAATCAGCTTGATTTAAAGGAACGGGGGAAAGTAACTTTGGTCAAATTAGCAGCAAATTCATCGGCCTAGACAATCGGTGTTTCACTTAAGTCTTCACAAGTTGAAACGGGCAGGCAAAATTTGACATTCAATAAATCTGAATTTATTCGGTCCCAAAGTCTGCAATCCTCACTCTCAGTACTCTTAGAAACTTCAACACCTCACCTAATGACCAAAGCCAGCTAAATCATGGCCACCATACCCAAGTTTTAAGATGCATCAGTAATGACTCATCCAGTGCCAGACTGCACATTCGTGTAAATTATGTGTACTGACGTGACAAGTCTAATCATCATGGTGGCCTGTCTTAAAGCCAATGAAATTTCACAAGCATCTCAAATAAATTTGTCTTGGTCAAGGCAATATAGCTTCTTTCAGCTGGCACGGGGAATCAAAGTAAGTTTTTGTTTGTAAAAGCCTCAAAGCTTCAGTCTTGCCTCAAACATGTTTGTGGCAATAGCAGCTCTTTTTATCAGTACTAGAAAGTCATGCACTTGTACAAAAATTGACTACTTAAACGATTTTGTTATTAATACCATTAAAGCTCTCGCACTTTTGAAGCAATACTGGGCGGAATTCGGTTTCCCAGCCCAAGTTATATAGTTAAGCTACCTCTATAAGTAAGACTTTCATCGTTGAGCTGGTTTGCTTCAACTGTTACTGTACTGGAACAATTACAGTAGGGATAGGTGACCTCCAATTCGAAAAAGATCAGTGGCTTCAAGATCTGGGGCCGGATTCACAAAGACTACTTACGCACAAAAATTTGCGTAAGTCAGACTTACGCAACGTATCTTTCTTAGTTGGTATTCACAAAGGAAAAAGTTCGTAACTTTTTTGCGTAACTTTACGCAAACTTTTGATTTGTCGTAAGTCAAAAATAAACATAGTTGCTCAGTCAAGATGGCGGCGTTATTGCGTATTCAAGAAAGAAATCGCATTCGTCGAGAGAGAATTTTCCGCGATCGCCTCGATCCCTTGGCGGTGCCAGAGGAAGATCTAATTAGAAAATATCGACTTCCGAGAGCTGAGATAATCAACTTAGTAGAACTATCAGGGGAGGATTTAGAAAGAGCAACAAACCGTAGCCACTCCGTCCCCGTTGCTGTGCAAGTGGCCACGTCATTACGATTTTTCGCAAGTGGAACTTTTCAAAACGTTTTGGGAGATAGTTGTGGTTTAAGTCAGCCTACAATGTCTAGAATTATTAACTCCTTCACAGAATCTCTTGTGAGAAGGGTAAATGAATTTGTGTATTTGCCAGCTGGACGAGAGAAAAGAAAAACGATCGCAGAATTTGCTGCAGTGAGCAACTTTCCTAATGTTTTAGGAGTTATCGATGGCACCCACGTTCCAATTAAGTCTCCTTCGGAAAACGTACACCTTTATATAAAAAGCAAAAACTTTCACAGTATTAATGTGCAATTGGTGTGTGATAAAAACTATTTTGTGATGGATGTCGTTTTGAAGTGGCCAGGCAGCACCCACGAATCTTTTATTCTTCGAAACTCGTCACTTACGCAGATATTCGAGAATGGTATTATCACAGATGGCTGGCTTTTGGGCGAGTTACTGAAACGACCCTCTTTTTCTTTCCCTAATACTTTATGAACACAACCTAATTGAAAAAGATCTAGATCTGGTAAAAAAAATTACATGACGTCCAAACGTTTAGCCGTGGCAATGATGCTACCCAGGTTTTCTTTGGGACTTCGGTTGTTCTCTATTTCTGTTACACGCCCCCATACTGCCATGCTTGATTTGAAGAAGTATGTGGGCAACCTACAACATTATCAGCAAGTTAAGGCCAGAAAATAATCAATCAGCATGAAGAAAGAGTGACTGGACTTTGCCTAAATTGACCAAAATTTATTCGTCAATGGACACGAGAAGAATTCTGAACGGGTAGTATTCTTTCGTGAAAGATTAAGTCCTTTCAAAGTTAGCATAGGTAGCCATACGCCTAACTAACGTTGAGCATACTACAACGTGAACTTGAAGCATTGTAAACAGGTGCTGTAGGCCTAGCTACTGGAGAATTACGTACTGTACCGTGCGTGGTTAATTCTGCCAGTGGACAAACGTTAATTAGTGTAATGTCTGGGCCTAACTAGGCTAAGGAGAGGGTACCATATTGTGTTTGCAGAAACTAGTTTTAAAAAAATAATCTGGTAAGAGTACTAGCAAGCCTTGCCCATAACCAGGAGGGGGAAATTTTTACCCCCAAGCATTAGAAAATCTCCAGTAGTCAATGTCATTGCCTTAACACATCTCGCCCTTCATTAAAAAGTATTTGCACCCCATGGAAGTCAACTTGCCCCCTTCAGTATGTACCTTTCCTTGTGACTAGGCCTGAACGGTAGTAGGTTTATGGTCAATTTGGGTCACCACTTTCAGTTCTCCCAACCAGTTTGCCATCAATAAGCCCTTTCACCCCCAGTTGTTTACCTGTTCACCACTAAAGACCTTGGCTCACCATTTCTCTCCGCAAGTGCCGACCAGTTCGCCCCTGATAAGTTCAATAGACTGGACTAATTGTTGCTTAGTCAACTTGAAATAAACTGAAGATTGATATAGAGGCTAAATTTGATTTTAGGTGACAGTCACTGGATTAAGTTTTCATTTTACACCAAAAGTAGCTATATACTCTCGTCCTTTGCCCTGTGATACTTCTGGTTGCAAAGGCTCCTGTTGTTGTGTTTGTCCATACTTAGCAGCTGTACTATTCGGCTGCAATACAACATAACTTTTTCATACAATGAAATATCGAGACTTTCTTGGTCAGCCTACAGTACTGAAATTTTCCACATGGTGGATGTCCCAAATTATTATTATTTTTTTTTTTTGAAATGAGACTTTCTTGGTCAGCCTACAGTACTGAAATTTTCCACATGGTGGATGTCCCAAATTATTATTATTTTTTTTTTAAAATGCCCACCCTATATAATAGAAATTTATCTGTCTTCAAGTTTGCAGGACAAGTTTTATTTTAAAAAATCCATTCAGTTCCATATTTTTAGTGTGGCATTTCTTTTTCCTTTTTTTTTTTTTTTTTTTTTTGCAAAATGCTGATCGTGCGTTTCAGTCATGGGCGTCCGCAGAAAAAATTTCGAGGGGGGGGGCAAAACTTTTTATTGATCAGACCAGCAGGCCTGTGGCTGGAGTAACCACTTGGAGGGGTCACATCATGAAGATTGTCGCTGGCCTGGGCATATCAATTCCTTAGCGCTCCTAACAGTGCGCACGTGAAAACATCTAAGTTCCTCTCCACACAACCTTGCATAGGACATTCACTGTAAATCCCTCACTTCCTTTCGACCAAACTCCTAAACCACACAACCGATTGTCTTGTATAAACCTGATTCTGAAAGCTTAAACTGTTGTCTTTACTGTGATGTTTATCATTTTCTCCTTCGAGATTTCTTTCAACCGTCATTTTTAACACAAAGAGAATGTCTCTAGACTTTTTATTTTGCATAGGCCCCGTATGTTTTACACGGTAAGATGCAAATTGAAAGTCTCAGCAAAACTCCTTTGCTGAATCCTTGATTTCTTCCCTTTAATAGCTTTTGTCCAACTTGTATAAAACGGATAATCTAAGAAGACACTTTTATCTCCATGGTAATGCCAAATTTGATACTATTTAGTTCATTTTAGCCCCGTCAAAAGGCGAAAGAAGTTCATGGCAGTAGAAAGACTGGAGCACTTTGAGGTATCTGAAATTCACCCATACAGGTAACTTGTGTTCATCACTACATTAAACAGCGGCAAAGAAATTGACCGACATAGTTTCTTGGCTCAACTGGGATAACGAAAGCTGAAAAAATGCTGATAAAGAGTGAAATACAAGGGATATAACGTCATTAAATGTTTTCTGGCCAAATATGTTTCTTTCTAGCTAAAAAAGTCAAGAAAAGTAGTGTCACTTTCGTCGAAGGCAAGTGCTATAGCAACAGTCTTAACGAAAGGGCACAGCCCATTCTCGAATAGGGCAGTCAGTTTTACAGCAGACAAGCAAGCCGAGCAAATGTACGGTGGAGTCTGTAATATAGGTTATACTTTCAAATTGCTTTCCAATGATTTAAACATAATGGTTTTGCAAACCTAACTTAGTGTCTCTTAACAACTTAAACTTTGAAAACTGGACTTAATTTCTTTTTGAAAGGTGCAGCTGAACTGTGCAAGTAATTAGCCTTGCTGCAGCGGAGCTGTGCACTGTCAATTTTTTAGCTGAACTTAAGACTTCATAAGTTTAGTTCAGCTGAACATACAGATGCAATTTAAAATTTTTTTCTCGTAAACGTTCATGCTCTTTGAATAAAATTGCATACAACATGTACATAAAGTTTAATTCATTGGATGGTACTTGTTGTAATTTTTGCAACCCTCTGTTCCATAGAAATCTCACCTATAAAGCGAATGGACTAGCCTGCACACAGGTTTTCGAGGAACCTCCGTGAGCCTGTGTAAGGTGCGGTGAGGTGTAAATGAGTCATCATTGACCGTGTATTTTAGCTGTTAAAACAGGTTGAAAATCGTTGGGAAGGAATTGATATGGAAGGGGTGCAGAAAATGAATTAATTGTAATTACTAAAAACAATGACGGTTTACACAAATATCTTTACCGAAAGTTTGCTGCAGCAAATTTGGCATAAACATGGCATATCTTACTGTTTTGGTTGAGAGAAAGCAATAGTTTTGAATGCCGAGTGACGTTCGTACATGTACAATTTCAAATTGTTCTGGATATAATTAATTTTTTTTGGGGGGGGGGGGTATGACTGACACACCATTTATAGAATGGATTTATCAATCCTCACAAATAAATAATATAATACGTTGCTTTTTTTATCCCGCGCATTATGTAGGCTGATTTTAGGGGTTCATTGCATGGGCAGTACAAACTGTTGAACCATGCCCTAGTTTGTCTAATGTACTATGAAATCTGGGATAGACCTACATACTGAAAGATCTGCACATAAATTTTGATCAGTACTACAAAAGATATGGCAGTAGGTGATGTTTTTATAGTTTTCATACATGGCGCCCATTCTTTTCTATATTTTTTAGGTGACAGTGGATATCCATCCAAACCCTGGCTACTTACACCCTTGAGAAATCCAGTTTCTCTAGAGGAATTGAGGTGAGTGTTCAAATGATGGTATTCTGGTTAACAGTCATCCATTGCTGTCATCATTTTGGTGAACGTGCAACACATACTTTTTCTTTAGAACCCCTTGCCCCTAGAGAGGGTGTTAAATTAGGAAATATCCACATTCATCTAACAATCATAATATTTTCGAAGAGCATGGCGGGGTTTTTGACACCTAGGCCTCCCTCAATTTACTTTGCTGTGTTTGTGAAAGTGCTGACAAAAATAGATTATCCCTTACATGAAATTACCAGGTGTGTCTTGTACATGACACACTACGTCTTTGGCGGGATGAAAATTTTAAAGGCTTACCATTGGCCATCAAATGGTAAGCCATCATCTACAAAATGTAGTCTGTCTCATAAAGTATCTTCTCAAGCATCATTTGAAGTATATGTCATTTTTACCCTTTAAAAAATAACTTTTGTAAAATGGGGAATTCAATTAATCATTTAGACCTTTCTGACAGTTGTGTCATTTTTACGTAGTGTTATTGTTCTTATTTTCATTTTTAGGTACAATAACAGCCATAGAACAACCACGTGCGTCGTTGAAAGATGCATCGGTGTTCTGAAGTCCGCTTCCGATGTTTACATTCATCTGGTGGTAGACTGCAGTATGATCAAATAAAATGCTGCAAAATAATTGTAGCTGCAGTAGTTTTGCATAACATTTGTATTTTGAGTAAGGTGCCTTTTCTAGGTGACATATTAGTGAACAGTCCAGATGACAATCAAGAGGAAGGAGCACAACATCATGATGGTGTCGCAGGTCAGCAAGTTAGGAGGAGGCTCATTGCTGAATGGTTTGCTAATTTAAATTAGAAATGGTTTTGAATGTTTTAAGGGGGAAGGGGGATGGAATGGAATGTTTCACATTTTTTTTACATTGCAAAAGTTATTTGGGCATGTCATTGTATAGAATTGGAGGCAGAGGAGGAGGGTATAATACATAGAGCAGATACTCTTTTCCTGAGGGTGCACTAGTTTAACTTGGAAGTGCCCAAAGTGTACATACTTTCAAAATGAACAACATTTATTGCAAGTGCAACTCAAACAAAAATTGACATGAACAAGTCTTTAAGTTGTAGTAATGCATATCTGTAAGTTTATTAAATGGCTACATGGTGCCAGTGAATTTCTTTTACACCTCATTTTGAACTGATGTCTTCATCTCAGAGCAAATCTTAAAAAGAGTAAAATGTTGTCTCTCAAGTTGCAGTCATTGTTCCTTAATAAGCCTCCTTGCTTGTTCTTCAGCAAGTCTCGCTTTCTCAATCTGAAAGAGATACGAAAATAAAAAAAATCTAGTAAAGTACATTTGCATATCTGGGTGGTATTTTATGAATAAAGAAAGTCTTCCTTAAGGAAATTAAGGCTTTAGATGTTTTATGTACAGTGTAGGTATACATACTTAAACAGGTAAGTAATTGAAGAGTTCTATCTTTTTGTTTACCATCATTGTTTTACTTGGAATCAGTTTAGAATAACTTCCATGTAAGATCAGTATGTACTTCTCTACATCCTATTTACCTCAAGCCGTTCTTTCTCAACTTGTAGACGCTCATATTCCAGCAACAGTAACTCATTATCAATGTCTTGTCTTGGTTTTAATGCCTGTTGAAAGAGGGGAAGAAATACTTACTCCAAGGTTTTAGTGTTGATTTCAGTCTTGAACAGTTATCCACATAGCTAGGCCTCCACATAGTTTCAGTGCTATCATTTCCAACCTAGCAATTAATACATGTAACGTCTTTGCAGTGATGATCCATTTTGTCAAATTTTGTCTTATGAAATATTAAGGTAGCTGCAAAGCAAAAGCTGATAAAGTTTGACGTAAGAAGTACCTCCAAAATAGGAAGTACAATGGCATCGGTAGCCAGCGTTTTCTATGTCGGGGCTGGAGAGGTGCTGGATCTCCAAATGGGAGGGCTGTTGTATTTTCTACTGATATTTTTTCAACGTATCTCCGATCACGAGGGCTGCTGGGGAGCTAGATTTGTGGGAGGACTGGAATCCCCCCACCCACACACACACACACTCATAGCTATGCCACTGGAAAAGTATTACCAGTTCTTCTTAGCAAAATGAAACTGTGTCTGCTATACAGGAGAGTTGAACATATATTTCGTAAGATTCAGTCATCCAGCATATATTGTCAGTAATATTTTCTATGCAAGTCACCTTTGATGAAGATCTTGAAACTTTGATTGCAGTTTCACATTTGTCTGACTCATGCTGAGGAGTATGTGTTGAGGTCAGCTGAGAGGACTCCTTTATATGTTTATTGAAACCTGGTGGATAATGAAAGAACAGTGGTAGAAAAATGAAGAGAACATTTCACCTTTGGCACATTGCCTATGTTTTTATTATTTCTTCATGCCGTATTGAACCCGTTAAAAATGTTAGATTTCCTACCCCAGAAAATTGGACTTACGTGGGGTAGGATTAAATGTCACTTTCTAGCGCCCGAGGCTATCACCGAGCCAATTAATTATCTCTTTCCAACAAGCTGTATCAAATTTCATGATCTGGACAATGGTAACGTCCAGCCTTGAGGCAATTGGTGCAATAGACAAGAAGAAAGAGGGTTTCAATAGTTTTAACGAGACCAATACCTCATGTTCCAATTGCCTTAAATTATTTAAGATGTGACAGAGAGCGGGTTTGTTTACTGGTTTGGAGAAAAAAGGGGGAGGGGGGTCAGAGCTATCTTCCTAAAAACAACATATATATAAAAATGTCTTTAAAAGGTTTAGTGCTTTAACATCTGTTTAACCTAGCCTCAGGAATGGTTTACATTGTATTCTTGGTTTTTTTTTCTTCTCAACAGGGTGGCAGGGATAAATATACTAAACAAGTGATCATAAAATGAAGTTGTTTATTAATTTTTGTATAAGTGTGATATAAAGTAGTGCCTGTTATGGTAACCCATTTGTAGTTAGGTTAATTTGTTACCTTAGACATATTGTATGTTGTATTGAACCAATTTATATTCTCATAGGCATAGGAAGCGGGGGGAGGGGGCTAAAGTATGCCTCTTCCGCCTAAGATCCAAGGGCAAAAACTACTGATCTGTCTTTTCTGTAAGAAATGTCAAAAATTTGCAGTAATTTTCCTAAGTTTGTCCAAAATGTTGTACCAAATTGCATTTGAGGACCCTCAAATAACCCAAAAATCCCCCCTTAGACCTCCCCCAGGATGGCGATCCGAAACAAGGTTCGCCCTCCCCCCCCCAAGTCTCGAAAAGCTTACTATACCTATGTATGGTCTTATTAGGCTAGAGTTATCCTTCAGTCTGTGGATCTACCCCCTCCTACTCATCCTCCCACATCTACCTACCCCCTCCCCACCATCTAGCCATCTTCTATGTACCTCTAGCTTGTGAATTCAGTACTATTTGTATGGGGACTTGGGTAAGGCCTAATTTGAAGTTATCACTTACAGTATGAAGATGAATCAATTCCCTCTGTGATTCCTTCTGCAGCGTCAGTGCCCAGCAATGAAACAATTTTGTCATCAACTTCATCCAAACTCTTAATTGGTGCCCCCCCCCCCCCCCCGTTTGATTTGCCCATCTTTTGTTTTCAGCTGCCCTTCTTTTGGCCAGACTTTTCATGTCTGACCATTTCTTCTTGATGGCTAGCACATCGCGATGCACACCACCAACCAAACTGACCTCCTCGGCGATACTTTCCCACGCCCTTTTTGGCAACGTTTGTAACCTCATTGTCATGTTTCCCAAATACATGACAGCCCTTCTTTTTTCCACTTCCTGCAATAACGCAGAAACTTCATCCTGCTTAAAATTAGCTTGTCTTTTCATTGCCATGTTTGGGATGTACCTTGTAAATGTTTACGTTGCAGACGAAATACGGTCGAGTAACTAAGGTAACTGGGTGTGTTACTTACAACGAAGACCATTGGTCCGTTCTGGGGGCGGAGCTCAATGAAAGCGCAACCGTGATTGGCTAAGAAATCTCAGTGGACTTACGTTACGTATCTTTACGAACTGCGTAAGTAGTCTTTGTGAATACCGCTTAAGAAAGTACTTACGCAGTTCGTAAGTATTTTGACTTACGCAAAAATGTACGCAAATTTTAGTGAATCCCACCCATGTGCCGTTAATTATAAGCCCCGGAAAAGCATGCCTGTCAAAGGCCCAGTCGACTATCGAACGTACAAACCTACAGTCACTTTGCAAGGCCAATATATAGCGAGTGTCCACATAGATTTTCCCATCGGGGAAATCTAAAAGACCCAATTCAGCATCTCTCTAGATACACATAGAAAGAAATCAAGACGTCCCAAAAGTATCAAATTTCAAGGAAAAGGGGCATTTTAACATAACGAAAAACAAAAGGAATATGAGACAATGGGTCCAATTTAAATTACATTCTGTCGGTCTGGGGAAAGCTAGGGGCATTTCTTGGCTGAAGCATGTGATGGGAATGTAACATTCAGTGTTACGGGGTTTGGGAGACATAAATTGATCTTTTTCCTTTTAAATGGTACTGAATGACATGCCACTCACAAATATGCCTTGAAATGTTTTCTTCATCGGTCACACGTATCTCGAATGTCAACATTAAACGTAACCAGTAAAATAAGAGTCAAGGCGAGCAGCGACAATTATCATTCTCTTCGACGTTTTTCGGTAGCATGTTCCTCTGATATCCTTACATCATCATCATTCATATTTGTCATTTTCTCTATACGCGATAGAAAAGTATTGTAGACCACCTTAAATGCAATGTTTAAAAATGAAAATCGCATATTCAAGACACAGAGAGAGGAAGTATTTGAGATGACCCAACGAAAATTAGTCGCCTTTTTCCACTTCTGGAGTCCGCCGTCAAGAACTATAGCCCTCGTTGTGATGCCCACAGCCTGACTTATTTGTCTGATTTAGTTGCACCCTCTTTGACGTAGGTGACGCTTCATCTTTGATGTGATCATTTGTGTCAGTAATGATTTTGATCTTTTCTCGAAGATAAGGACCAAATAACCTGTTCATGTATCAGTATGTACTTGAGAGTAACCATGACTAGTCGAAAAGTGCTGAAAACATTTACACACATTGCTAGATAACTGAAAATGTTGTGAATGATTCTGACAAATAATACTTGATGTCACTTCTCAAAGGATTTTGGGAGGACTTAACCTTGATATAAGAACATTGTTTACCACTGTAGATTAAACCAGAATTTACAAATCTCCAACTCTCGAAACGATTTTTCCACAAGAGATGCCAGCAACTCCGTGGTATTTATAGGCCCTTATACGTCAATGCTTTTCTATTTTACCCCCCCCCCCACCCATTTTTTGCTTAAACTTCAAGTGCTGGTAACATCTCTCTGTTTGGTAGAGAAAAAATGTCTGTAGCAGTGCTGGCTACCTAGTCAGATAACAACTCCCTGGTTGGACACACGATAAATTGGCGATTCACCACTTGAGCAAGTAATTTTACAAGATCTACATATTCTCAGGAACATTCGTTCTTTGAGTATACTTTACTACTTTAAGTTCAGAGCTGTAGAAGAAGGAAGAAAACCTGAGAGGGGGCCCTACGGCTTTAAGTGGATTCTGTCCTCAGACATAGACCCAAGTTCAAAAATGTATGTGTTAGTGTGCTTCAAATGCTGTATATGCCACATAAACAATTACAAAGATCATTTGAATACATATATAGGACAAAGTGTACTTACTACAGTGATAAGCCTATGCGTTACTCCACCCGCGGAGCTGGAAGACTGTCTTCTGTCTTCCAGCTCCCTGCTTCACCTCTTGAAGGTGGGCTAGGCTAGCGTGCCGTCTCCAAGAATGCTAATCACATGCTGCTGATGAAGGGGGGGGCAATACCAGTTCTGCGCACTTTCCCATCGCATGGAGATTGGCCAATCAGCGTTCACCATCATAACTAAAGGGAACTAATAGGCGTATGTCCATAATACCATGGGTTGGGGGCGATCCTTTGCTATGTCACATTGTGAGGAGCTGGTAACCCGCATTGTTCAACCGCCTTAAAAGGCGAAATGAGGAAAAAGCATAACAAAAATATTTTCAAGAATGTAAAGACATTTCAAAAGTGGTAGTATTAGGTCCAGTTTGAGTTCAAAGCATACAAAAACAGAACAAAATGCCCCCCTCTCCATTTCGTGTTAAACCTGACCTATTGATTGTCGCTTCGTACGTTCCAGGTGGAAAACTGACCTTGGCACCAATATGTTTCAACCACCAAGGCATGGAATGTGGACTAAGAAAGTAACTATTAACGTTATTGCTTTCTCATTTGTAGTTTTGACTTAACAAGTCAAAACTACTGGACCATCTCTGGCTGAAAAAATTCCATCTGCACCCGGCATTCACTAAAAATTCTATTGGGAGTTCAAATCTCTCATCGCTTTTTCTCTTTCCAATAACAGAAGAAGAGGTTATTAAAGTTGCTTGTGATTGTCTCAATCCTCGAAAATCTGCCGGGTTCGACTGTATTCGTCCTAAAATTGTAAGAGAGTTCATTCCCAGGCCCGGATCCAGAAATTTTGAGGGGGGGGGGCCGAGATGGAAAACCTCATGTGCACCGAACGTGCACCACGAGCGCGAAGCCCGAGTCCCTACGCGTGGGGTCCAGGGGCCCGCGTTAGGGCCCCTGGCGGGGTCCAGGGGCGGAGCCCCGGTGGGGGTCCAGGGAGCGATGCCCCCGGAAGCTCTCGCAATATTGCATTTTAAGAGCACAGAAATCGGCTCCAGTTCTTATGTCAGTGAGATTTTATACCTTTTCATGTTGCATGGAATTTGATGTGTATGGCTCAGTATAAGTTACTATATGTACCTGCAGAAGTTACAGAGAATCTAAGTTATCTTAAAACTTACACGCCAATATTATGAGCCCGTGTAGGTAACTTGAAATGATTTTTGCCATAATGAGTGTTTTTTTTTTTTTTTTTTTCGTTATACGGTATTCGGGTATAGGACGTCAGATGAAACAATTGCGCGCGAAGCGCGCCAAAAATTTGAGTTTACATTTAAAACCGTTGCTATGACTAACGGTGTCAATTCCCTTTATGTGTGTCTATCAATTAGAAGGTGGGTGTGATAACCTGGATCGGACATTCGATGAGTTATCATTCCCTGGTTCTTATTTCTAAAATGAACGTTTGCATTAAGCGTAGAGTTCGAATGAGAACATTACAAGGTTCTAAATTACTCAAAAAAAAAAATGAAGGCTTTTATTTACTTCTTAAACGAAAATTATTCAAAACGCATTCCGCTATATTATTAACTCAAAATTATTCTCATTATTCTTATTCTTTTACAACTTCTTAACAGAGAATAAACCCCTCTTCTCTTGAATGAAATCTCTCTCCTCTGGTCAGAATCTCTCTTCTCTTGTCACTAAATAAGCAAAAGTTCAACTAACTAGCCATTTCAAGGTAGGCTTCGCCACACATTTACAACGACAATATACATACATATACTCTCGGAGATTGTTCTGAAATCAATGCATATAAGTTCACAATCAAAACAAATCCCTGTTGAACATACGCCAAGGGTGGAACAATACCAAAACTACCGCGGCTCAGTGTCCAGGAGGAGCGTTGAACCCCCCCCCCCCAAGTTCTGGTAACGAGTTGCTGCCAGCGGTGACTCCTGTTCCCCCGTTCAACGAAAAGTTTTGTTCCCCGAAAATGAAAGAGTGAATAGAGGACTACTGTCCGCTCATCGTCCAGCGACGTCCCAGTGTCGACGGCCCCACTCTCAGCCACCACCGATAAAAGAAATCAACCCTTTTTACGTGGCCTAAGCCAGCCAACATACGAGGCACCTGTCTTTCATAATAACCGATTCCTCCCGACATAACCAACAACGGGAGCCCTTCTCGGTGTTTCCACGACAGGATACGGCCCGACGTGCTTACGGTGACGCCCAGGACAGCAGTGCCCATCCAAACCTCCCAAATCTGACTCCTACGAGCTACAGGGAGCAAACCACTCTCGGCATCCCTTTATTATGCAAATTTTACCTCCTGAGCATCCCTCCTGATCAACGGGTCTTTCATTCCTACTTTCCCTTGCTATTATTACTTTCACCTACATCTGCTTAGGAAATGTGTGTACGTGCGGAACTCGATAAGTCATGAATAAACATGAGAATCACTTAAACCCTAACTTTCAACCGGTAATAACTTATCTACCCAGTCGTTTTGATGATACGGACCTACACATGACAGTGGGTTCTATACTAAGTTTTCAGTTCTCATAAGAAGAGGAGGGTGAAAAAATGAATATCAGTTGTTTTACATCCTTACAATGCTGACTCTGAAATCACGTTTACGCACGCGAATAATTGGCTTATGGTAGAACCCCACCGATGAGTAATGCGAATACGTTTGGGACCTTATTGATAGTAAAAGGAGCAATTCAAGGCTAACAGTGCGCAGATCAAGCAAAAATCAAGAAATATTGAGAAGACTTTGCAAAAATCGTGAAAGAATTCAAATGTTTTTTGGTAACAAGTAATAAAAATAAATCCATCACTCAATAAAAACGTACCTCTTTCCGTGAGCGTAAACAATGGCGCGCGAAGCGCGCCGAAAATTTTCGGTGTAGAGCCTCCCGGGAGCTCTGCATTAATTGTACACTGAAAAGGGGGACCAACAGGACTCTCACAACCTTACATCCATATGGGAGGAGAGATGATATATCACCTTCTTTATGGACTTCTGAAGGGTATACCCTTCAGAAATCTATGACCGATGGTGTCGGCGGGAGTTGGTGATTGGGGGGAACCGCAGATAACTGCTAAACCGTGCCTTTTTAGGCAGTGGGATTTTGTATACGCTATATACAAGAGTGGGAGAGCCTTTTCTTATTAGTACATGAGAGTGCATTCCCAGGAAGGGGTTTACCCTTCCCTTTGAGAAATTTTTGTTAATTTTAGGGGGCCTATATGCAAAATGGTGGTATCTTTGGGTCATTCTAAAGTGATTGTATGTTTAGAAAATGTCCACAATTTAGTGAATTCTAACTTTTGTTCGGGTGAAAAATGGGAGTAAGAGACGGTTAACATATTTTCTTCAAACCTCCTTAAGTCCCAGGAAAGATCATGGCGTGGATCCATCTCCAAAAGTGTGTTAGGGGGGGGGGGGACTTTTCACATTTGTGAATCGCCGTCCTGGTGGCGCGGAAGAAGCAGTTGGTGGTAGTTAGAATTTGCGTCACGGGGAGGTAATTAGTTTTGTGATCTTCGGCATGGGGGAGGGGTCTAAGGGAAATTTTTCTACAACTGAATGCCTTCAGATGCGATTTGGTGCAACAAAAGTGTACGATTTTTAGGTTATATTTCTTCTAAAAATTTCGTTTTCCTCGGCATAATTGCAGTCTGTTCCATCATTTTTGAAAAAGTGAGGGGGATTTTTGACGATGTCCCCTTTTCCAAAAAGTGAGGGGGACGCGTCCCCCCGTCCCCCATGATCCACGCCCATGGGAAAATTGTACACGCAATTATACCTGTGTGGAGTCCGCAGAAACATTCTTGGACTATAATAAAATTTTTTCCTTTACATTTTAAAAGGATATCCAAGGTTGACAGAGAACAGTATAGAGCATCCCGGGAGCGCTAAATTAGTTACAGTATACAAAAGAGGGACCAACGGGATTCTCACTACCCGACATCCATATGGGAGGACATATGATATATCACCTTCTTTTTAGGTATAGCAAGAGGGATGGTGGACAGGCAAAATTCGTTTCAGAAAAGATTTTCGTCATTATTGAACGTCGCGGTAAGATGTTTGGAAAATAAGCAACGGCAATTACGTACTTTCAATCTTTCAAATCATGTGCTAGACTAGATTAGTCAAAGATCCCATAATGATGAGAGCCCTACAGAGAAGGAGATGTACTTTTTAGAAAAATGTTGCCTTGGAAGAATTTCTCGCGTCATAGTATTGTCAATGGTATATAAAATCGGGTGTAAACCCTGTCGTATGCGAGCGAAGCGCGCCCAAATTTTGGATAAAATATTAGTCGATGACAAAACCTGCATTTCAGAACCTGCATCGGACACAGTCACTTTCCCACCAACCTATGCTATTCAGAAACGAATCTTCTGACTGAGAATTCTTAAAAAGCACTTTTGCTCCTTTGTTCCCCCGTGAGTAGTTACCGAAAGCTATTGATAATAAGGACAACTCTGACACAAGGCTTGACGCTAGCGGAGCGTGCGAAAATTTGGAATTTGTCAAGAATTTCCAAAACTTATGATAGTTTTAGAACAGTTTGTGAAAGAAAATGGTTAGGACAAATAAACCAGTCATCAAAAATACATCTCACCCTACACCCTCCACAGAAATCTGTAGCTTAAACGACTTTTGGGACCATTTTAAAAAATTTCAAGAATCGATGGGGAGGGGGACACACGTCACCCATTGCCCACTGTGCCGACACCACTGTCTGTAGCTTAAAAGCCTTTTGAGTTCATTTTAAAACTTTTCAGACAGTTTTGAAAACGAATAGGGTATGCACGCCGCTACTTTGCCTGCAACAGCTGGTGCCACTGTGCACAATAGCACGTCATCCGACAGCTTGTCTTCTGTATTCATTCTGCAAGGTCTGTATGGCGAAAACTTTGCCTCTCAATCCCTCTAGATTACAAAAAATTTCACTCTTTAACACAAAATTGTTACTAAATTTCAGTGCAGCTAGCCGAGCCCATACTACATATGTCACGATGTTTACTTATTTAGATCTTAAGTCATGGACCATTACTTAGCTTTTCACCTGTTTTCGAGCATTGTAGCTCTCCTTTCGTCGCCAACCACTTTGAAAGATATGTAAAGAGATAATCCAGCGATAGCTCCACCCAACCCCTACAGAAATATATACTTTGAATACGTTCTTAGACACTTTTATTCATTTTTTGCTCTTAATTTTTCTTTCTCCTTTTCTTTTTTTTTCTTTTTCTTCTTTTTTTTTCCTTTCGTTTTTTTTTTTCGAGACGGGAGACGGGGGAGGGGGAGGGCCCCCCAGGCCCCCCCTGGATCCGCGCCTGGTCATTCCTTATATTGCACAGTTTCTTACTCATTTTTTAATATTTCTCTTAAGATTAGTACTTTCCCTGATCATTTGAAGAAAGCCAAGGTTCAGTGTTCCTGTTTACAAAAAAGGAAATGTTGACGATATTTGTAGTTACCGTCCTATTTCCATCCTGTCCTGCTTTTCGAAAATTTTGGACGGAGAGGCTAATGTTTAATCGACTGAACTCGTTTCTCAGTAATCACAATATTTTAAGTAACTGCCAATATGGTTTCCGTTCTGGGCATTCCACAGAGTTAGCTTCAGTGTTGTAACGAGTCACTCAATTTTGCAGTCGAGTCAAGTCATTTACTACTTTCAATGTGAGTCGAGTCGAGTCCGAGACTCGAGTCACTGTATTATTTCTGTGAGAAAAATCCTAATACAATTGCTCGAGTCATTTCCCTTCTGAAAATTAGCGACTCGAGTCATGACTCGTTACAACACTAGTTAGCTTTAGTTGATGATATGGACAAACTTCACTCTGCCTTCCAAAATAAAAAAAAACATCAGTTCGAATCTTTCTTGATTTGTCTAAAGCATTTGACACTATCGACCACCAAATTCTTTTACAGAAATTATCCCATTAAGAGTAAGAGGCTCTGCCAACCTCTGGTTTAAAAGTTACCTTTCTTCACGAAAGCAGTCCACGTCTGTTAATAATGCCCATTTTCCTTTTCTTGACATAACTTGTGTTCCTCAGGGGTCTATTTTAGGACCTTTGCTTTTTATTATCTATGTGAACGATATCTGCACTGTTTCAAAGTCATGCATTAGTACTTTTTGCAGATGATACCAACATATTCTTTACTGATAGTAATAATAACCTTGAAAATACCGTGAATGGTGACTGAATTTTATGCATGGTTTGTTTCCAATAAGTTATCACTGAATATAGATAAAACCAACTTCATGGTGTTTTCCATAGGTACAATTTATAATAATTTTAATATAAGTATGAATAATGAACTCTTACAGAGACCTCTTACAGAGAGTGAAGAAAGCAAAGTTCTTAGGTGTCTACATTGATGATAAGCTTACGTGGGGGATCATATTAGCTATGTAGCAAACAAGTCTCGAAAGGCGTAGGCATTCTAGCAAAACTTAAATTTACCCTGCCCTTAAAGACGTTAAGATCAGGGGGCGTAGCTAGGATAAAATTTTTACGGGGGCCTAGGCAACAAATGGGGGCCGGCATTGCCGAGTGTCAGGCTTGTTAAGACTATCTAAGTGGAGCGCCACCATCAGTTGGCGCGGAGCGTGCAAGAAAATTTTTGGCTTTACAAACCCTCCAGATGGCCAGAAACGGCACTTCCCACTTGTTTTAAGCTGCATGTACCCAGTCTTGAAATTCGAATCTCATCTCTGTCATTTCTAGAATAATGGGAAAAAACCAATCCATGAAAAATGGTAATACGCAAGGCCGCACATGCACTTTTTTGCTATGGGGCAAAAGTGGGCATTACTGATCTGTGGCCTGGGGGAGGGGACTAAAGGGAACGGGTGTCTCCCTCCTTCTTGGCGAAAATTTGTAATTTCAGGAGGACGGATGGATAGCAAATGGTTCAATATTTGAGGGACTTCAGCTTTAAAAGGAAAACGAAGAGTAGTTGTGACTAAATACGACAAAAGTCATTTTTGAGACGGAGCGTGGTGAATATGATGTGAAGCATGACCTCAGCCATTAACCTCCGTTGTGGGGGAGGGTTTAAGCGAGGGGAGGGAGTGTTATTGGTTATAAAACGTTTTTATGACTAAACTGGCACGGTTTAAAAACGCTTTTAAGCCATTGATGATTGAAGCTACCTATACCAACAACAGCAACATTGTAGCTATGCATAATCGCGCGTAGCGCGAATATTTCAGAAAAGTAGGCTAGAAATACATCCTTATAGAGCTGTAAATGATTAGTGATGTGTAAAGATATAGGCATGAAAATATTGATCTGCCTATTTGAAATTGTTTAAGTTCTATCATTACGATCACAGCTATTTCTTTTATTTTTACTGCGTTTTCTCTGTATATTCTCAAATTTGGAAACGGTGCACTTTTTCTGGGGGTAATTGCCCGCGCCCCGCTGTGTACGGCTGTGGATATCATATGAGCTGAGATAATACAAGAATCATACTGAATTATGCATCCCTTTTCATTTATTCTGCCTGCAATTCTCCCATATTTACCTTCTAGTATATCTCTGTTACATATGTCCATCACCCTATCCATAGGCTACATGTCCACTACTCAATTACATATCCCCTAAATCGTACCATTTCTCTCAAACCTAGGGTTACCATATTTATTTTCTAGCAAGGAGGACATAGATCACTGTCCTGATGTAGGGGTCTAAGGGTGTCCCCTTCCATTTGGAAGTTTTTCCGGTTTTCAATGGTGTCTAGATGCAAAATGGTGCTGTATTTGTTCACGGACTCAAGTCATCGGTAGTATTACTTGGTCAGACCTATAACACCACCGGTGAATCTTTCAAACTATTTAACCCGCAAAGCAGAAGTAGGGATCATGTGGGAAACACATGAAATCCGGACTTTGTTGGCAATTTTACAAATCCGCCCGGACGCCAGTGCGAACTAGTAAAAAGAGAACTTTTCGAAAACAATCGTGCTACAGTGCACTTGTCATGGGCAAAGAGAGACACGACATACTTGTTAAGGATAGAAGAATTATTCGAAGGCAGTACCTTAACGTACGGCATATTTTGTGCATGATACCGTATAGGAATGGTCGTGTAAGAATGGTCTCCAGTGTATGGTTGCCATGTTTTCAGTAAATCAACCGGCCATCCGAAAGGCAGAAAGGGTCTAAATCTGACAATGTCACATCCGAATTTGTCGTCGGGACGTTCGCGTCATCGTCCAAGTGAATTATATGCGAAGTAAACGACAGTGCAGATTATATACCTAATTTAGTGAAAGTAGGCATTTTAAGTTATAAGTTGATTTCATACGTGCGCAAAATGTGTTTTTCACACATTTACTTTTTCTTAATTCTTACACATTCTATTTATTTATTTTTTGCAGGATATACTTAAAAGTTTATTTCCGTTCCAACATTTATTTTTTTCTTAATTCTTTCACATTTTATTAGGACACAAAAATCGGGGGGGGGGGGTCTCACAAATGTCTTGGGGCCTAGCCCCCGCCCCCCCCCCCCGTAGCTACGCCGCTAATTGAGATTAATATATTTAAGCCTTATTCTACCTCAGCCCTTATACTGCTGTAGTGTCTGGTCAGCTGCGAATAAATGTGTACTTAGTAAGTTGGTAATTCTTCAGAAAAGGGCCGTCAGACATATGACTTGCTCTGCACCACGGGACCCAACCAGTAGTTTGTTTGCCTTATTAAATTTACTTAAATTACCTGACATCATTACTCTGAGCTTAGCAATATTTACATTTCGTTGTTTGAATAACTTACTACCAAGTTCTTTTCTTCCTTCTACACAGTAAATAGTGATGTACATTTCTACTATACCATACAATCTGTTAATCCCCATCCTATCCTAGTCGATGAAAATGATCAAAAAAAGAGACTCAAATATCGGTCAACTTTTGTTTGGAATATGCTGCCCCAGAATTGTTGGCCAAAATCCTCTATAGTGTCTCTAAGAAGAAGCTTACTTTCACTTTTTCTAAGTTCTTACTAATTGTCGTAGATGGGTGGGTGGGAGGTTGGTTTTTTGTGGGTGGGTTAGGGAGAGGTTTTCGTTTTTCTGTAATTTGTTTGTTTCTTTGTTTCCTTCTTAGGGAGTGTTCTTGTCTTTAAGCCCACAAGGGTTTTTAAGAACACTTCCTTCCACAGCAATCATTTTCTTATTTGTTTTCAACCCATGTTGTGAATCATCTTTAAATATTGATGTTGAAAAACAAATAAATGAAATGAAAAGTCAAATCACTTTTAATTAAGCCTTAAAAACGTCCCAGCTTTGCAAAGTAGTTGGATTGAATAACCAGATAACAGTTTCTCGGCTTTTGTCGACCGAAATCTTATCTTCCATCGTAAATGTTCCTTGAAAAAACTCAAATGGTATTGAAAGAGTGCCCATTTTTTTTTTTTTTATTCGATCCGGCACCAAGAGAGGTAAAAGCTCATTCAAATGGGAGGGGGGAGGTCCATACAGTTTCCTTATGACTTTAAAGGATATGAAGAGCGTTTTCAGGATGCTTGCGCAACATTTTGTTTACCTAGTGAATAATACATTGCAAGCAAGGAGGTTTATAAAGTTGGGGAAAATTATAGCTTGTCTCATATACTTCAAACGGTATGACATCACGAGATACATGTTCCACTTTTACAATGATCTATAGTTAAGTTTATTCCAGTTTTGTAGAAACCATCAAAATCAATTCTTCTATTGACTTGGAACTATATATTTGCCTCATGGAAATGCCTCCCAACGTGTCTATATATGGATCCTACCCCAATAATTCTAAAAATATGTAGTTCCCTGTCCTACTAATGCGAACAGTGCTTTTAAGTACAATTTTCAACACTTTGGTGCTACTCTCTTTTGGACAAATGAAATGACTGATTCCGGACTAAGAATTATTTCAAAGTCGAGTCGGTTTGTAGTGGACTCAAACCTGGTCCAAGGGGAGGGGTCCCCTCCCTTCTGGTACGTTTTTAAATATATGAGAATCCTAAAATACAATTTTGTACAACATATTGTCTTTATTTTAAGGAAAAAACTGAATATTTTTTGCAGACGGAACAAATATGGTTTTTGTTCTGGAAGAGAGGGGCGGAAGTATACTTCCGTCCCCACATTTTTGACTGGGGGAATTAGCCCCAAAGCCCACCCCTCCTTCCTATGTCTATGTAAAAATCATATGTATGATATGCTACATCGTCATTTTGACTATAGTCTTGGGTCAGACTCGGAATATGCCCGAAATTAGGGCTACTGGAATCGGTATTGGATTGAAGTCTTAGGTGGACGCGGATACATCCCTGCTTTTGGAAAGTATCTATTATAGAATCGTGATGATTTTGATTCTATGTCATTGACTCTACTTGTAAAGATATTACATTCTTGTATGAAAGTTTCGGTTCTAAATTTACCGTTTTGTTTTTGAAACTTCCTCTTTAAATTTTTTCCTTGTCTTAATTGTTCTGAAAAATTCGTAGACATATTAATCCAAAAAGACTGTTCACTTTAACTAAATTTAGTTTTGTCTGTTATTTGAGAAGGAAAGAATTCTGAGGTGTCATAGTTTTAATAATGTAGTAAATGTTAAACTTACGGCCTTACATACGGTATTCATTTTTTTATTCACTGATGCATTACAGGCCATTAGCTAAATTGATTACTCTAAAAACCTGTTTTTCAAACTTCACCTTTCTTTTGTTCTAGTGAGGTATATCATGTTGCAAAGCCCATTGCCTAACATAAGATAAAAATAAATCACCTTTATTAACTCCACTTGAAAACATTCACTTCTGCGGTAAGATACATTTAAAATAGATAAGATCACAGACAAATACAGGTGAAAATGCAATAAATATGTACATAGTCAAAAGGCAAAGGGTAAATACGGTACATTATAAAGAGAAACATAAAACAGGTAAGAGAATAAGACTCGATTAAAGACAAATAAGACTGGGGGAATTGAAGATACAAATGAAATAAAAATAGTAAACACGAATAAGGTTAAAGCAACACTAAAACGAGAGCAGTCCTCCCCCCTCCCTATCTTTCAAAACTCGAGTTGTGAGACAAAATGGCTGAGGCTATGAATGAATTGCGATAGCCATTAGTATAAGAAGTCAGTGGTCTTAGTCTCCCGCTACGCTTAATAATGCGATTAGTTAAATTTACAAACAAACGATGAGAAGAATCTTTCCACAAAGATAAAAGTTTTGCCCGTACACGGCTCTCACAAACTAATTCAACAGAGGGAAGACTTCTAATGATTATAGCAGCTCTATTAATAATAACGTTTATGACATTCAGCTGAGTTTTACAAGTGTTACCTCCCCAGCATGATTCACAGTAATTCCAGGCAGTAGATCACAGAATTAAAAAATAGGGCAAGAACGTGCGGATTAATGTTGAAAGAAGTGAGCTTACTTAAGCAATATAGCCCTGGCTTAAGTCGTTTGTCGACATAGCTCATATGTTCTCCCCAGTTTAGTTTGTCATCAAGTACAGCCCCGAGATACTTATTGACCACTCTCTTTAATATTCACATCATCTGGTAAAACTTTGTGCTTCGTCCTAAAATCAAAAAGCCTGTCATCTCCTTTGTTTTGATAACGTTCAATTCTAGGAAGTTTTCGTCACAGTAATTAACGAATATTCTTATCTGATCAAGGCAAAAGTTATCAATTTCATTAGAGACTAAGCCAATTAAAGCAGTATCATCAGCGAATTTCACCAAAGCACAGTGAGGATTAGTTGATCGAATGTCAGAAGTGTAAACAGAGAACAGGAAGGGGCAAGAACCGTTCCCTAAGGGGCACCAGTGCTACGTTGGATGATATCTGAACATGTCGAACCACCCAATCGCACATAGACTACTCAGAGCGGTTACAAAGATAATTAAGAACCCACCCTATACAAGATTTAGGAATACCTTCTACGTTTGAAAGTTTTCCAGCTAAACGGTATAGCTGTATGGTATTGAAAGCTGAAGAGAAGTAAAAGAACATGACTCGAGCAGACACTTTGCCAAACCTTGACTGTTCAAGGTGAGCATAAAGTTTGTCTAATAAATAAAATATGGCGTCTTCTGTACTACGACCTTTAGAATAAGTAAATTGCAGTTGGTCCCTTTGTCTGGAAATTAACGGTTACAGATAATTTGGACTAGAAATTAGGCTAGTCTTTCAAAAGTTTCCATAGCAACGGAAGTGAGGACAATGTGTCGAAGATGATTCATGCAGGAAACATTTTCTTTTTTGGGAACAGGAATATCATATAGGACAGTTTCCAAATGGAAGGGACGGACTGGGTGAGAAACACGGACTTCCCATATACATGGACAGAGGATAACGTGCTCAATACGGTCGCCACCGTTCGAACAAATTTAGGCTTACCAAGATGGCCGCCGGGTTGTTTCCATTTGCCCAATTTGACGATGAATCTGCAACATTTTAGACAAAATATAAACATGGATTGAAGAACAATATCACAGTCCTTCATTCTATTTGTTGAATTTGACCTGAGCTTGCATTCTTTCGATAATATTACAAGTTTCTCACCCAATCTGTCGATACTGAGCCACTTGAGCAAGTCCAAACTTCCGCTTGAGCAAGTCCAAACTTTTACACACAAGGCTATACGGCAGGCAGCCATATTGGTAAGCCTACTCGTGTACGTACGGTGGCGACAATTTACGCATAGGACGTTAGTGCAATATGCTCTGTCCATGTAAATAAGAAGTCCGTGGTGAGAAAACACAAATTGAAAATATAGGTGTAAATGGCAGCTATGTTTTAATGTGCGCACGTTTTAAGGACTCGGGGTGAGACCTTATCCGGTCCAGCAGATTTAGAGGCATCAATTTGTAAAAATTTGTACCGGACTTCCTCCTCGGTGACATTCGAGAAAGACTTTGCATCCTTTGAACTTGAAAATAAGAGGTCGTGACTATCAAGACGACAATAAAACTTATACAAATCATTGCCATAGTCAAATGAACAATTTGGTAAAACACCATTTGCATTTTTGTTAGTGTAGTCACTGATTAAGCGGGTACTATCCCATACACGCTTCATGTTGTTATTAGTAACGTGGCTTAACCTACGTTTGATCGGCACATGAGGCTTCTATTCCACTTAGATTACAATCAATAACACAACAGTGCCTTCTGTCTAATAACTTGCACGCAGAAAGTCAACTTAAGTTACATTAAAAATGCAGGTTGCACAGAAAGCCTCCTGTTGTATGTAGGCATTTTGCTGAAAGCAGTTTGTGTCAATTTAATTGCATTGATACTTTTTAGGGGGATTTTCCTGATATTGTAATGGTATTAACTATCCAGCCAAAGGTAGGCTAATTGGTGTAATGGAGATGGGAGGAAAAAGAGCTGGCAATTTTAACGAGATCAATTCATCATGTAAACAGTTCGAGAGTTTCCCCCTTTTGGAACTTAGAACCTACCTTTCCCCAGATCGGGAGAAAAATTGGTCATGGGCGCGGCCATTTTGTCTCCGCGCGTTCTGCATGTATATTGTCAGTGGTGGTGAATGGGTTTTTGAACCCCCTTGCGAAATTCCTCGGTCTAATGTAATAGAATTACATGTATGGTGGGTAGGTGGGTTGTCATAGCTCCATACAAGCCACGTCCTAGTCGGTTGTTCACCACGCCGTTTTTGAGAAGAACGCAAGTTTTTGATTGGTTTTCGTTCTTCCTAAGCCTTGTCTTAATTAGGCGAGTAAGCCTATACAATCTGTTGTATTGTTTTCCCCCTTTCGGGAGAATTTGGTTTTCCCCACAACAGGAGAATCTCCCTCACGGTTAGAGGTCATTAGCTGACGCTAATACGTTTTGGTGCTGATTTTAAAAACAAATTACTATGAATTACTATATGAATTTGCAGTAACTATCGTAGCAGTAGAATGATAAGACAGAGGGCAAAAGATCAAAAAATGTGAATCCACCCACACACTTTTCCCAGAATCCCACTTAAAATAGTAAGCCTATATCTGACTCTTCGAATAGTTAATTTAACGAAGTCATACTCTAAATGGATGGGAAAATAGCGAAGTAGATTTAAATGGTGGGTAACTGCCACAGATTACACCACAGAGCATCTGCAATTCAAAATTTCCACGGGTCTCTTATTGGTTCGCATTTATAGTTCTTGTTTAGTTAAATTTATACTCCCTCTCCGCCGGCCTCCACCTTTAAGAAACTGTTGGGGCCCTTGCATCTAGATTAATAAACTGCCTGTCAAAGCGAAGGGGATAAAACATTTAGAACAAATGTTCCTTTAACTCGCTAAAATCTCAAAAAGAAATCCTTTATCAGTTGCCGTCAATGTGTATTTGCATTTCCGTGTGTTTCTTTAGCAACTGCTGCACAGAAAAATGATTGCGAAATTCCCTAGGTACATCACAGAGCATCTACAGTCGAAGTGAGCCCAGTCTCACCATGCCGTAGGCTACGGCTTCTTGCTTCGTTCTTTGTTTGATCATTATTACATTATTTTGAAAACCAAACTTTCAGCTTACTCAGTCATAATTATAGGCGTGGGAGCTCAAGTTGATGGGGGGGGGGTGGGGGTGGGGGGAGCTGTAAAAACTTGCCCGAAAAATTTGACCCCAAAAGTTGGTGTGCTCCACTCGCGTTCAACATGTTAACATATATATTATATAGGCATGCGTCGTTTTTATCACACCGCTTGCCAATTACATTCAATAATTTGCCATGTTTCTCCCCTTTCCATATTGATAATATTTTTTTTCTCAGGGGGTGGGGACATGCGTTGTGTTGGAGAGGGGATGTCCCCCTCCCCTTTGAAAATGTTTGAAAAATTAGGTGTCCTTAAATGCAGTCTGGCAATCTGGTGCCACATATGCTACCTTTCAAGTACAATTTGGGTTAAAAAAAAATACGTATTTAGATACTAAAAAGAAAAAAAATCGGCATCAATGAGGGAGGCATGGCCCAATGTCCCCTAAATACAACACTGATAATCATAATATAAGTTGAAAAATTAGTTGTCCTTACATGCAATATGGTGCCATATATGCTACCTTTGAAGTAAAATTTGCGTTAAAACATTATATATTAAGGTATTACAAAGAAAAAGGAATCGGCATCACTGAAGTAGGCATGGCCCAATGCCCCCCCCCCTTCCCGAATACACCACTGATAAGTTAAATAATTAAAAAAACACACTGTTGAATTAATATCGAACATATAGGTGCTGGTGTAATTCAAATTCTTAACTTTTATTACCAAGGAAGTTTTTTAACTATTAATTACCTTTCGCTCCATCACTGCATTATTTTTCTTTCAGTAGGTGCCCGAAAAATTCTCAGCACAGTGCACGAATTTTTACAAAAATTTTTGGTTGGGTGGCTGCAGCTCCCCCAGCCCCCCCCCCCCCCTCCCGTCTCCTACGCCTTTGGTCCGAATCCACACTGCCGAAGACAACCAGGCTTTACAAACCGAAACTTCTATTTGGGTAAAAAGCTTTGCACAAAAAGATTAATGGTAAAAACCTTTTTATTCAAAAAGACGATTATTTATTCAATATTTTGTTTTCATTATCTTAAATGAAAAGACTGAAAAAATCTATACATTTACAATTATTAAGAATAAATTTGTTGATCGTAGTCTAAAATGGTGAGGAGCATCGAGGAACTTAACATTTACTGTCTTAAGCCTTCCAAGTATAATCATTAATAAATGTCTAGTGCAAACCTGAAAACTAATCACATTTTATGCCTAAAATAGATAGGGCATATAGGTGATTCCCTAAGTATGAGGACCAGTAGATACATTGTGGTATTTACCTTTAAATTGTCAGCACATAATAACATTGAAGTAGATGGAGGTGGTCTCAGTCGTAAGCTTTAGTGATGCCTTATATACTCTTACAGTTAGGCTATAAAACAGTCAATAAGTCGTTACGATTAAAAATTGATATTTTTCGTGTAACTGGGACATCATGAGCTTAAAACGTCCGTCCCACTACATTGCAGTAAGGTGTTTTCATTTTGAAAATTATCTCTGAGCAAGATGCATTTTTGGAAGCACTTGCATCGTACTTTGAAATTTATGCTATTCCACTTATTCTGTATTTGCACCATGGAATGGCACTGTGATAAAAGTACAGATTCCCCGTGTATATTTCTTTAGCTTTTTGGAGTCCGCAAATAATAATTCATCATTATACTACAATTAAACTTGAAATTTTCAAGAGTGTTCTGATGCATTCCCGTTGTAGCTTACAGCTATTATCGAGAAATGCTTACCTTGCCATATCCATATACAACTCTGCACAGGTAAGTTTTGAGATCAACTTTACACCAGGGAGTTGTCCCTGTGTCACTTAGTAAACGGGAGACTGTGGGATACCAAATGATGTCCCACTTTCAAGAAGTGTATTTTCCAAGTGTGACCCAATCTTCTCATTAAAACTGCTTTTCCATTCCATAGAAGATCATTCAGCATATCATCTCTAACATTGCACACCCCTTTTCAGGGAAATAAGTAAAGTTTTTAGCATTTTATGGAAAATCTGTGTCTGGTGTCCTAGTAACACGGGAAAAACTTAACCCTATTTTGAACAATAACTATTTACATCAAACATTTTTTAAAACCTTTGACATGATTTATATATTCACAATACCCATATCATAATCTGAAAATACCGTTTTGTTGTTAAGCCGAATAATCGTCCGTGTTTTCGGTTTCTTCTTAATTCTACTTCTCAGTTAAAATCTGATCAAACAACTTTTTTGTGTTCTCATCTTTTTTGTAAAACGCCTAACTTTAGATATTATTGCTTTTGGGAAGTATTGCTCAAACCTTGTGACATTCAGGGCTGAAAATAAGCTAGGGTGACGGGCTCAGTTTGCCCCTGAAGTCTACAAAATCTCCCTCCAAAAGAGCAGCTACTAACCTTAACATTTTAGTAACGATGTCAATATTTGCAGTTAAAACCAAAATATCCCTTGAAACAAAAGATAGATAAATCCTCCCCAGAACACATTCATCAAAACACGGATAATGATTTAGTAACGGTGTCTATAATTGCACACAATTTTATTGAGGATAAGTAAGGTTGGTTCGAACGCACACATTAATTTATGAACGCGAGTTAAACATTTTAAATTTTACAATGCACACCTGGAAATATGTTGTACTTATGGGGCGATTCCGCGAATTTTTCGCCTTTAAGCCCACGCTACGGGTGACTGTTTTTATATTTTCCAACAATCAAACGTCACTCCCATTGGTCCTTTTCGGTCCAGTTTGTTAGGGAAATTTTTAAGATAAAATTTTCTTCACAGCCAATTACTTCACGCAATTGATGTATATTTCCCATTGTATTTCGTAGATTGTGTGGACTAATAGAAAAATTTATAGACAGTATCTGTCGTTGGTAAATGAATGCAACCCATGTAATGTAATTCAGTAATGTTGAACACGCTTATTAAGGCATGGTATGATTGAAAATCGTATTTGAAATTATTTCTAAAAACAATTTTAAGAACCCACTAACCCCTCAATAAGTAATCCACTCCGTCATACGTCCTTGCCTTCTCATGTTTGAAGCTGTGTTGCCAACTCTGATCGATTTTTAAATATTGATGAAACCATAGCTCCGTGCTTCAAATTCCCTTTTTATCTCTTCATGCTCACATCACAGGCACCCAGTTCCATTTAAGTATATTTTGATGCTAAAAGATCTAACATATTCTACAATTTAAACTAAGCCTAGTATACAAACTTTTTTTCCTAAAACCAATGCGGCTGGATGCTAAAGGGCAGAAACTAAACGTTACCCTCAAAGAGGTCCTGGCCTGCCAGTGGCGTAGCTAGGGTTTGTGGCGACCGGGGCAAGAAACGACACTGGCGCCCCTACCCCCATCTGCGGGGGGGGTAATCTTATGAATACTTACACAACTCAAGATCTTAAATAGAACAAATGTCCATGGGCGTCCGCAGAAGAAATTCAGGGGGACAAAATTTTTAGGGGCCAAACTTTTTTCATGGGAAATATTTTACTCCCAGAAAGAGTTTAGATGCTATCTCACACAGTGTTGACAAAGGCGTAGCCAGGAATTTGTCAAGGGGGGGGGGAGAAGCCCATAGAAAGACTGTCAGCGCTCCGCGCCCCGATGGGTTGGCGCGGAGCACAAGAAAATGTTGGCCCAAAATGCTTCCCAGATGGCTGGAAATGGCACTTTCAAGGCCTATTTACCGCATATAAAAAGGGGACACACTAGCAATATCGCAAATATTATTTTATTAAAAGATGAAATTGTTATATCAATATCATGCTCATGGCAAATGGTAGTTCCAACATTTTTTAAGTGATCTCGATTTGGCGCCCCCCTAGAGGTGGCGTCCGGGGCAACTTGCCCCCCCCCCCCTTGCCCTACCCTAGCTACGCTACTGGGTCCTGCTCTCTAAAGAAGCTACGTCCCCTGAAGGGACTTAGCATGACCTTTTCTCAACTGACAAACTCTGACATAATCTGTCTGTCATGCGCGGCACGGTCCCAGATTGGCTGAAAAGATCAGTGCCTGCCATAAGTCAGAGCAAGAAATAACTTATTTTGCAATTTGATATAGTAAGGAATCTTTCTTCCGTAACATATTACCACGTGAGGTCTCTTGGACTTCCACGTGTAGTGGCTATGGAATCTTTGAACGTAGCCAGACGGCGTATCACATCACCGACCTTTATGTAAAAAGGACTAAAAAGGCCATATCCTGAACGTTCCATTTTCGAGGAATGTTTGTGCAAATACAGTTTCAAAATCAATTAACAAAATACACTTAGACGGTTGTCTTACGTTTTCCACAGTCCCCTCGACTCTTTGGTAGAGGCGAAGGGCGAAAATCAAACTATGCTCCCGAAGGTACTACGTCCCAAGGGACACTCAGACTTAACGTGACTAAGGCGACTGACTTCTTGACCTTCAGACCTCTACATCATGGGTTTGTCATGCATGGCGCCGTTCTAGACTGGCTGAAAAGAACAGATACTTCACATTTTAACCAAAAGGACGAAAAGTGCTATTGTCTACGGTTTTTCTTTCCAAAGTCCCCGTGACTCTCTGGCGAGGAGCCGAAGGGCGAAATCAAAAGTTACTCCGGAAGGAGTTCTGCTCCCCAAAAGAGCTACGTCCCCTGATTAGACACAATATGTAACATGACCAACCTCTCTACCTTCAGACCTCTACAATGGATCTGTCGTACGTGGCTCTATTCTCAACTGGATGAAAAGAACAGCCTATCGGATACTACACATGATTTTAGCCAAACGACCTGCGGTCATTGACCCCATTCATGAATGTCACATACCTGAGCATTCAATGGGAGGACGATGATAGGTTCCCAGGCAAATATGCGTGCAGGGGTTAGGGTTAGGTGAGGTTTACGCTCAGTTTCTAACCAATTGGTGTAAGTCCGGCCGGCCACAGCCTTTTTCCAGTTGTGGCTCACTGGCTTGCAAATATGTCTGCAAGATGCGAAGTGGAATAAAAGTTAAAGCACGCTTAAGTAGATTGATTCAACGAAGCATCTTTGAGCTTCAGGTTCTTCATTAGCCGGCCGTGCATGGAAATTTACTTTAAAACAAGTCATGAAAAATAAAAAAAAGGGTTCACATGGGCAAGGTTGAAAATGTCAAAGCAGACGGAAAGCATTCGTAGTCTCCTCTCATTCGTCCTGGAAAAAATTACCATAGCCAACATGTGCATTAACGTCCAGTTTTCATTCAAAATCATTACGTCAACTTGGATTCTCCGATTCGTAGGGAGGCAACTCAAGATTACTGTTACTTTGCAAGGATTCTCTAAACGCCCTAATTTTTGCATCGATCGTTCTATTTATTTCAGCTGAATAAGGGTTGATTTCCAACTCTTTGTGCTCACGTTTGTATTTTCCAACAGTGTCCCTCATTAAACAGGCAATCCGCCTTTCGTTATGTGCCACCTGAAGAAAGTCCAACATGCGACGAAGTTCGTATTCCGTGTTGGCCACAAGATCTTCGTAAAACACTACAAGTTTATTGTGAATTTTCATTCCCTTTTCATTTGTTTTCAACCAACTTGCTGAATGCCGTTCGGCAAAATGCTTCCACTCTGGAAAAAGACAAGACCAAGTTGTTCAACTTTGAAAAACTAGCGGCAAAATTTATTGCTCATTTTTTAATGGTTGCTTATTTATGAAATGTTTTTTAGATATTTTTCCATGAGTGGCAATAATGTCATTTCAGAAAGAGTACTTTCTTCGTTATTAGTATATTGTGCTGCGAATGTACTCCTAAAAAGCAAAGGTACAGGTAAGTACACTGATGTTGTCTCCGACTGGTTTATTTGGTGTAAAGACGATTCACATCTCGTTCAAAGGAAATTTTCTTTGAACTTATTTGCAGAACTTCCCCATGAGGTGTGTCATTTTAGGCGACTTCTTTACTTCTGATGCATACACACAGCCAAAACTAAGGAACACACCAAATCACCAACACCACACACATAGGTGAATACACACAACAAGCGATTTTGCATTCTCTCAATGTGTTTCAGTGTTCCCTTATTATAACCCTGTCAACTGTTAAACCACCGTAGAAGGGGAGAATCTTTTGAATGCACTGACGGGGACCTATAATTTAGCGAGGTCCGCTGCCCAGTGGTGAAATGGGCAGAGCTATTGGTGAAGGTTTTTTTTTTTTCTAAAATGAATTGTCTTAGAACAACCATTATCAACAGAGGAAGAAATCCACGCGGCGGTAATCTATAAAATATTTGCTCACATTGGGGTTCAACACTACCTCTTGACAAACTTTCAAGAGTTGCAGCCCCAAGCCCCCACTCCGTCCCCTCTCCACTTTTTCACTAGTGCGTTGCCGCTATTGAATACAGAATAATTGCACACCCATATAGGCACAATGACATGCAACATTCATATTTATTAACATTTGTACGAATCCCTTACCGTCAGTTAAGAACTGCAAAGCGGAGGCAGTACCCGTTTTGCCTTTTTTCACTCGATTAAATTCTGCAAGAATTGCACCATAAGGATTTCTTATTATAAGAATAGCGCCCTCAACTTTGCACGTTTCTCCACCAGATTTAACACGGTCAAAGTTCTCCCATACGTGACTTTTTACAACCAAAGTTGTCTTGGAGCATGGGTTGCTTTTCCGCCAAACAGATGAATCTATTAAAAAGAAAGAACAAAACATCAAACATTAATGTATGCAAATTTCGAGGAAATCCTCAGGACTCCCATCACGGACTTATTATGTGGACAGGGCCCCCTACACTAACGCTCTATGTGTAAAGTGCCTCCACCGTATGAACACGTTTACGCTTAAAAATACGGCTGCGTCTTATGTCTTCTGTGTAAAGTTTGGACCTACTCAGGTGGTTCAATATCCACAGATTATGCCCGAAACTTGGAAAAGTTTCGAAAAATGCAAGTTAGTCAAAATAAACGAACAGAATGAAGCACTGTAATATCATACTTCCATTTTGTTTGTATTTGTCTGAAATGTTGTAGATTTATCATCAAATTACCCAAACGACAGTAGCGCCGCGGCCATTTTAGTAAGCCTTAAGTAGTTGGAACGGTGGCGATCCTATTGATCCTCTGTCTATATGTAAAGAACTTCTGCAAGTCCCATCTACATTATTTCAATGAGATTTGTTGGGCAGCTAATCTTAAAATGGGCCAATTACCTCGTCCACGACAGTTAAGATTCTTAACTAAGTTTACCAAAACAGCTATTCTACTGGTCAGTGAAGATTATGGCTCTCTGATGGGAAATTCGTTCGCTTCTTAAGGTATACCTCTTCAGAGTTATGCAACAATTTTGACGAGAAGTGATGCATGGTGTATGTATTTCCTTTGATAATCCTGTATAAATCATCTTGACTTGTCTCCAACGTCTCGACTTCAAGGATGAGTAAACAGAAGAACTGATCAATCTTTTCTAATTTCGATCCCTAAGTCGTTATGTATTAGGTTATCCTAAAAGGAACACCTTCTCCCAGGAACGATCACTATTACTATGTACCTGCGACTCGCGCAAATTTGAATAAAACTTCCTGTTCAGCCTTCCGGTGTCATCGTGACTGTTGCAACACCGATCCCTTGGACATGACGGTCACCCCATTTGCCACATCTGGCAATGCTAGTGTTGGCAAACTTTCTTGTTCCTCTTTGTAAACATTTAAACACAGTCAATGTTTTCGGAGGCCCAGGGGGAAACCAAAAATTATTACGTAATTCAAATAGAAAATGCAGCCACACCAGTTTAGAACCGTGTCATGCTTGGTAAACTAATTCGTTTATGACTCTGTACAATCATGTGATAACATTTGTGTCACGGAATTGTTAAGTTCATTCAAATAAGATTAAGATTTGTAAAATTCGGCTGTAGTTTCAAAATAAGACTGGAGTGACTGCCTGTCCCAGGCTTTGACTGGGTTGACAGAAAGAAGATGGAATTTTTTTCAGGTCAAGTTATCATAATGAACGTTAGGCACAGGAGAAAATCCCATGGCACGTGGGGAAGGATATATCCCCACTTTTGGAGGTGCTCGCATTGACTTTTAGAAACACACCGGAAATTTTGCTACAGCTACATAATACCCCTCCCCTTTACCCTTACACAGTTATACATGAAAATCACTGATATGGTGGGTGAAATGACTTCTTTGAAGGGTGGTTCATCTTTTCACGTTCTAACCCCTGCTTTCCCACAATTTGATACTTCAATATAAAGATGGCGCATTTTCAAAGCAATATAAAATCGGGAGTAATGCTGTATATTTTATACACATAAGATAACCCTGAATAACTACTTAATAGCAGCCCCAGGAGGTTGGTATGTTTGTTAGGTTAAAACCCTTACTCCAAATCCAGATATGGATTGATATCTGGATATACCTGATTAAATACAGCCTTTATATGGCCATATCAAGCCAGATGTAGAGCCAGATTTAGATGCCTTGATACATTATATCAAGTTTTATATGGCCATATCAAGCCAGATATAACTTGATGAAATATCTGTCCAGATATGCAAATAAAGTTTTATATGGCCATATCAAGCCAGATATAACTTGATGAAATGCCAGTCAAGATATGTAAATACAGTTTTATATGGCCATATCAAGCCAGATATAACTTGATGAAATGTCTGTCCAGATATGCAAATAAAGTTTTATATGGCCATATCAAGCCATATATAACTTGATATGCTAGATATGCAAATGAGCATTTTGTTACTTTGTTTTATTTTTTATTTGATTTGATTCTTTTGATTATGCTTGTTACAAATTAAGACATGTTTTGGATACAACATCACCTTCCCAGACATTGCAGTTATTTAGTGGCTACACTTTTGTTAATACAACAGTATACTAAGTGAACTTATGCAAATGATTTGCATATTTGGGCGGAGCTTGTATCTAAACCTACATTTTTCATGATTTAGGAAGTTGAAAGTAAAATATCCATTATGCAGTTAACAAAATTTTGAGTCAAATACTTACTACAGTTTAAAATCAGAAGGCCATATCACTGTGATTACATAAAATAGGAGATTTCAAGGCATTTTTCTGTTCACTGTTACGAAATAAGTTGAATTTATGTACTTTACATCAATTAAACCCAATACTTGGAGCTTTTAAACATTTTCTGCTGGTGTTCAATTGTCTCCATGAGGAGTGTGGAGGAGTGCAGCCAGTCTAGAACGGGACCACTTGTCGAGGTGGTGTCAGTTAAGTCAAAGTTTTGTCTTTGGGGACGTTGTTACTCCTTCGGGGAGCAGAACTCCTTCGGGAGTATGTTTGGTTTTCGCACCCCTGGCTCGCGCCAGAGAGTCAGGGGACCTTTTGGAAAAAAAAAGTGGTCCGTGATCACGACGGCGGAGCTCCCGGGTGGGAAACCTTTCTATTCAGCCGAGTCTAGAACTGGACCACTGTCAGGTGGTGTCAGTAAGTTCAAAGTTTGTCCCTGGGGACGTTGTTACTCCTCGGGTAGCAGAAATCCTCGGAGTATTGTTGTGGTTTTTCGGGGGGGGGGGGCCCCTGGCTCTTCCCAGAGAGTCAGGGTACTTTGGAAAAAAAAGTGGACTATTTAAGTCCCTGTTTGTTTTTTTTTTTCCCTAAGTTCAGGTCTTCGACGAGAGCAGATCGTGTTTTCGGTCGAGCTCTCGTCGTTTTAACCGTGCTCAACTTGTATCACTGTGTGATAGCTGTAGCTATATATTGCGATTGTGTATAAAACACCTTATAGTCGTGCTTGTGTTTTAGTTGATGAAGTAGGTCTGGTCGTGTTCATGTTTTGTTTGCGACCACTGCCTTAATTCTGTGTTGTCTTGTATTTTTGTTACTTCATCCTAATTTTTGTCCCTTGTAAAACTAGTTCTGAGGTTTTTATTTCCCCTTTTATACATCCCGTGGCCTCGAAGCCACACAAACTGCTGCTATGCCCGGAGGGCGGGGATAGCACAATTGTTAAGTTGGAGTTTGCGTCCGGGGCGAGCGTACCCCCCCCCCCCCCACTCTAGCCCCCCGCAGGCGTTTACTCGTTTACTGTGTTAAAGAATTAGTTTAGGGATACAAGTTAAAGACTAAGAGATGTTGCAGGGCCGGCGTTGCCGCCCGCAACATCCGTATGACCTAAAGTTCAGGTCTGATGCTAGCCGCACACGTGTTAAAGGTGTGTTCCTTCCCTGAAGGGTGGCAGAGGGGCTCACTGTCACCCCATACGCACAACATCGCTCTGTGGCGTGTGACAGTATTATACCTGAAATTTGAGGTCGACCAGCGTTCTTCGGTTTGCGAGGGTTCCTGGAGCCATACGGGACCTGGTCTCTGACATGCGGTTGGTAGCAAATATGGTTCGGAATATGGTTCTTCAGGCTCGGGGTGTTCGGATAACCGGATTGTTACCATGGCGAGTCTTGGCCGGCATATATTTAATGGAAAGAGGGCCAGTGCCGTATTGAATTAAGACGGGACTAATTCCGTCCCTTCCTCTTCATAGGGGGTTCGAAGGCCCACATAAGGTACTTCGGGCATGCCCCGCACCCGATCACCTGTTTCAAGTGTGGACAAGAGGGACACGAAGCCAGCGGTCTTCTTTCCCCACAGACGTTGTGGCAAGTGCCTGCAGGTGGGGTCATGACCAAGGCAGAGTGTCCCAAGCGAGGTGCGGGTTGGCAACCTTTGTGGAGAGGAGGGACCATGTCTCTGTGCGTGCCCCACAGCGTACTCTTGGCCCATAGCAGTGCGTTGTGTGGAGTCAGTGCACCGCGACATGAACCCTCGCAAGCAGGCGCCAGAATATTCCACTGAGGAATTGGAGGAGGCAGCCACAAGAATTGAGAAAAAGATTTCCATTGCCTCCGAAGGCGCTGTGAGGTGGGTACTGTGGCTCCCAGGGCGGGTACTCCTCACAAAAAACAAACAACTCAAACACACAATCCTCATAGACCACATCCTCACCCACTAACACAAGTGGAATCTGATAGGATGGTGCAGTGGAGGGAGGACCTACAAAACGCTCTCCTCAGACTCCGAGTCCTGCTCTATGTCAGATGGTGGGGATTCTCGCCTCCAGAGCCTCCTCACCCCAAGGATCCACCTTCACGGGAGGGCTGGTTTGATTTATGTGAGGTAGAGGAGGCCCTTCATTGATCATTTAAGAGGGTCGGCCTCAGGGCGGTGTGTTAGACCGAGGGGTTCACCATTCTCAATACCCCTTACCCCGAGTTCAAACTACCAGAGTAAACAACAAAAAGGTCAGGTCATTACACTTCTGCCCCAGGTACAAGAATACGGTAGCCACTCTTTACGACCATGGCTGATCCCCTTGTCCCTCCTGACTCTAAATGTTAACGTCATGAGGGACAGTCCGGAAGCGGTCAAGGATCTTCCCAATTTTAGATTTGCAAAAACACTGGGTGTGGACTTCGTTTCCTCCAGCGAGTAAACTGACCCCATTATGAATGATGACGATGTCTCGCTACACACCTGGTCCTTGAGCGGGCGGCGGCCTGAGTGGGCGGGGGGTTTACAAACGCTTCCTTTGGCCTCAACAACATCTTTGTGGTTCAGTTATTTTAGTTTTCGCCAAGCGTGGACTCCGCTGGTTCGGAAAAAAGTCATTTCTGATCATGAGGGCCCGGTTGGTATGTGCATTACAGTAAGAACAACCCATGTGGGAATATTTTTTTCCTGTGTAACGTGTATTCGCCCACCTCGGCCTTTCAAGACAGAATGGACTTTTATACATGACCCTGCCATCCTTCGTTCCTGGCAGTGCTTTCCTTGTATCCTGGGCTGGGGACTTTAACTGCGTCCTCGCCGGACACACAGCTTGACCGAATGTCCACATGTAACGTCTTCGGGCTGTGGTGATCCGGTTTATGTCGGAATTGACATGTTTATTAAAGAAAATCATTACACTGGTTGACGTTTTGGAGAGCACAACATCCCGCCTTGTCCGTGTCACCTGTTGGCACCGCCACTGAATGGCACGGACGCCTCATCTAGGTTTGGACCGGGTGTACTCTCCACCTGCAACCCTGTATGGGGGGGTGGGGGGGGGGGGGGGTGGGGGGGGGGGGGGGTGGGGGGGGGGGGGGGTGGGGGGGGGGGGGGGTGGGGGGGGGGGGGGGTGGGGGGGGGGGGGGGTGGGGGGGGGGGGGGGTGGGGGGGGGGGGGGGTGGGGGGGGGGGGGGGTGGGGGGGGGGGGGGGTGGGGGGGGGGGGGGGTGGGGGGGGGGGGGGGTGGGGGGGGGGGGGGGTGGGGGGGGGGGGGGGTGGGGGGGGGGGGGGGTGGGGGGGGGGGGGGGTGGGGGGGGGGGGGGGTGGGGGGGGGGGGGGGTGGGGGGGGGGGGGGGTGGGGGGGGGGGGGGGTGGGGGGGGGGGGGGGTGGGGGGGGGGGGGGGTGGGGGGGGGGGGGGGTGGGGGGGGGGGGGGGTGGGGGGGGGGGGGGGTGGGGGGGGGGGGGGGTGGGGGGGGGGGGGGGTGGGGGGGGGGGGGGGTGGGGGGGGGGGGGGGGGGGGGGGGGGGGGGGTGGGGGGGGGGGAGATGCAAAAATGGTGCTGTATTTGTTCACGGACTCAACTCATCGGTATATTACTTGGTCAGACCTATAATACCACCAGTAAATCTTTCAAACTATTTAACCAGCAAAGCTGAAGTAGGGATCATGTGGGAAACACATGAAATCCGGACCTTGTTGACAATTTTACAAATCCGCCCGGACGCCAGTGCGAACTAGTAAAAAGAGAACTTTTCGAAAACAATCGTGCTACAGTGCACTTGTCATGGGCAAGGAGAGACACGACATACTTTTAAGGATAGAAGAATTATTCGAACGCAGGACCTTACCGTACGGCATATTTTGTGCATGATACCGTATAGGAATGGTCGTGTAAGAATGGTCTCCAGTGTATGGTTGCCATGTTTTCAGTAAATCAACCGGCCATCCGAAAGGCAGAAAGGGTCTAAATCTGACAATGTCACATCCAAATTTGTCGTCGGGGCGTTCGCTTCATCGTCCAAGTGAATTATATGCGAAGTAAACGACAGTGCAGATTATATACCTAATTTAGTAAAAGTAGGCATTTTAAGTTATAAGTTGATTTCATACGTGCGCAAAATGTGTCTTTCACACATTTACTTTTTCTTAATTCTTACACATTCTATTTATTCATTTTTTGCAGGATATACTTCAAAGTTTATTTCCGTTCCAACATTTTTTTTTTTTATTTCTTTCACATTTTACTAGGACACAAAAAATCGGGGGGGGGGGGGGCTACGCCGTAGCTACGCCGCTAATTGAGATTAATATATTTAAGCCTTATTCTACCTCAGCCGTTATACTGCTGTAGTGTCTGGTCAGGTGCGAATAAATGTATACTTAATAAGTTGGTAATTCTTCAGAAAAGGGCCGTCAGGCATATGACTTGCTCTGCACCACGAGCTCTGCTCTGATCCAACTAGTAGTTTGTTTGCCTTATTAAATTTACTTAAATTACCTGACATCATTACTCTGAGCTTAGCAATATTTACATTTCGTTGTTTGAATAACTTACTACCAAGTTCTTTTCTTCCTTCTTCACAGTAAATAGTCATGCATACAGACAATCTGTTAATCCCCATCCTGTCCTAGTCGATGAAAATGATCATGAAAAGAGACTCAAATATCGGTCAACTTTTGTTTGGAATATGCTGCCCCAGAATTGTTGGTCAAAATCCTCTATAGTGTCTCTAAGAAGAAGCTTACTTTCACTTTTTCTAAGTTCTTACTAATTGTCGTAGATGGGTGGGTAGGAGGTTGGTTTTTTGTGGGTGGGTTAAGGAGAGGTTTTCGTTTTTCTGTAATTTGTTTGTTTCTTTGTTTCCTTCTTAGGGAGTGTTCTTGTCTTTAAGCCGACAAGGGTTTTTTTAAGAACACGATCCACAGCAATCATTTTCTTGTTTGTCTTCCTCCCATGTTGTTAATCATCTTTAAATACTGATGTGGAAAAACGAATAAATGAAATGAAAAGTCAAATCACTTTTAATTAAGCCTTGAAAACATCCCAGCTTTGCAAAGTAGTTGGATTGAATAACCAGATAACAGTTTCGCGGCTTTTGTCGATCGAAATCTTATCTTCCATCGTAAATGTCCCTTGAAAAAACTCAAATGGTATTGAAAGAGTGCCCTTTTTTTTATTCGGGCCGGCACCAAGAGAGGTAAAAGCTCATTCAAATGGGAGGGGGGAGGTCCATACAGTTTCCTTATGACTTTAAAGGATATGAAGAGCGTTTTCAGGATGCTTGCGCAACATTTTGTTTACCTAGAATAATACATTGCAAGCAAGGAGGTTTATAAAGTTGGGGAAAATTATAGCTTGTCTCATATACTTCAAACGGTATGACATCACTAGATACATGTTCCACTTTTACAATGATCTATAGTTAAGTTTATTCCAGTTTTGTAGAAACCATCAAAATCAATTCTTCTATTGACTTGGAACTATATATTTGCCTCATGGAAATGCCTCTCAACGTGTCTATATATACACTGTTAAAACACTGTTTAAAATTTTTAAACAACCACATATTAACCAGTGAATCGCTCAATGTTGTTTAAATTTCAAACAACCTTGTTTGAAATTTGAACAACATTGTTTAAATTTCAAACAACCTTGTTTGAAATTTAAACAACATTGAGCGATTCACTGGTTAATATGTGGTTGTTTAAAAAATTTAAACAGTGTTTTAACAGTGATATGAATCCTACCCCAATAATTCTAAAAATATGTAGTTCCCTGTCCTACTAATGCGAACAGTGCTTTTAAGGACAATTTTCAACACTTTGGTGCTACTCTCTTTTGGACAAATGAAATGACTGATTCCGGACTAGGAATTATTTCAAAGTCGAGTCGGTTTGTAGTGGACTCAAACCTGGTCCAAGGGGAAGGGTCCCCTCCCTTCTGGTACGTTTTTAAATATATGAGAATCCTAAAATGCAATTTTGTACAACATATTGTTTTTATTTTAAGGAAAAAACTAAATATTTTTTGCAGACGGAACAAATATGGTTTTTGTTTTGGAAGAGTGGGGCGGAAGTATACTTCCGTCCCCACATTCTTGACTGGGGGAATTAGCCCCAAAGCCCACCCCTCCTTCCTATGTCTATGTAAAAATCATATGTATGATATGCTACATCGTCATTTTGACTATAGTCTTGGGTCAAACTCGGAATATGCCCGGAATTAGGGCTACTGGAATCGGTATTGGATTGAAGTCTTAGGTGGACGCGGATACATCCCTGCTTTTGGAAAGTATCTATTATAGAATCGTGATGATTTTGATTCTATGTCATTGACTCTACTTGTAAAGATATTACATTCTTGTATGAAAGTTTCGGTTCTAAATTTACCGTTTTGTTTTTGAAACTTCCTCTTTAAATTTTTTCCTTGTCTTAATTGTTCTGAAAAATTCGTAGACATATTAATCCAAAAAGACTGTTCACTTTAACTAAATTTAGTTTTGTCTGTTATTTGAGAAGGAAAGAATTCTGAGGTGTCATATTTTTAATAATGTAGTAAATGTTAAACTTACGGCCTTACATACGGTATTCATTTTTTTTATTCACTGATGCATTAGAGGCCATTAGCTAAATTGATTACTCTAAAAACCTGTTTTTCAAACCTCACCTTTCTTTTGTTCTAGTGAGGTATATCATGTTGCGAAGCCCATTGCCTAACATAAGATAAAAATAAATCACCTTTATTAACTCCACTTGAAAACATTCACTTCTGCGGTAAGATACATTTAAAATAAATAAGATCACAGACAAATACAAGTGAAAATGCAATAAGTATGTACATAGTCAAAAGGCAAAGGGTAAATACGGTACATTATAAAGAGAAACATAAAACAGGTAAGAGAATAAGACTCGATTAAAGACAAATAAGACTGGGGGAATTGAAGATACAAATGAAATAAAAATAGTAAACACGAATAAGGTTAAAGCAACACTAAAACGAGAGCCCCCTCCCTATCTTTCAAAACTCGAGTTGTGAGACAAAATGGCTGAGCCTATGAATGAATTGCGATAGCCATTAGTATAAGAAGTCAGTGGTCTTAGTCTCCCGCTACGCTTAATAATGCGATTAGTTAAATTTACAAGCAAACGATGAGAAGAATCTTTCCACAAAGATAAAAGTTTTGCCCGTATACGGCTCTCACAAACTAATTCAACAGAGGGCAGACTTCTAATGATTATAGCAGCTCTATTAATAATAACGTTTATGACATTCAGCTGAGTTTTACAAGTGTTACCTCCCCAGCATGATTCACAGTATTTCCAGGCAGTAGATCACAGAATTAAAAAATAGGGCAAGAACGTGCGGATTAATGTTGAAAGAAGTGAGCTTACTTAAGCAATATACCCCTGGCTTAAGTCGTTTGTCGACATAGCTCATATGTTCTCCCCAGTTTAGTTTGTCATCAAGTACAGCCCCGAGATACTTATTGACCACTGTCTTTAATATTCACATCATCTGGTAAAACTTTGTGCTTCGTCCTAAAATCAAAAAGCCTGTCATCTCCTTTGTTTTGATAACGTTCAATTCTAGGAAGTTTTCGTCACAGTAATTAACAAATATTCTTATCTGATCAAGGCAAAAGTTATCAATTTCATTAGAGACTAAGCCAATTAAAGCAGTATCATCAGCGAATTTCACCAAAGCACAGTGAGGATTAGTTGATCGAATGTCAGAAGTGTAAACAGAGAACAGGAAGGGGCAAGAATCGTTCCCTAAGGGGCACCAGTACTACAATGGATGATATCTGAACATGTCGAACCACCCAATCGCACATAGACTACTCAGAGCGGTTACAAAGATAATTAAGAACCCACCCTATACAAGATTTAGGAATACCCTCTACGTTTGAAAGTTTTCCAGCTAAACGGTATAGCTGTATGGTATTGAAAGCTGAAGAGAAGTCAAAGAACATGACTCGAGCAGACACTTTGCCAAACCTTGACTGTTCAAGGTGAGCATAAAGTTTGTCTAATAAATAAAATATGGCGTCTTCTGTACTACGACCTTTAGAATAAGTAAATTGCAGTTGGTCCCTTTGGCTGGAAATTAACGGTTACAGATAATTTGGACTAGAAATTAGGCTAGTCTTTCAAAAGTTTCCATAGCAACGGAAGTGAGGGCAATGTGTCGAAGATGATTCATGCAGGAAACATTTTGCTTTTTGGGAACAGGAATATCATATAGGACAGTTTCCAAATGGAAGGGACGGACTGGGTGAGAAACACGGACTTCCCATATACATGGACAGAGGATAACGTGCTCAATACGGTCGCCACCGTTCGAACAAATTTAGGCTTACCAAGATGGCCGCCGGGTTGTTTCCATTTGCCCAATTTGACGATGAATCTGCAACATTTTAGAAAAATATAAACATGGATTGAAGAACAATATCACAGTCCTTCATTCTATTTGTTGAATTTGACCTGAGCTTGCATTCTTTCGAAAATATTACAAGTTTCTCACACAATCTGTCGATACTGAGCCACTTGAGCAAGTCCAAACTTCCACTTGAGCAAGTCCAAACTTTTACACACAAGGCTATACGGCTGGCAGCCATATTGGTAAGCCTACTCGTGTACGTACGGTGGCGACAATTTACGCATAGGACGTTAGTGCAATATGCTCTGTCCATGTATATAAGAAGTCCGTGGTGAGAAAACACAAATTGAAAATATAGGTGTAAATGGCAGCTATGTTTTAATGTGCGCACGTTTTAAGGACTCGGGGTGAGACCTTATCCGGTCCAGCAGATTTAGAGGCATCAATTTGTAAAAATTTGTACCGGACTTCCTCCTCGGTGACATTCGAGAAAGACTTTGCATCCTTTGAACTTGAAAATAAGAGGTCGTGACTATCAAGACGACAATAAAACTTATACAAATCATTGCCATAGTCAAATGAACAATTTGGTAAAACACCATTTGCATTTTTGTTAGTGAAGTCACTGATTAAGCGGGTACTATCCCATACACGCTTCATGTTGTTATTAGTAACGTGGCTTAACCTACGTTTGATCGGCACATGAGGCTTCTATTCCACTTAGATTACAATCAATAACACAACAGTGCCTTCTGTCTAATTACTTGCACGCAGAAAGTCAACTTAAGTTACATTAAAAATGCAGGTTGCACAGAAAGCCTCTTGTTGTATGTAGGCATTTTGCTGAAAGCAGTTTGTGTCAATTTAATTGCATTGATACTTTTTAGGGGTATTTTCCTGATATTGTAATGGTATTAACTATCCAGCCAAAGGTAGGCTAATTGGTGTAATGGAGATGGGAGGAAAAAGAGCTGGCAATTTTAACGAGATCAATTCATCATGTAAACAGTTCGAGAGTTTCCCCCTTTTGGAACTTAGAATCTACCTTTCCCCAGATCGGGAGAAAAATTGGTCATGGGCGCCGCCATTTTGTCTCCGCGCGTTCTGCATGTATATTGTCAGTGGTGGTGAATGGGTTTTTGAACCCCCTTGCGAAATTCCTCGGTCTAATGTAATAGAATTACATGTATGGTGGGTATGTGGGTTGTCATAGCTCCATACAAGCCACGTCCTAATCGGTTGTTCACCACGCCGTTTTTGAGAAGAACGCAAGTTTTTGATTGGTTTTCGTTCTTCCTAAGCCTTGTCTTAATTAGGCGAGTAAGCCTATACAATTTGTTGTATTGTTTTCCCCCTTTCGGGAGAATTTGGTTTTCCCCACAACAGGAGAATCTCCCTCACGGTTAGAGGTCATTAGCTGACGCTAATACGTTTTGGTGCTGATTTTAAAAACAAATTACTATGAATTACTATATGAATTTGCAGTAACTATCGTAGCAGTAGAATGATAAAACAGAGGGCAATAGATCAAAAAATGTGAATCCACCCACACACTTTTCCCAGAATCCCACTTAAAATAGTAAGCCTATATCTGACTCTTCGAATAGTTAATTTAACGAAGTCATACTCTAAATGGATGGGAAAATAGCGAAGTAGATTTAAATGGTGGGTAACTGCCACAGATTACACCACAGAGCATCTGCAATTCAAAATTTCCACGGGTCTCTTATTGGTTCGCATTTATAGTTCTTGTTTAGTTAAATTTATACTCCCTCTCCGCCGGCCTCCACCTTTAAGAAACTGTTGGGGCCCTTGCATCTAGATTAATAAACTGCCTGTCAAAGCGAAGGGGATAAAACATTTAGAACAAATGTTCCTTTAACTCGCTAAAATCTCAAAAAGAAATCCTTTATCAGTTGCCGTCAATGTGTATTTGCATTTCCGTGTGTTTCTTTAGCAACTGCTGCACAGAAAAATGATTGCGAAATACCCTAGGTACATCACAGAGCATCTACAGTCGAAGTGAGCCCAGTCTCACCATGCCGTAGGCTACGGCTTCTTGCTTCGTTCTTTGTTTGATCATTGTTACATTATTTTGAAAACCAAACTTTCAGCTTACTCAGTCATAATTATAGGCGTGGGAGCTCAAGTTGATGGGGGGGGGGGGGTGGGGGTGGGGGAGCTGTAAAAACTTGCCCGAAAAACTTGACCCCAAAAGTTGGTGTGCTCCACTCGCGTTCAACATGTTAACATATATATTATATAGGCATGCGTCGTTTTTATCACACCGCTTGCCAATTACATACAATAATTTGCTATGTTTCTCCCCTTTCCATGTTGATAATATTTTTTTTCTCAGGGGGTGGGGACATGCGTTGTGTTGTGTTATCGCCGGCCTGGGGGAGGGGTCTAAGGAGAGGGGATGTCCCCCTCCCCTTTGAAAATGTTTGAAAAATTAGGTGTCCTTAAATGCAGTCTGGTAATCTGGTGCCACATATGCTACCTTTCAAGTACAATTTGGGTTAAAAAAAAATACGTATTTAGATACTAAAAAGAAAAAAAATCGGCATCAATGAGGGAGGCATGGCCCAATGTCCCCTAAATACAACACTGATAATCATAATATAAGTTGAAAAATTAGTTGTCCTTACATGCAATATGGTGCCATATATGCTACCTTTGAAGTAAAATTTGTGTTAAAACATTATATATTAAGGTATTACAAAGAAAAAGGAATCGGCATCACTGAAGTAGGCATGGCCCAATGCCCCCCCCCCTTCCCGAATACACCACTGATAAGTTTAATAATTAAAAAAACACACTGTTGAATAAATATCGAACATATAGGTGCTGGTGTAATTCAAATTCTTAACTTTTATTACCAAGGAAGTTTTTTAACTATTAATTACCTTTCGCTCCATCACTGCATTATTTTTCTTTCAGTAGGTGCCCGAAAAATTCTCAGCATAGTGCCCGAATTTTTACAAAAATTTTTGGTTGGGTGGCTGCAGCTCCCCCAGCTCCCCCAGCCCCCCCCCCCCCTCCCGTCTCCTACGCCTTTGGTCCGAATCCACACTGCCGAAGACAACCAGGCTTTACAAACCGAAACTTCTATTTGGGTAAAAAGCTTTGCGCAAAAAGATTAATGGTAAAAACCTTTTTATTCAAAAAGACGATTATTTATTCAATATTTTGTTTTCATTATCTTAAATGAAAAGACTGAAAAAATCTATACATTTACAATTATTAAGAATAAATTTGTTGATCGTAGTCTAAAATGGTGAGGAGCATCGAGGAACTTAACATTTACTGTCTTAAGCCTTCCAAGTATAATCATTAATAAATGTCTAGTGCAAACCTGAAAACTAATCACATTTTGTGCCTAAAATGGATAGGGCATATAGGTGATTCCCTAAGTATGAGGACCAGTAGATACATTGTGGTATTTACCTTTAAATTGTCAGCACATAATAACATTGAAGTAGATGGAGGTGGTCTCAGTCGTAAGCTTTAGTGATGCCTTATATACTCTTACAGTTAGGCTATAAAACAGTCAATAAGTCGTTACGATTAAAAATTGATATTTTTCGTGTAACTGGGACATCATGAGCTTAAAACGTCCGTCCCACTACATTGCAGTAAGGTGTTTTCATTTTGAAAATTATCTCTGAGCAAGATGCATTTTTGGAAGCACTTGCATCGTACTTTGAAATTTATGCTATTCCACTTATTCTGTATTTGCACCATGGAATGGCACTGTGATAAAAGTACAGATTCCCCGTGTATATTTCTTTAGCTTTTTGGAGTCCGCAAATAATAATTCATCATTATACTACAATTAAACTTGAAATTTTCAAGAGTGTTCTGATGCATTCCCGTTGTAGCTTACATCTATTATCGAGAAATGCTTACCTTGCCATATCCATATACAACTCTGCACAGGTACGTTTTGAGATCAACTTTACACCAGGGAGTTGTCCCTGTGTCACTTAGTAAACGGGATACTGTGGGATACCAAATGATGTCCCACTTTCAAGAAGTGTATTTTCCAAGTCTGACCCAATCTTCTCATTAAAACTGCTTTTCCATTCCATAGAAGATCATTCAGCATATCATCTCTAACATTGCACACCCCTTTTCAGGGAAATAAGTAAAGTTTTTAGCATTTTATGGAAAATCTGTGTCTGGTGTCCTAGTAACACGGGAAAAACTTAACCCTATTTTGAACAATAACTATTTACATCAAACATTTTTTAAAACCTTTGACATGATTTATATATTCACAATACCCATATCATAATCTGAAAATACCGTTTTGTTGTTAAGCCGAATAATCGTCCGTGTTTTCGGTTTCTTCTTAATTCTACTTCTCAGTTAAAATCTGATCAAACAACTTTTTTGCGTTCTCATCTTTTTTGTAAAACTCCTAACTTTAGATATTATTGCTTTTGGGAAGTATTGCTCAAACCTTGTGACATTCAGGGCTGAAAATAAGCTAGGGTGACGGGCTCAGTTTGCCCCTGAAGTCTACAAAATCTCCCTCCAAAAGAGCAGCTACTACCCTTAACATTTTAGTAACGATGTCAATATTTGCAGTTAAAACCAAAATATCCCTTGAAACAAAAGATAGATAAATCCTCCCCAGAACACATTCATCAAAACACGGATAATGATTTAGTAACGGTGTCTATAATTGCACACAATTTTATTGAGGATAAGTAAGGTTGGTTCGAACGCACACATTAATTTATGAACGCGAGTTAAACATTTTAAATTTTATAATGCACACCTGGGGATATGTTGTACTTATGGGGCGATTCCGCGAATTTTTCGCCTTTAAGCCCACGCTACGGGTGACTGTTTTTATATTTTCCAACAATCAAACGTCACTCCCATTCGGCCTTTTCGGTCCAGTTTGTTCGGGAAATTTTTAAGATAAAATTTTCTTCAAAGCCAATTACTTCACGCAATTGATGTATATTTCCCATTGTATTTCGTAGATTGTGTGGACTAATAGAAAATTTTATAGACAGTATCTGTCGATGGTAAATGAATGCAACCCATGTAATGTAATTCAGTAATGTTGAACACGCTTATTAAGGCATGGTATGATTGAAAATCGTATTTGAAATTATTTCTAAAAACAATTTTAAGAACCCACTAACCCCTCAATAAGTAATCCACTCCGTTATACTTCCTTTCCTTCTCATGTTTAAAGCTGTGTTGCCAACTCTTGATCGATTTTTAAATATTGATGAAACAATTGCTCCGTGCTTCAAATTCCCTTTTTATCTCTTCATGCTCACATCACAGGCACCCAGTTCCATTTAAGTATATTTTGATGCTAAAAGATCTAACATATTCTACAATTTAAACTAAGCCTAGTATACAAACTTTTTTCCTAAAACCAATGCGGCTGGATGCTAAAGGGTAGAAACTAAACGTTACCCTAAAAGAGGTCCTGGCCTGCCAGTGGCGTAGCTAGGGTTTGTGGCGACCGGGGCAAGAAACGACACTGGCGCCCCTACCCCCATCTGCGGGGGGGGGTAATCTTATGAATACTTACACAACTCAAGATCTTAAATAGAACAAATGTCCATGGGCGTCCGCAGAAGAAATTCAGGGGGACAAAATTTTTAGGGGCCAAACTTTTTTCATGGGAAATATTTTACTCCCAGAAAGAGTTTAGATGCTATCTCACACAGTGTTGACAAAGGCGTAGCCAGAAATTTGTCAAGGGGGGAGGGAGAGAAGCCCACAGAAAGACTGTCAGCGCTCCGCGCCCCGATGGGTTGGCGCGGAGCGCAAGAAAATGTTGGCCCAAAATGCTTCCCAGATGGCTGGAAATGGCACTTTCAAGGCCTATTTACCGCATATAAAAAGGGGACACACTAGCAATATCGCAAATATTATTTTATTAAAAGATGAAATTGTTATATCAATATCATGCTCATGGCAAATGGTAGTTCCAACATTTTTTAAGTGATCTCGATTTGGCGCCCCCCTAGAGGTGGCGTCCGGGGCAACTTGCCCCCCCCCCCCCTTGCCCTCCCCTAGCTACGCTACTGGGTCCTGCTCTCTAAAGAAGCTACGTCCCCTGAAGGGACTTAGCATGACCTTTTCTCAACTGACAAACTCTGACATAATCTGTCTGTCATGCGCGGCACGGTCCCAGATTGGCTGAAAAGATCAGTGCCTGCCATAAGTCAGAGCAAGAAATAACTTATTTTGCAATTTGATATAGTAAGGAATCTTTCTTCCGTAACATATTACCACGTGAGGTCTCTTGGACTTCCACGTGTAGTGGCTATGGAATCTTTGAACGTAGCCAAACGGCGTATCAAATCACCGACCTTTATGTAAAAAGGACTAAAAAGGCTATATCCTGAACGTTCCATTTTCGAGGAATGTTTGTGCAAATACAGTTTCAAAATCAATTAACAAAATACACTTAGACGGTTGTCTTACGTTTTCCACAGTCCCCTCGACTCTTTGGTAGAGACGAAGGGCGAAAACCAAACTATGCTCCCGAAGGTACTACGTCCCAAGGGACACTCAGACTTAACGTGACTAAGGCGACTGACTTCTTGACCTTCAGACCTCTACATCATGGGTCTGTCATGCATGGCGCCGTTCTAGACTGGCTGAAAAGAACAGACACTTCACATTTTAACCAAAAGGACGAAAAGCGCTATTGTCTGCGGTTTTTCTTTCCAAAGTCCCCGTGACTCTCTGGCGAGGAGCCGAAGGGCGAAATCAAAAGTTACTCCGGAAGGAGTTCTGCTCCCCAAAAGAGCTACGTCCCCTGATTAGACACAATATGTAACATGACCAACCTCTCGACCTTCAGACCTCTACAATGGATCTGTCGTGCGTGGCTCTATTCTCAACTGGATGAAAAGAACAGCCTATCGGATACTACACATGATTTTAGCCAAAAGACCTGCGGTCATTGACCCCATTCATGAATGTCACATACCTGAGCATTCAATGGGAGGACGATGATAGGTTCCCAGGCAAATATGCGTGCAGGGGTTAGGGTTAGGTGAGGTTTTACGCTCAGTTTCTAACCAATTGGTGTAAGTCCGGCCGGCCACAGCCTTTTTCCAGTTGTGGCTCACTGGCTTGCAAATATGTGTGCAAGATGGGAAGTGGAATAAAAGTTAAAGCACGCTTAAGTAGATTGATTCAACGAAGCATCTTTGAGCTTCAGGTTCTTCATTAGCCGGCCGTGCATGGAAATTTACTTTAAAACAAGTCGTGAAAAATAAAAAAAGGGTTCACATGGGCAAGGTTTAAAATGTCAAAGCAGACGGAAAGCATTCGTAGTCTCCTCTCATTCGTCCTGGAAAAAATTACCATAGCCGACATGTGCATTAACGTCCAGTTTTCATTCAACATCATTACGTCAACTTGGATTCTTCGATTCGTAGGGAGGCAACTCAACATTACTGTTACTTTGCAAGGATTCTCTAAACGCCCTAATTTTTGCATCGATCGTTCTATTTATTTCAGCTGAATAAGGGTTGATTTCCAACTCTTTGTGCTCACGTTTGTATTTTCCAACAGTGTCCCTCATTAAACAGGCAATCCGCTTTTCGTTATGTGCCACCTGAAGAAAGTCCAACATGCGACGAAGTTCGTATTCCGTGTTGGCCACAAGATCTTCATAAAACACTACAAGTTTATTGTGAATTTTCATTCCCTTTTCATTTGTTTTCAACCAACTTGCTGAATGCCGTTCGGCAAAATGCTTCCACTCTGGAAAAAGACAAGACCAAGTTATATTCAACTTTGAAAAACTAGCGGCAAAATTTATTGCTCATTTTTACTGGTTGCTTATTTATGAAATGTTTTTTAGATATTTTTCCATGAGTGGCAATAATGTCATTTCAGAAAGAGCACTTTCTTCGTTATTAGTATATTGTGCTGCGAATGTATTCCTAAAAAGCAAAGGTACAGGTAAGTAAACTGATGTTGTCTCCGACTGGTTTATTTGGTGTAAAGACGATTCACATCTCGGTCAAATGAAATTTTCTTTGAACTTATTTGCAGAACTTCCCCATGAGGTGTGTCATTTTAGGCGACTTCTTTACTTCTGATGCATACACACAGCCAAAACTAAGGAACACACCAAATCACCAACACCACACACATAGGTGAATACACACAACAAGCGATTTTGCATTCTCTCAATGTGTTTCAGTGTTCCCTTATTATAACCCTGTCAACTGTTAAACTACCGTAGAAGGGGAGAATCTTTTGAATGCACTGACGGGGACCTATAATTTAGCGAGGTCCGCTGCCCAGTGGTGAAATGGGCAGAGCTATTGGTGAAGGTTTTTTTTTTTTCTAAAATGAATTGTCTTAGAACAACCATTATCAACAGAGGAAGAAATCCACGCGGCGGTAATCTATAAAATATTTGCTCACATTGGGGTTCAACACTACCTCTTGACAAACTTTCAAGAGTTGCAGCCCCAAGCCCCCACTCCGTCCCCTCTCCACTTTTTCACTAGTGCGTTGCTGCTATTGAATACAGAATAATTGCACACCCATATAGGCACAATGACATGCAACATTCATATTTATTAACATTTGTACGAATCACTTACCGTCAGTTAAGAACTGCGAAGCGGAGGCAGTACCTGTTTTGCCTTTTTTCACTCGATTAAATTCTGCAAGAATTGCACCATAAGGATTTCTTATTATAAGAATAGCGCCCTCAACTTTGCACGTTTCTCCACCAGATTTAACACGGTCAAAGTTCTCCCATCCGTGACTTTTTACAACCAAAGTTGTCTTGGAGCATGGGTTGCTTTTGCGCCAAACAGATGAATCTATTAAAAAGAAAGAACAAAACATCAAACATTAATGTATGCAAATTTCGAGGAAATCCTCAGGACTCCCATCACGGACTTATTATGTGGACAGGGCCCCCTACACTAACGCTCTGTGTAAAGTGCCTCCACCGTATGAACACGTTTACTCTTAAAAATACGACTGCGTCTTATGTCTTCTGTGTAAAGTGTGGACCTAATCAGGTGGTTCAATATCCACAGATTATGCCCGAAACTTGGAAAAGTTTCGAAAAATGCAAGTTGGTCAAAATAAACGAACAGAATGAAGCACTGTAATATCATACTTCCAATTTGTTTGTATTTGTCTGAAATGTTGTAGATTTATCATCAAATTACCGAAACGACAGTAGCGCCGCGGCCATTTTGGTAAGCCTTAAGTAGTTGGAACGGTGGCGATCCTTTTGATCCTCTGTCTATATGTAAAGAACTTCTGCAAGTCCCATCTACATTATTTCAATGATATTTGTTGGGCCAATTACCTCGTGCACGACAGTTAAGATTCTTAACTAAGTTTACCAAAACAGCTATTCTACTGGTCAGTGAAGATTATGGCTCTCTGATGGGAAATTCGTTCGCTTCTCAAGGTATACCTCTTCAGAGTTATGCAACAATTTTGACGAGAAGTGATGTATGGTGTATGTTTTCCTTTGATAATCCTGTATAAATCATCTTGACTTGTCTCCAACGTCTCGACTTCAAGGATGAGTAAACAGAAGAACTGATCAATCTTTTCTAATTTCGATCCCTAAGTCGTTATGTATTAGGTTATCCTAAAAGGAACACCTCCTCCCAGGAACGATCACAATGACTATGTACCTGCGACTCGCGCAAATTTGAATAAAACTTCCTGTTCCGCCTTCCGGTGTCATCGTGACTGTTGCAACATCGATCCCTTGGACATGACGGTCACCCCATTTGCCACATCTGGCAATGCTAGTGTTGGCAAACTTTCTTGTTCCTCTTTGTAAACATTTAAACACAGTCAATGTTTTCGGAGGCCCAGGGGGAAACCAAAAATTATTACGTAATTCAAATAGAAAATGCAGCCACACCAATTTAGAACCGTGTCATGCTTGGTAAACTAATTCATTTATGACTCTGTACAATCATGTGATAACATTTGTGTCACGGAATTGTTAAGTTCATTCAAATAAGATTAAGATTTGTAAAATTCGGCTGTAGTTTCAAAATAAGACTGGAGTGACTACTTGTCCCAGGCTTTGACTGGGTTGACAGAAAGAAGATGGAAATTTTTTCAGGTCAAGTTATCATAATGAACGTTAGGCACAGGAGAAAATCCCATGGTACGTGGGGAAGGATATATCCTCACTTTTGGAGGTGCTCGCATTGACTTTTAGAAACATACCGTAAATTTTGCTACAGCTACATAATACCCCTCCCCTTTACCCTTACACAGTTATACATGCAAATCACTGATATGGTGGGTGAAATGACTTCTTTGAAGGGTGGTTCATCTTTTCACGCGTTCTAACCCCTGCTTTCCCACAATTTGATACTTCAATATAAAGATGGCGCATTTTGAAAGCAATATAAAATCGGGAGTAATGCTGTATATTTTATACACATAAGATAACCCTGAATAACTACTTAATAGCAGGTTGGTATGTTTGTTAGGTTAAAATCCTTACTCCAAATCCAGATATGGATTGATATCTGGATATACCTGGTTAAATAAAGCCTTTATATGGCCATATCAAGCCAGATGTAGAGCCAGATTTAGATGCCTTGATACATTATATCAAGTTTTATATGGCCATATCAAGCCAGATATAACTTGATGATATATCTGTCCAGATGTGCAAATACAGTTTTATATGGCCATATCAAGCCAGATATAACTTGATGAAATATCTGTCAAGATATGTAAATACAGTTTTATATGGCCATATCAAGCCAGATATAACTTGATGAAATGTCTGTCCAGATATGCAAATAAAGTTTTATATGGCCATATCAAGCCATATATGACTTGATATGCTAGATATGCAAATGAGCATTTTATTACTTTGTTTTATCTTTTATTTGATTTGATTCTTTTGATTATGCTTGTTACAAATTAAGACATGTTTTGGATACAACATCACCTTCCCAGACATTGCAGTTATTTAGTGGCTACACTTTTGTTAATACTACAGTATACTAAGTGAACTTATGCAAATGATTAACATATTTGGGCGGAGCTTGTATCTAAACCTTCATTTTTCATGATTTAGGAAGTTGAAAGTAAAATATCCACTATGCAGTTAACAAAATTTTGAGTCAAATACTTACTAAAGTTTAAAATCAGAAGGCCATATCACTGTGATTACATAAAATAGGAGATTTCAAGGCATTTTTCTGTTCACTGTTACGAAATAAGTTGAATTTATGTACTTTACATCAATTAAACCCAATACTTGCATTAAATTCTTCATGGAGCTTTTAAACATTTTCTGCTGGTGTTCAATTGTCTCCATGAGGAGTGTGGACTATTAAGTCCTGTTCAGTTCAGGTCTTCGACGAGAGCAGACGTGTTTTCGTCGAGCTCTCGTCGTTTTACCGTGCTCAACTTGTATCACTGTGTGATAGCTGTACTATATATTGCGATTGTGTATAAAACACCTTATAGTGTGCTTGTGTTTTAGTTGATAAGTAGGTCTGGTCGTGTTCATTTGTTTGCGACCACGCCTTAATTCTGTGTTGCTTGTGTTTTTGTTACTTCATCCTAATTTTTGTCCCTTGTAAAACTAGTTCTGAGGTTTTTTTCCCTTTTATCCCGTGGCCTCGAGCAACACAACTGCTGCTATGCCCGGAGGTCGGGATAGCACAATTGTTAAGTTGGAGTTTTCGTCCGGGGCGAGCGTCTCTCCCCCGCAGGCGTTTACTGTGTTAAAGAATAAGGGGATACAAGTTAAAGAGATAGAGATGTTGCAGGCGCTTGCCGCCCGCAACACGTATGACCTAAAGTTCAGGTCTGATGCTGCCCGTGTTAAAGGTGTGTCTTGCCTGAAGGGGGCAGAGGGGCTCACTGTCACCCCATACGATCGCTCTGTGGCGGTGACAGTGTTATACCTGAACTTTGAGGTCGACCAGCGTCTGGTTGCGAGGGTTCTGAGTCAATACGGAACTGTCTCTGACATGCGGTGGTGCAAATATGGTTCGGGCGAGTTGGCCGGCATATTTAATGGAAAGAGGCAGTGCCGTATGGATTTAGAAAGGGACATTCCGTCCTTCCTCTTCATAGGGGGTTCGAAGGCCCACATAAGGTACTTCGGGCAGCCCCGCACCTGTTTCAAGTGTGGACAAGAGGGACACGAAGCCAGGTCTTGTCCCAACAGACGTTGTGGCAAGTGCCTGCAGGTGGGGCATGACAAGGCAGAGTGTCCCAGCGAGGTGCGGTGCAACCTTTGTGGAGAGGAGGGACATGTCTCCGGTGCGTGCCCCACATCGTACTCTGCCCATACCAGTGCGGGTGTGGAGCAGGCACCTGAACCCTCGCAAGCAGGCCCAGAATATTCCACTGAGGAATTGGAGGAGGCAGCACAAGAAGTAGAAAAAGATTTCCTTGCCTCGAAGCAGTGTGAGGGGGGTACTGTGGCCCCCAAGGCGGACTCCTCACCATCCTCCCCACCAACACCAGTGGAAGCTGATAGGATGGCAGTTGAGGAGGGCCTACAGCTCTCCTCAGACTCCGAGTCTGCTATGTCAGATGGTGGGGAGTCTGCCTCAGAGCCTCCTCCCAAGGATCCACCTTCCGGGGAGGGCTGGTTTGATTTATGTGAGGGAGAGGAGCCTTCATTGAAGAGGTCGGCCTCAGGCGGGGTGTTAGACCAGGGGGTTCACCATTCTCAAGACCCCTCCCCGAGTTCACAGAGTAAAAAGGTCAGGTCCCAGGTAGATACGTAGCCACTCATTACACCATGGCTGATCCCCTGTCCCTCCTGACTCTAAATGTGAACGGCATGAGGGACAGTCGGAAGCGGTCAAGGATATTCCAATTTTGCAAAACACTGGCTGTGGACTTCGTTTTCCTCCAGGAGACCCACATTATGAATGAGGACGATGTCCACACCTGGTCCTTTGAGTGGGGCGGGGGTTTACACGCTTCCTTTGGCTCAACAACATCTTGTGGTTCAGTTATTTTAGTTTCGCCAAGGTGGACTCCGCTGGTCGGAAAAGTCGATTCTGATCATGAGGGCCGGTTGGTATGCATTACAGTAAGACACCCATGTGGGAAATTTTTCCTGTGTAACGTGTATGCGCCCAATCGGCCTTCAGACAGAAGGGACTTTTTCATGACCCTGCCATCCTTCGTTCCTGGCAGTGCTCCTTGTATCCTGGCTGGGGACTTTAACTGCGTCCCCGACACACAGCTTGACCGAATGTCCACATGTACGTCTTCGGGCTGTGGTGTCGGTATGTCGGAATTGGACATGTTTATAAAGAATCATGACATGGTTGACGTTTGGAGAGCACAACATCCCGGCTTGTCCGTGTTCACTTGGCACCGCCCTGATGGCACGGACGCCTCAAGGTTGGACCGGGTGTACTCTCCACCTGCACTGTCACCGAGGGACTGTGAAGTTGTGACATGTCCAATTTCGGATCATGACGCAGTTACTGTCTCCTTTCAGCCTCCAGAGTCATGGCCAACAGGGAGGGGGTTCTGGAAAATGAACACAGATATTCTAACGGAGGCTGACTATAGCGAACAGTTTAAAGCCAGGTACGACGGGTGGCGAACATTGAAGCCGGCCTTCTCAACAGATTTAGAGTGGTGGGATGACGTAAAGTCCCGCATCAAACAGTTTACAGTTGAATACTGTGTAGCAAGAGCTCGTCGAAAAAGGGAGGAGTTCCTCTCGCTCTGCTTTAGGGAGAGGGACGGGGACTCCTCCGCACTCCACGCAATCCAGCAGTACCTTGATGAAAAACTGCACGGGACCCGTGTTCGTGCTCGTGTTCATTGTGTGGAGGCGGAGGAAAAACCAACCATCAAATTCTACCGGGACGTCACAAAGTATGCCATCGATCGCCGCATAAGAGCAGTCCGTTACGTCCACGGTACAGTACAGAAGGACCCTCTCGACATCGTGGAGGTATTTAAGACCTTCTATGAACAGCTTTATACGCGGGCAGATGTCGAGGTAGACCTTCAAGGGTCCCTATTAGATAATATTGACAAGACACCCTCTAAAGAGCAGAATGATGGACTTGGTTCTCCCCTGACTGTCGACGAGCTCTGGAAGGCGGTGGCGAAGATGAAAGGCGGAAAGGCGCCTGGGTCCGACGGTATCCCAGTGGAATTTTACAAAAGCTTCTGGGGTACCGTCGGGCACGATCTCCGTGATGTATTCGCCTCTGCCTTCCTTGCTGGCTCATTGAGTCCCTCGCAGTGCACAGGCGTTATAACATTGTTACCAAAGTCTGGAGACCCCCTAGAACCGAAAAACAAGCGACCAATTACCTTGTTAAATGTAGACTACAAGATTCTGGCGAAAGCCCTTTGTAACAGGCTAGGCACGGTCATGCCGGATCTTGTAGGTTCTTTCCAGACATGTGCGGTGCGGGGACACAGTATTCAGCAGAACCTCTGGTTGATGCGGGACTTAGTTGAATATGTGATGGACCGTGATCTTCCATGTGCGCTTGTCTCCCTCGATCAGGAGAAGGCCTTCGACATGGTTGATCACGGATTCCTCTTTAAAATCTTGAAGAAGTTTAATTTGAATCCAGTTTTTGTTAAATGGACCTCTTTACTGTATAATAGTGTATATAGTCGGGTTATCGTTAATGGCCTACCGTCGGATGCCTTCAGAGTTCAACGTGGGGTACGGCAGGGGTGTCCCCTGTCACCTCTACTCTATGTATTGTTTAGTGAATCCCTTGCAAGAGCCTTCCAAGTTGAACCTTTGTTTCGACCATTTCACATACCCGGTGGAGCCGAAGTCAAGTGCCTCCAGTATGCTGACGACGTCACATGCGTAGTCTCCGACCTAGCTTCCTTCAGAGCCCTTACTGGCACGCTGTCTACCTTTCAGAGAGCGACAGGTGCCAGACTGAACCCCACCAAGACCAAAGGACTCCGTCTAGGTAAGTGGCGGTCGAAACAACTGCCTTTCGCGGCATCATGGGTAGACAACGCCATAAAAATCAATGGCATATGGTTTGGTTACGGTTCACCCGAGTCACTTACCTGGAATGAGAAAGTAGACCTGGTGGAAGCTAGGTTGAAGGACTTCGGCGGTCGCTACATTAGTCTGTTGGGGAAGGTAACAGTTATCAATCGTTTCGTTTACCCTCTCTTGTGGTATCCGGGCACTGTTCTGGCCGCTCAAGAGGGTGTCCTGGTGCGACTGGAGAGGGCTGTGTTTAGGTTTCTTTGGTCAGGGAAAACGGAGCTGGTCAAAAGAAAAGTGGTGTACCAGGTTCCTAGGCAGGGAGGATTGGGCCTCCTGCACTTTCCTTCAAAGCTCCGTTTTCTCCTGACCAAATGTGTTTTTAGTGCCGTCGACAGCCAGATGCCGTTTGCCTACTTTGTCCGTTATTGGGGTGGATTATCATTCCGTTGGTTCTTTCCTACCCTGTTTAGCAACAGTGTACCTCACAGTTGGAGGCCAACGAAGGCATACTGTCAGATGAGGGAAACACTCCGTATTATGTCAACTGTAGGGGACGTTTTGCAGTCCAGTGCGGGGGACCAGTACCGGGCGATTTTTGATGACTTGGTTGGTCAGGTCCTACCCAACGGCTATGCGTCAGGGCCGGAAGTGTGGCGTGTAGTCCACAGCGGGTCACTCGATCACCGCCGGCGTGACCTGCTGTGGCGGATCGCACACGACGCCATCGTTACGAATCTCAAGCGCCTTCGGTGGTGTCTTGGAGATGGCATTTGCCCCCGCACTGGATGCACAAGGTGGGAGAGTGTGCCCCATGTGTTTTGGCAGTGTGGCTTTGTGGCCCTCCTCTGGGAGTGGTTTCAAGCCCTGGCTGATCGCCTCACGTTTTGTAACACCTGGGCGGTCAGCCAGGACTACGCTTTGTATGGTCTGTCACCCCCGCCATGCAATACAAGTGTTGGCGGGATACTTACCTTTGTTTCGGCCTCCATAAAGCTGGCCTTGTGGAGAGACCGGTGTAATATTGTGTTTAGGGGAGAGGGGAAGCCTGCGGACGTCGTCCTGGCGTTAGTGAGGACGGAGATTAAGCTGAGGGTGGAGGCCGACTTCGTCCGTTTGCCAAGGTCGACGTTCGGGAGGTGTTGGGGTCCTCTTGTTTCAGTGCGGGCGGGCCGGGTGATAGTTAATTTGTAAATATTGTAAATATTGATATTGTAAATAGTCCTACGTAATTGGCTTGGGTTTGGTGTTTTTGTACATGGTTGTCACGGAACTTTTGTTTGCTGGCTCAGTGTACGGGGTTCTGTGGATAGTTCAGGGTTGTGTTTTTGTCCGGTGGTGGGTTCTCCTTTGTTTCTACGTACGTGAAAAGCACACTGCCAGTCTTGTGCCGCTCGACCGTTGGTCGGGGCTGCAGTGTAGATGTTGCTTTCCTATCTGTAAATAGTCCTGTGTGGTGGGTGGGCTGGGAGTGTCGTATACATTAGCCACAGAAAATTTTGTTTTGCTAGCTTAATGTAAGATAATTGTAAATAGTTCATGGTTGTGTTTTTGCCGGTCCGGTTGGGGTTTTTCTGTTTTGACAGTGTCCGTTTCTATGCACTTAAAAAGCACCTAACTATGATTCATAACTAAAGCAGATATGGTCCGGATACAATTTTATCTGCGCCATATAAAGAGTTGATCCAGATTGAACTTTATCTGGCCACATATGGTTTAGATCTGGTTCTGGTTTAGATCTGTGTTATATCTGCCCAACTTTTAATCTGATCTGATATGAATTCCATATCTGGTGCAGATATTGGCCATGTATGGAAATATATTCGGGTCATAAAAGGACCATATCTGATCCAGATAAAATTTTATCTGTTCCATATAAAGACTTGATCCAGATAAAACTTTATCTGGCCATATATGGCTTATATCTGGTTCTGGCGTAGATCTGGGTCATATCTGCCCAATTTTTTATCTGGCCCAGATATGAATCCCATATCTGCAGCAGATATGGGCCAGATATGAAATCCATATCTGGCCCATATATGGAATTTCATATCTGGATTTCGAGTAAGGGAAGGTTAATTCTGCCCCGCCCCCCGACACCCGTTGGCTACTGTGCATGTCACCGTTTTGGGGTGGCATGCACGTGCTCGCAACTCCTTACTGTGCTATACGATAAACCAACAAAATAATATATGAAACTCCAGTATAATTAATATTGATTAATAATTGTATTTAAACTTCAAAAGAAAAAAATAATAAGTTCTTGCTCTCTCCTTTCTTGTGCGGAGTCGCTATAACAATTCAATGTCTTTGGAATACATAAAATAAGGTAAGTTCTTGCTCTCTCCTTCTTGTGCGGAGTCACGCTATAAACACCTTTAACATAGGCTATAATATACTTCAACAAAACAAAGTTCAAAAGTTCAACAGAGTTCACTTCAAGCCAAGGGTACGGTATATCCGTCGTTCCCTGCAGTTGAGTTAATATTACCGTATTATGACTTCGTCAAAAACAGTTCATAAGAAATATGGTATACAAAGCAACACTTCGTTTAAGGGTGTGGCGTTGGCAAACATCAGGGTTTCTCTGCCCTCGTCCACCAGTTAGGTACTGCTAATACGGTTACTGCTAGCCCTCAGTGTCGGTTACGCCCACAGTTCGTTGGCGGTTACCGCTAGCCTTCAGTCAGTTACCGACAGCCTATAAATAGAGTAAATATACCCTCTTAAAACAGTACCTATATCACTTTAATTTCCCTGTGGAAGTATCATAAACATTAAGTTCTATCTCTGAATTCGCTAAAAGATTAATCATGATGAGTTATTCACCATACACCAGCACTCGTTTGTAACGGCATGATTTGAACCGCTTTCTTTTACCGTAGTATGATCCTTTTAATACTTGCATAATTTTAGTTAAAAATTTTGCTTAGCTATTTACACAATGTAGGATTCAACAAAGTAGCATTCAAATACAGAATTTACAAATTCAATTTCCACAGTCTTCAGACTAATTCATCTTTCTGTCTTGGAAACAACATAATTGCTATCTTTTGAGAAACTTAAATTACGTGTCACACCTCACATTACTTTGGAATTGTTCAAAAATGTTATAACATAACTCACCATATACAATGGCTAAATGCAGCTTAGTTCGGGAGGCGGCGATGGAGTCTTTCCGTCGGCGGTGTATGGACATTACCCTCGTCTACAGGTCGTGGAAATAAACGCCCCTTCTCTGAGTTTTAGTAAATACAATCACAATTTACGACGCCACAATGCTCGCATGATGTGTAAATAGAACTCAAGGCGACGGCCACGCCTGAAAACCACATGTAAGAACGAGTTGTCCCTATACTGCCACCTCCCTCGACAACGATGTTATTGTGTCGTGATGAATCACGTTGTCATTTGCTTTTAAATCATTCCATGGCCTTTTGTTATTTTGCACAAGGAATAATCTCCAAATACTTTACTAGAGCCAGTGCCATTCATCGCAATGTCACGGAATTTAGCTGCCCCGCAGTCTCAATGGATGCAGTATTGTTAATGCCTAGAAGAATTTGGCTTTCAACTTTAACCCTGTGACAGTGCACAATCAGGGTTAAAGGGGATGTGTAGTCGTGCCAACTGTAGCATGTGCCTGGAAACATCGATCAGTCAAAACCAACACTCTATAATTTTCCTTACAAGTACTTTCCATGTTGTTTCAAAACATAATCATGTATATTCAAGATTAAAAAGGGAATTGTTTTGCATGGATATAACAATTCAGTAACAAAATATTGTCACGTGATTGAAAAGAGACATGTGTTTATTTGGATACGGGTCCTGCATTAATTTGGATACTGGCTAAATTAATTCAAATAAGGTTGAACCTTTGCCCTTGAAACAAACAAGATCACCTTGTTTAGAAAAAAAAGGGGGAAACTTTTTAATGTTCAGTGAAGGGATAAAAAATATTTACCATCGTTGCCTGTCCCGACGTCGTGGTAAAAGCTTCCGGAGTAGATCCCCGTCGATCTTTCTATTAAATATCTCACCCATGTGTTACCAGATCCAGGGAAGCTCAGCAGCAATAGTAGTGGTCTGCTTCCTGCAGGCATGAACTTCCTATCCAGATCACACTCCTCTAAAACAGGTAAAATGAAAAACATCAATGAAGTGTCCAATTTGTGTAAAATACCGTCGCAGCAATACTTAATTTACCATAGCGCACTACTTATTCAGAAATCCTCCCTAAAGAAGTCACAGGACGAATTTAGTCCCTAAAAGAAATTAGTCCAGTGGCGAGTTGGAAAAGGGTTCTAAATATTGAATGACGCAGTGCTGTGTTCATATCATAGCTACTGTGCTAAAAGTGATGATATATGACAATGGGACTTTTGATCGGGTTTCGTTATTACTTATAATTTAAAAGTTCCTGAACGTGATAATTTTCGATGTTAAATGTCAAAAAGGTCAAGTTTTCAAAATGGTGGTATATTTGACATACTTTTGTATAACTGTACTTCCAAAATCCCAACAGCGACAACGGCTTCTCAAAAGTTTATGTGTGTGTATGGGGGGTGGCCTTGACCAGACCTATTTCAAGCGATAATATAATAGCAAAGCCCAGCTAGAAGAGAGGGATTCGGGGCTCACTAAAGATCCCTGGAAAAGTTTGGACGCCAGATGATCTGCGGTGTAATCCGAGGCATTTCCCCTCAATTTTAGTGCTTAAAATGGCTGTTTCCGGCATTTTCAAGTTTGGTTTCATTGCATCAGCTTTAACTATTGTAAGCTATGAAATCAAACATTTGTCTCTTGACATCCCCTCACTTTCGAAAGTGTAACGACAAGTTCCCCCGTACCCCTGCTGTTGACGCCTATGGAAAATTTGTGTTGCATCAAAATTTTTGTATTATGTGTGGAAATTGACTCGTGACCTATGCCCTACATAGTAACCATGTTCGGGTTAATGTAAAAAGTGAAAACCACAATCGAACGAAAGTTTATAGCTTATAGCCAAAGCGTACCACCTTTTACAAAATGGTACTAGCAGGACGAAAATGCAGGGGCGGGTCCAGGATTTCTGAAAGGGGGGCCGAAGTTGTTCGACCTGTGAGTGATGGCACTATACCATCTAAGCGGAGCGCCACCATCGGTAGGCGCGGAGCGTACAAGAAAATTTTTGACAAAATAGACCTCCCAGATAGCCGGAAATAGCACTTCCCATGTCTTATTTTTGCATTTTCTGCTTCATATAATTTCATGTCTCAACTCTCAACACATTAATTTTTCCACAAGTTATTAACAGAAGACCCTGCCCTTCCAAAAGGGCAGGGTGTCCCCCTGCCCTTTTGGACAATGTCTGAATTTTATAGGTGTCTACACGCAAAATGGTAGCACTTTTTTGGCAAATCAGTCAACGTAATTTTATTAATTTGCCGCCAAAAATATCTGCACTGATACTCACAAGCTCGCAAAATTTAAACCTCTCCAAATGATAGCGATCATTGGCTGATGCAGCACAGTTTAGGAATCACGTAGCACGTAGCGTAGCGTAAACGACACCTTACTGCTTCTAAGTGATGTACCAAGGGAAGCAGGATCGTGTTAAATTTACACCCAAACGGCATCACACACTTTCCATAATGGAATTTTTTTCTTGAATTAGTTTCTTTCACAAAAATGTGTACATATCTTAAAGGAATTACCACAGGATGAGTGTAAGTTGAATGAAATTTTTATGCGGCCCTGATAGTGCAAAGGTAATTACGTATTTTTGCATAGGACTGAGTGGTTATGATAAAGTCGGCTTAAACATTTCGCTCGTTCGTTGGGTTGAAATTTCTGAGACAAGCCCTGCCTCTAACCCCCGAAACGGGCATTTGTTTTTGGTTTTGTAAGTTGGTCGCGCGGCCATTAGACTGGATTGCTCCCATTAGAATATTCTGCCTTTCGCAAGGCAAGCAGCGGGATGCACTAGTATGTGATCGGTACCATAATTTGCTAAATTTGTAGTTTAGTTGGGAGGTATACTTCCGAAGGCAGGGTTTTGTTTTGTGGATCTATCATGTATTGAAATGAGGGTTTTTCAAAGGGTTGGGCGGGTCAGCGGGTTTGGGTGTTCAATGCGGGCTAAACCCGCGAAATTCGGGTCACTTGGGAGGTATGAGTTCACGGTTCCCCGGCTAACGCTTGCTGCAGTGGTGGGCAGTCGTTTGACGCATGGGCCGCCTGATTTTTTCCCTCTCCGATATGGGCATTTTGTATTTTCAAAATTCCACGAAAACGTGTCAAAATCAAGGCTGGGGTTAGAATAGGTTTAAAGTCGGCCCCGAACTTGCAAATGGAGCATGGTCTCTCATATTCCAACCTCAAAATTGGGAAAAGAAAACCGTAAGTTCGTTAGTGAGAAAAAGGAGCGCAATCATGTGTAGTAAGATAGTATGCGAGTGAATTGTCCCAATCGACGTTCAAACTGATCTGCTGTGCGCTATGACTCCCATGCTTCGAGGTTGTTAATTGCAGCCTTATTCTCTATCACTCCACTCTCTGTCCGTCTCTCTACCTCTTCTCCTTTCCGTTTTTTCTCCCTTTTTTCCTTTCACTTTTTTTTTTTTTTTTTTTTTTGCATTTTAAAAAAGGGGGGCGGGGCCGGGTCGGCCCCCTAGATCCGCCCCTGAAATGTATGATTTTGCTATTAGACTAAATGGAGGGATCGATGTAGATGCATGCTACTAAGGAGATGCATAATTTGTGACCTATAGAGGTGTTTCATCGACGTCACGTGGTCGCGCGTCTCTTGATTGTTTGACATTTTGCCCGTCAAGCGTCCAATGTGTCACAGTAGCATCTATCGTCATGTTGTGAGCGTGTGCTGTAAATACGTTTACTGCGCGTGGGCTGTGCACGGCACTGCAAGGCAATGCCAATCGCGTGGACCACATGAAATACCTCTATGGCGAGCTACATAAAGCATGACGTTACGTAACACGTTACACCGAATCAATGACAAACACTTGCAAGTACCACGAAAGCGTTCGCATTCAGCAGGTTGTTTGTAGTACCAAATGGATATTTTGAGCTTATTCGGTGGTCTTAAAACCTTTGTAACTGAAACTTCGTTACCGGTATTTTAACTAAAAACTATTGATTGAGAACTTTATCCGCTGTTAAATTTTGTCTGGATCAAATATCGTTTGAGATTTACAGAGGAAATACACATAGTCTATCCATTTCCAATATCAGTTACAGACTGTGGGTTCTTCGATAAAAGACCCTGTAACTCAGAACACTCATGCAACGACTGACCCTGGCTACAAGAATGCCCCACAGACCACTTGTGGAACTAGACAGCTAGGTCAGGGATAAGGGGGGGGGGGATCAGCAGGAATGGTGCTTAGGAGCACTAGGTACATAACCATAGCCTCGACAGGATGAAATTCAATCTTGTCTTTTAGATTCGCCCAGTAGATTCGGCAGTAGGCCTTGGCTAATGTGTACCTATCATGACAATGATAAATCTGTTTTATAGGGTAAATAAATGATTTCCATTTTCGTGTAAATAGCTCAAGTGGAAAACAAATATTTTTGCAGTCTTGTAGGCCTAGTGATTTGCGTGGGTTAAAGCTCTCTTCTGAATAATGCCGTATCTATCACCCACATCTACAGTCTATAGTAAAAGACAGTCTTTCTGTTTCATTGGTATAAAAGGGGTGTCCAACGTATCCACTATCCATTGGGCTACAATAGCTGTAACCACTGATGGAGTGCCACATGCGAGGTAGTACATCCAGACTACAACGTATATACGGTAGCCCATTGTTCTCTTCTTCGATCGGGAACTCAGTAGATATACTCAGTAGTCTCTTGTCTCCAAAGAATAAGACAGTCGTGGTGTTAACCTTGACTACGTATCTCCTACGGTTCCTTGACCCCTGGCCCCTTTTTTATATTGAAAGTCAATCGAAGTTATTTCACTGACATTACTTCAATGGTTACGTTGTTACATGCTTTACACAGGCGTAGGAAGCTGTTCGAGATTGAGGGGAGGAGTCTGAACTTTGGATTTCGGAGCAGCCGTCTTTATTTTTGTGGGGGGGGGGGGCCCTACCTTTAAGAAATTTTATTGAGTATTTGGGGGTCTTTACATGTGCCCTTTTTGATGCAACAAAATTGGGATGAATTTTAAGAAAAATTACTGCAAAAGTTTGAACCAAAAATGTTTTTTGTTTTCTTTACAGCGGCAACAAATAAGGGGTTTTTTATCTTTGGGATTGACAGGGGAGCGAAAGCATACTAATCACATCATACCTCCAAATTTTTGACACATGGAGGGCTAAAAGCACCCAAGGCCTCCCGCTTCCCCTAGGCCTACATGAGTTAATGGCCTGCCACTGTTTTCCCCATTTTCGGAATTGACAACTCGTTTTTTTCGAACTAAAACGCTGTATTGTTATTTTCGGAATGAAACTTGTGTTTCGGAATGCAAAGCGTGTATTTTATTTCGGAATATAGAAACGTGTACTTGTACTTATATCGGAAATGAAAACTGTGTCGATGATTGACAACTTGTTTCTTCGGAATGAAAACTTGTCTTTTAAAATTTCAGGGCTGTCAACCCCTGTCGGAATGAAACAACTCAGTTTTCGGAATGAAACGGGTTACATTTTAATTGTTCGAAATGAAAACTCGTTTGTATCGGAATTGGAAGCTGTGTAATATTTAGTATTGTCGGAATGAGAAACGCGTATAATTGTACATTTTACGGAAGTGAAATATCGTGTCGCATGCCCCTGAAAAACATTGTCGTGAACTGAAGACGTGTCGGGGACTGAATGGGTGCACCCCAAAAAAGAGTCGATGCTCAAAAAATTTGAACCGTGGGCTGGTGGGTCACCAAACCAGTATCTTGGTCATCATGCACTTGCCTAGATCTTGGTTCAGGCCTTCTGTGACTTGGCATGATGCGTCACGAGAATTAAGCCAACCTGATATATTCAGTCTTAAACACCGAAATAGGCAGTCAACTCTTCGCTCCTCGTAACACCGTTTCGGTTCAACTTTGCTAAATCCACTGTATGTAAGTTGTGTATCCTGCAGTACTAGGGCTGACATAATACCTGATTACTTCACTGACAATCATTTGCCTGCATATGGAAACACATAAGTTAATAACACCAGACTTGCATGCCGTAAAATTGAACCCTTTACAAAATTAGAATTTCCGACACCCAAAAATGGACTTTTTGGGGTAGGATTATATGTCACGTTCTAACGCTCCGATGCTATCTCCATCGCCGAGTCCATTAATATCTCCTTTTCCAACACAAGCTGTAATGCTAACATGTCCATGATCTGGACAATGGCAACTGCTGGTCCCACAACCTATGGGGGCAATTGGTGGTAATAAGAGTAAAGGAGGGTCACACAGTGGTTTGATTAGTATTTTTCAGGAGACCAATACCTCAGTGTACGTTATTTGCTTGCACCTGTTCGACTTTACAGCAGTCAAACTTTTTTGATTTCAGGGTGACAGACCGTATGTGTTAGCTTACAGGTGTTTTTAAAAACGTGGGGGCTTCCAAATTATCCTATTATTGGCTAAAGGTGTGGGATATATCTCTCAGATCAGCCCATTTTGCTTCCGTGATCTTTCAAGTTTTGTCATCACAGTTTTCTATATTTTCACTTTTGTGCGTCTTAAGACAGACTCCAAAGACACGACGATAGAAGAAGACAATCATTTCCCGTGCAAGCAGCCAACTGGCGGCGATTTTATCTCAACTATTTGGGAGATATGACCCCATTATTCAAAATGAATTTTACTCTTGTTGAAAAAACTAAAAAGATCCAATGGGTGGTATTATCTCATATATGGGGGGGGGGGGGACACATAGGCACACCCACTGTCGCCCGGGATCGCCGTCCATTGTACATGTAGGTCTACATATGGGTTGAATTGATACAATAAATCCATTCAGTTGATATTTACTCCCATTGTCTCCATCCCCTAACTTGGGATGTAAAGCAATGTGTGTTTTAGGCCCACCGTCATGGTATTACAGTAATAGTAAAAGAAATGTTTTTGTTGTGTAAGGTTCTCTGAACATAGGCCTAGGTTGTATGGAATAGTCCATGTTGGAATTTTTGTCAAGTGGGGAGAAGAAAAACGATTGGTGGTACAATTGGGTGATGGAGGGGGCGTTATCGGCCCTGTAGCTATTTTCGTGCAACTACAAGGGTGCATGATCGCTAATAAGGGGACCGATATTTGAGGAGTAGAGACCGTTTTGAAAAGACATGAGTTGCTAAATAATAACCGGGTTCTTTCAAAGTTTCACTAAGGTTTTCCCTCCTGCTGAGCTTCTCAAATCGCATCAATTAGGAGATAAAATGAAGTCAACAATTTGAGTAGGTCTAACATTTCCCTATCTCAGGTAACCACTACAAAGTTTTGTGAATTATTCTCACTGCCAGATGCCAAGGAAATCGCAACTTACAGTATTGTAATTTCACAGATTTGTCCTCGCAAACGACAACCCTCATATTTCCCTTTAGTGGCAGCGAAAAGCGGGTGGGCAAGGCTGGGTCAAGTGCTAAAATTTATTAGTGCCACTATTTATCCGGCCTAGAAGTAGATTAGCTTTTTGCTGTATTTTGTAACTTACCTGTTGTTTTTATACACAATGACATACTGCACAGAAGTTGACAATAGGTACAGTATAACTGTAACGTAGTAAGATAATATTTTTTGCAATGTACTACATGAATTTAAAACAACGTTACAAAAAAGGGTTGGTCTATGTCACAAGACATAGCCAATTTGTTTCGGTGCCCCAATTTTCGTCGTTGTCATTATATGCTACCTAGTGAAACAGCTTGAGTGGGGCATTAAGTCCCTTTCAAGCCCCATACAACCCATTACATGATTCTTCCTCCCGCAGACCAAGAAAAGCCCTTTGCAACGTCAAGGGTGTTTCCTGCGTTAGTAACTTACTGAAATAAAAACGGATTTGTGTAATCTCTTTAGTGATGCATTTAAGCTTAAAAAGGTAATACGGAAGATAGTGAACAAATGTTCGACTTCTAGAGCTTCATCATGAGGGGGGGTCAAAGAATTGCGTTATACTATACCCCAAAAACTTGCCGAGGGCTTCGCCATCCTGGTATCCCCCACTAGTGAGCGCGTTTTTCCCCTGGGGCCCCATATATGGGGCCCCTAGGGGTCCACTTCGAAACAAATGCGCTTCTCTCTGACCCCTATCCACATCTACTCAACCGCGGGTTATATAAGAGCATTCGCGTATCACACAATTGGAGTCAGCCGTTTTAGTCCAGACAACCGCTGTTTTGCTTACCTTGGGTCAGACCCCACACGTTCAAAACGAGTGCATATTGTAGGCCTACCCTTTCACTTTATCAACATGTTTTATCTTTAATAGTGTGTCAGTGTTTCATTATGCATTACTATGTTACTGATTGATCGAAATGGGGGCGTTTGCCCATCCCCATTCGGTGAAGGGGGGAGATGAGCTGAAAAATGTGTTGGGAACCACCGAACCCACTGCGCTAGACAGGATGTATCCTATCAAAATCGTTACGTAAAAATAAGAACTCCAGAGTTTTTGGTTTTTTTTTTTTTTTTTTAATGTTACATAAAAGTAATCGTGAACGAAAAATTTGCCATTTTCGCGTTTAACTGCTCGAAAAAAGGATACATATCTGCAATACATTATTGTGTATTATTTACTTTATTTATAGAAGACATTAATGAGTAAATTTGTTTACAGGCAATATTGTGTACATTTTTTTGACTTAAAGGAAAATATTGATATATGCAATTGATGAAGAAATTAGCTATAAATGCCTGGTAACACCATTTAGCTTCACAGATAAACTCGCGACATATCTTTTATATCTATCAAAAACCATAAAACATACAATCCATCAAAAGACGTATACCATAGTTACGCATATGTTGTATTTATGTGCTGGGGACAGTTTGGGCCACTTTATTTCTTGAAACCAAAGATTGTAGATATTGCCTTAGTTTGAAACATTACCCATCAATTTAGTATCAATAAATAAAAATCCTGGTATTTAAAGATTCGAAAGTTTCTATAGGCCTAATGTCAGACAACGCAATATTTCCCTTCAAAAGTTTGCGGGAGTTCTTATTTTATATTCCACTTTAAAGCGTGTTTGTGTCAGGGATAGATATTTTATATGACAAATGTAGAGTACCAACACGCTTCCAGCAAGTGGCAAACGTTATTTGACCAAACTGTGTGCTATTAATGTTTAATATGTATTGTCGTGATAATATTTTTAGTACATAGCAGGGCTGTAACACCCGAACTAGTCCGGACTCGTGGCTCAATTCCGGAACTCGAGTCCGGTGTTTTCCTAGGACTCGGAATTGGCCCGAGAATAGGGAGGTCCATGGGAATCGGGAATTGGCCCGGATTGGGCTGCACACTGGACGCGAGAATCGGAGCCGAGTCCACCTTAAATAGAAAATTTGAATGCGCTCCCTAGCATATTAGCTCATATATATACCACTGGGCTATCAGCCCTATTGTACTGGGAAAAGTTGCCTGTGGGGATTGGTTTTGAGCAACAAGTCGGGGCATGGGAGTTGTTTATTGAGAGTCAGCTGTGAGTTGAAAACTTAATCCAGTTTGGAATTTTGTTTTGTGGGGCAAGGGCTTTTTTTCTTGGAGGAAAGGATTTGCTAAGGCCCGGGGCTCTAGGTTAGCCAGGGGTACATGGTGAATTAATTGGTCTGGTCTTGTAACCGATGAACTATTCAGAATGTATGAAATAAAGAAGAGAAGGTTTTAACAAAGAAGATCCTTAAAGTTAGTTGGAAAAGTGCTTACATGATACATGCCTGGTTGAAGCTTGTATATGCATGCCTAGTTCCTGTAATGGCAACAGTAGCAACCATTGTCATCACCATGGGCGTCAATCCTGGGGGGGGGGACGGGGGGACACGTCCCCCCCACATTTCGATGGGTGGGGGACACAATATCAAATGTCCCCCCCCCCCACACTTCGTAAAGAGTAGTGTCGTGGCTCTATTTGACTGGCTTTTTGAGTGGCATGTAGGTTTGTTGAACGTGTCTCGATGCAGATTTTGAATGCAGATTTTGTCAGGGAAATCTGGTTTAATGAAAAATTTCGGCGCGCTTCGCGCGCATGTGTCACAGTTTGCACGCCATCTCATGACCATTAAAAAGGTGATTATACAAGGAACTATTCTGATCACAACACTTTCCGAAAACAGAGATACATCTGCAAACATCTGTATAGGGGCCCCTCATCAATATGGGATCCTTCAATCTAGCTTCCCTTCTTGAGATATCGTGTTAAAAAGCAAAGTGTCACAAACTCACACGTACATCCACACACACACACATGCACACATAGGCTACACACACACACACACGCCATCATGGCATAGGATTCTCTTTCATCGAAACCAAAAGACTTTTAGAAACCAATACTTCAATGGTACGTTGTTATGCTTATAGGCGTAGGAAGCTGTTCGAGATTGAGGGGGGAGTCTGAACTTTGTTTCGGAGAGCCGTCTTTTTTTTGGGGGGGGGGCCCTACCCTTAAGAAATTTTTTGAGTATTTGGGGGTCTTTACATGCAATTTGATGCAACAAATTGGGTGAATTTTAAGAAAAATTACTGCAAAGTTTGACATTTTTACACAGGCAACAAATAAGGGGTTTTTATCTTTGGATTGAGGGGAGCGAAAGCATACTTCACATCATACCTCCAAATTTTTGACTGGGGGGCTAAAGCCCCCAAGCCTCCCGCTTCCTAGGCCTATGGTTATGCTGTATTCCATTTTCGGAATGACAACTCGTTTTTTCGGAATAAAAACGTGTATTTTATTTTCGGAATGAAACTTGTTTTCGGAATGAAAGCGTGTATTTTATTTTCGGAATGAAAACGTGTATTTTACTTTTCGGAATGAAAACGTGTCGGATTGAAAACTTGTTTCTTCGGAATGAAAACTTGTATTTTATTTTCGGAATGAAAACGTGTCGGAATGAAAACTCGTTTTTCGGAATGAAAACGGGTATTTTATTTTCGGAATGAAAACTCGTTTTTTCGGAATGGAAGCGTGTATTTTATTTTTCGGAATGAAAACGCGTATTTCATTTTCGGAATGAAAACGTGTCGGACTGAAAACTTGTCGGACTGAAGACGTGTCGGACTGATGGGTGCACCCCAAAAAAAGTCATGCTCAAATTTGAACCGTGGGCTGGTGGGTCACCAAACCAGTATCTTGTCATGCACTTGCCTAGATCTGGTTCAGTCTGACTTGCAAGGATGCTTCACGAGAATTAAGCCAACCTGGTTCAGTCTTAAACCGAATGCAGTCAACTCTTCGCTCCTCGGACACCGGTCGGTTCAACTTTGAACCACTGTTGTAAGTGTGTATCCGCAGTACTAGGCTGATAATACCTGTACTTCACTGACAATTGCCTGCATGGAAACACATAAGTTATAACACAGCTGCATGCCGTATTGAACCCGTTAAAAATATTAGATTTCCGACCCCCAAAAATGGACTTTGTGGGGTAGGATTATATGTCACTTTCTAACGCCCGATGCTATCTCCATCGCCGAGCCAATTAATATCTCTTTCCAACAAGCTGTATCACATGTCATGATCTGGACAATGGCAACGTCCAACCTTGGGGCAATTGGTGTAATAGAGAAGGGGAAAGAGGTTTTTAGTAGTTTTAAGGAGACCAATACCTCATGTGTACGTTTTGCTTGCACCTGTTCGACTTTACAGAGAAACTTTTTTGATTTAGGGACAGACCGTATGTTTAGCTTACAGGTGTGTACGTGCTTCCAAATAGCCTATTATTGGCTAAAGTTTGGGATATCTCTCAGATCGCCCATTTTGCTTCGATATTTTTTGTCATCACAGTTTTATATTTCACTTTGTGCGTCTTAAGACAGACTTCAAAGACGACGTGGAAGACAATCATTCCGCAAGCAGCCAACGGCGGCGATTTATCTCAATATTTGGGAGATATGACCCCATTTTCAAATAATTTACTCTTTGAAAAATCAAAGTCAATGGGTGATTTCTCATATATGGGGGGGGGGGGACATGTCCCCCTGTCGCCCGGGATCGCCGTCCATGCATGTAGCTACATATGGGTATGATAAATCCATTCAGTGTATTAATCCCATTGTCCATCCCCTAATGGGATGTAAAGCAATTGTTAGGCACCGTCATGGGTTACAGTAATAGTAAGAAATGTTTTTGTTGTGTAAGGTTCTCTGACATAGGCCTAGGTTGTATGGAATAGTCAATGTGATTTTGTCAAGTGGGGAGAGAATGGAGTGGTGATGTGGGGGGCGTTATCGGCCCTGGAGGCATTTTCGCAACTCAGGGGCGATGAGCGCTAAGGGGGACCGTTTTGAGGAGGGAGACCGTTTTGAAAAGAATGAGTTTCTAAATAAAACCGGGTTCTTTCAAAGTTTCACAAGGTTTCCTCCTGCTGAGCTCTCAAATCGCATAAATTAGGAGATAAAATGAAGTCAACAATTTGAGTAGGTCTAACATTCCTATCTCAGGTACACTACAAAGTTTGTGAATTATTCTCACTGCCAGATGCCAAGGAAATCGCAACTTACAGTATTTAATTTCACAAATTTCCCGGCAAAGACCCTCATATTTCCCTTTAGTGGCAGCGAAAGCGGTGGGCAAGCTGGTCAAGGCTAAAATTTATTGTGCCACTTTTACCGGCCTAGAATTTAGCTTTTTTCTGTATTTTGTACTTACCTGTATTTTTTTACACATGACATACTGACAGAAGTGACAATGGTAGATAACTGTAACGTAGTAGATATCTTTTGCAATGTACTATGAATTAAAACGTTAAAAAGTTTTCAAAGATGCAATTTTTCGGTGCCCCAATTTCGGCTTTGTCATTATTGCTACCTGTGAAACAGCTTGAGTGGCATAAGTCTTTCAAGCCCCATACAACCCATACCATGATTCTTCCTCCCGCAGACAAGAAAAGCCCTTTGCAACGTCAAGGGTGTTTCTGTTAGTAACTACTGAAATAAAAACGGATTTTTGTAATCTCTTTAGTGTGCATTTAAGCTTAAAAGGTAATCGGAAGATAGTGAAAATTTGACTTCTAGAGCTTCATCATGAGTCAAAAATTTCGTAAATATACCCCAAAACTTCCGAGGGCTTCGCCTCCTGGTCCCCCACTGGGGCGTTTCCCCTGGGCCCCATTAGGGGCCCCTAGGGGTCCACTCTCAAAAGCGCTTCTCCGACCCTGACATCTATCAACCGCGGGTTATATGCATTCGCTATCACAAAATGGAGTCAGCCTTTTAGTCCAGCACCGCTGTTTTGCTACCTTGGGTCGGACCCACACGTTAAAACGATGCATTTGTAGGCCTACCCTTTCTTTTCAACATGTTTTATTTTATAGGTGTCGTTTCATTATGCATTACTATGTTACTGATTGGGAAGGGGGCGTTTGCCCATCCCCATTCGGTGAAAGGGGGAGATGAGCTGAAAAAGGTTGGGAACCACCGAACCACTGCGCTAGAGGATGTATCCTATCAAAATAGTTACGTAAAATAAGAACTCCAGAGTTTTAATGTTACATAAAAGTAACGAAGAAATTGCCATTTTCGTGTAACTGCTCGAAAAAAGGATAATATCTGCAATACTTTTGTGTAATTTTACTTTATTTATAGAAGATATGAGTAAATGTTTACAGCAATATTGTGTACATTTTTACTTAAAGGAAAATATTGATATTGCAATATGATGAAAGTAGCTATAATGACTGTAACACCATTTAGCTTCACCAATAAACTCGCGATATCTTTATATCTCCAAAACATAATCCATCAAAAGAGTTACCAGTGTTGCATAATTTGATATTTTGAAAGTTTGGGCCACCTTATTTCTTGAAACAAAAGTTGTAATATTGCCTTAGTTTGAATTACCCATCATTTAGTATCTATAAATCCTGGTTTTAAAGATTCGAAAGTTCTATAGGCCTATATCAGAAACGCAATATTTCCCTTCAAAAGTTTCGGAGTTCTTATTTTAATTCCACTTTAAAGCGTATTTTGTGAGGGATAGATATTTATGACAATGTAAGTACCACGCTTCCAGCAAGTGGCAAACTTATTTGACCAACTGTGTATTAAATGGAATGGTATTGTCGGATAATATTTAGTACATAGCAGGGCTGTAACACCCGAGTCCGGACTCGGACTCAATTCCGGACTCGAGTCCGGGTTTTCCTGGACTCGGAATTGGCCCGGAATGGGAGGTCCTGGAATCGGAATTGGCCCGGATTGGGCTGCAACTGGACTCGGAATCGGAGCCGAGTCCACTTAAATGAAAATTTGATGCCTCCCTAGCATATTAGCTCATATTTACCACTGGGCTATCAGCCTATTGTCTGGGAAAAGTGCCCTTGGGGATGTTTGCAACAGTGGGGGCATGGGAGTTGTTTATTGAGAGTCAGCTGTGGTTGAAACTTATCCAGGTTGGAATTTTGTTTGTGGGGCAAGGGCTTTTTCTTGGAGAAAGGATTTGCTAAGGCCCGGGGCTCTAGGTTAGCCAGGGGTACATGGTGAATTAATTGGTCTGGTCTTGTAACCGATGAACTATTCAAGAATGTATGAAATAAAGAAGAGAAGGTTTTAACAAAGAAGGTCCTTAAAGTTAGTTGGAAAAGTGCTACATGATACATGCCTGGTTGAAGCTTGTATATGCATGCCTAGTTCCTGTAATGGCAACAGTAGCAACCATTGTCATCACCATGGGCGTCAATCCTGGGGGGGGGGGGACGGGGGGACACGTCCCCCCCACATTTCGATGGGTGGGGGACACAATATCAAATGTCCCCCCCCCCACACTTCGTAAAGAGTAGTGTCGTGGCTCTATTTGACTGGCTTTTTGAGTGGCATGTAGGTTTGTTGAACGTGTCTCGATGCAGATTTTGAATGCAGATTTTGTCAGGGAAATCTGGTTTAATGAAAAATTTCGGCGCGCTTCGCGCGCATGTGTCACAGTTTGCACGCCATCTCATGACCATTAAAAAGGTGATTATACAAGGAACTATTCTGATCACAACACTTTCCGAAAACAGAGATACATCTGCAAACATCTGTATAGGGGCCCCTCATCAATATGGGATCCTTCAATCTAATTTGTAAGCATGATGTGGAAGGTCGAAACTTTAAAGCACGTTGTTGCCCTTATACATTTTTTAAAAACTTTTACCGAGCGCTTCACGCGAAGCCATTATCGGTATGGATGGTGATTGCTAAAACACTTACGAAGAAAAAGCTGAAACGCGCTTGTTAGTCCTTCACACCTTTTGCTACACTATCAGGGAGGTCTAACATCACCTTACTGCGCCTATTCTCTCCCTCCTGCCTATTCTTCATTGCTGGAAGCTGTTCGTCTGGATTTTCGTTCAAAATTAGTAAAAATACGGTAGATGTAAAGTGCTTAGCATCATAATCTATATTACCATTTGGATGTCAGGTAATATGCATTACGCCATTGCCCCATTTATATAATTGATCCAGAGCTTCCAGGAGGTCCTATACAGGTATTTGCCAGCCTTAGATGCTCTTTTATAATGCGCAATGAAGGAAAGGAAAATTTTCATAATAGTCCAAGAAAGTTTCTGTTAATTCAACGCAGGTATTTTTGCGGAAAAACTGCAAAAAAAGTAGCCAAAGGAGGGGCTTCAGGAAGGTTGTTGAAAACGTATTCGATCAGTTCCAAAAATAAACCAAAGATAGTACCATTTTGCATCTAAGCAACCTTAAATTTACGAAAATTTCTCAAAGGGGAGGGGTGTCCCCCTCCCCTTCCACCCCTCCCCCAGGACGTCACCTTTTTGTAGTGACAATGGAAGGATCACCACAGTTGCATACAAAACGCAGAGCGCATAAAAACAAAGTGGAATTTACACGCCGCCACTCTGTTGGAAACACATCCAGCCAGTCCGATCTGGGGCCTTAAAAACATATGACCCTAGCTACCGGCGTGGTTAGGGTCCATGATCTCTGACAATGATCAACACTGCGGAGCGTGGTTTCAGCTATTTTTGGACATGATTAAAGTAACATCTTGAAGTAATTCCCTGGATTCCATGTATTTCAACTAGCAGATCATCTATGATGGTCATGTTAACTTTGGAATCATTGGCGTAGACAAAGGGGAGGCAGGGGGTCATGCCCCCCATCGAACTCTGAAAAAAATTTGTTAATGGAACACAAAAATTGGCTTCAAGTGATGCTAAATGTTGCACCAGATTGCATCTGAGGGTACTTAAATATTCAAAAATTTCTCAAAGGGGAGGGGGACACCTCCTCCCCTTAGACCCCTCCCCCAGGCCGGCGATCAGGCCCCGCAGTTGGCCCCCTCCAAACAAGAATCCTGGCTACGCCAGTCTTTGGAATCCTAACTCTTATTAGAATTGGACAACGTCAGTCATCACAAAAAGAGGGACAAAGGTGAAGGGCCTATAGAAAGACACGCCCTTTTCAAAAAAAAGGGCTTGATAATTGGAAGCTGTTATGTGATTCAGCATACTTGTAGAATGATAAATTATTTGCCAGCAATATGTGTGTATTTGATTTCTATATATGGTTATTCCTACAAAATATTTCACAAAATACATAATAATATGTCTCCTTATGCATACTAAATACCATATAAAGTATGCACCAAATCACATATTTTCACATTTAAAAACCACACAAAAGCTTCTCACCGTGGGAGGAGGACACCCCCCTCGCACACCCTCCCCCATTGCGCCCAAGCGCGCTCGGGCTCGGTCGCTTCGCTCCCTCGCAGAATCTACCACTTCACCCCCCGGACAAATTTCTGACTACGCGCCTGGTCATGTGTGTCCCCCCACACTTCAATACGGATTGACGCCCCTGGTCATCACCCAGCTACAGAAATCCTTTGATTGAAGAACTGACATGACATCCTTTCAGGTTATTTAACTTACACTGATTTATCTATTCAAGCAGTGACCACCAGCCCGCAAGGTGTGAATTTATACAAAAAAGTGAAGGTTACTGTTGGGCAGGCCGGGGTTGGGCTGAGTCAAGTCCACCTGTCCCAAGTCTGAATCGATGGTCAGAATCCGAGTCAAGCAGAGTCCAGAAGGCCTCCAGACCAAGCTGTGTCCGAGTCAAACCAGGATCCGAGTCAGAGTCTGGCAGCATTTTTGAACATCTCTTTTGATGGGGTGTATGTACAGGTAGTGGGGTGGGGGTGCTCATCACTGCCCTCTAACTGACTATAGCTGAGACCTATAGTGTTTACTTACAACTCAAAAGCAGTCTGAGAATGTGCAACAAACTATCAGTGCTTATGCCAGGACTGCCTGAGGGGGTGGGGTGCCCAAAAGTGGGGGGAAGGGGGAAGCAATTACCTGAAACCTGACAATGGGGAGAGTTGTGTAAGCACGTACATCAAATATAAATAATACAAGCATCACCTACGGCTTGATTTTTGGCCTTCAGAGGTAAATTTTTATCAATGTCATGGTAAAGTGAAAGGGCTTGAAGGCCAAAGTGCATGCAGGCCCCAGTGTCTCTGGTTATATTCCACGGCTGCGTCGACTGGTTGGTGATCTCTCTACGTGGCCTAGGCCTATACTACCTAAACGTCATTGTTGAACCCTAAACTTTTTTAACGGGATCTCCTAAACTAAACTGAACTAGACTTAGGCTAGGCTACCTAAGTTAGGCTAATACTGGAATACTAAATCTAACGTTACACCGTTGATTACCGACGAACAGAAGTTAGTCCTCTAACTGGAACAGGAATTCAATTTGGTTCAGGAACATCACAGGAAGCGACCGTCTCAATTTGGTTTAGCTTACCAGGGTTGATTAATCGGACGAAGGAAGTTACCGTAGCCGGATCCGTTTCTGTTTCTGTGGGGCCAATTTGTGAGTTCTGTTGGACTGTGTGGTATGTCAAAACAAAGGTTTTTGATCTTGAATTCAACACACGCCGGGCAATGACAATTGGGAACGATGTTCGCTACAAAATATTTGTTCAGTTTGCTGTAGTTACGGAGTTTTAATCTGAAATTTCTATAATTTTGTTTTGTCTGTAAATGATGACGTCCTGTGACTGGATTTATCCCAAGACTTAAAAATTGAATGTCAATTGAACGATGAAACTGATGGTTGTAAGCTGCGTAAATACTGGACGAGGAAAATTGAAGTACGTTGGACGACCTTAAAATCGATGCGGTAAGCAGTTCTTCGTTAAATAAGATACATCCTGCCAATCGTAAAAGGGCGGTGACATCCGTGTGTGGCGGTAATTTGTAAGAGTTAGGATTATTTGCAAGTTCCAATAAAATGCGAAATGATGGGATTGGGTCGTCGACTGGAAAGTATAAGTGTTCTCTCAGGAAAAAGTATTGAAAGTTTTGTGATTTCGGGTTGAAAGAGTTACGCAAATTTCATTATTAATTGTGAGTTCCATTAAAAATTTTGCTTGTTAGTTTGATGGAGTCAGTGTTGCGGTCCGAAGAGCTCGCTGCCACCAAACTTTACAAAGTCCGAGCGGAAAAATATCGACAAGAAAATCCAGAAAAATGGAGAGAAACGTTCCTTGAAGGTTCACAATATTTTATGGGTTCTTTTGGATAACAAACTCGAACAGAATACAGGAATACAAGGTGATCGGGGAACAAATTTTATGAGAGAGTCCTAAATACGGGTCTGGTTGAGCTGATGTCTAAAATCAAACTGATTACAAATCTTACTTCGGGCTCCGACGCTCAGAAATCTTGAGAGCCCGCCAAAAGCTTAATACATACTGATTGGCTAAAGCAATAACGTCATACGCATAAATTATAATAACACTCTGTGAATGGTTAGATCATACATGAGATCACGCAATGTCAGCGCACAGCTGGCGTGCGCGTCTTTCCAAGCATTCTATCTCAACAACACTCTGACAGCTCTCTGACGCGTGATTAACTTGGCAAGGAGCCAAGCCTAGGCAGCGAGAAGTCTGACGATCCTGACCTTGAGCGTGACCTTCAGCTCATAGTGCAAATAGCATACAACACAACCCAATTCGTAATTAGTGTAATAGCAGAACACATACAGAAAATATTTAAGTTTGAAGAACAACTAATAATACGTCTCACATAAGATTCACCCTTAATGAGAAATGTCCTCATTTCTACTTCATAAACTATAAACTTCAACAACAAATTCGAAATATGTCTTCGTGAAAACATCCAATATGATAATTCAAACACTTTTCAACAAGAAAATATATGTAAAATTTGAATACATACAAGCATTTGGCCAAAAAATGGAGAAATACAATCTCTACCTGTCACTCGCCTTAAGTCAATGCTCTAATATCTACTGAAAATGTATCATGTCCCTTCAGAATGTAGGCTTTCAGTAGAGACCAAACTACCTATACAGTTGTCAAAACTTCATTTGGATATTGTAATTTAAGTGAAGATACTGTACACTTTTATACCCTCTAAAGTTGTGTGAGCCTCAAAATCCTTAAGTTAATAGCCTACCAAGGAGTACACCTTTGTTTACCCTTAGCTAAAAAAAGAAAAAAATATGATGAAAAATTTACCATGTACCAACCATTTTCAGCTCAAAGGTCACACCACTCTGCAGAAGCCATATCGTATACTCATTCTACAATCTTATATGCAAGTTTCGTTCTATACATTTCAATAAGAACCATCCTTGGTATACATGCTGAGTTAACCTGCCATCACACAAAAGCTTTTTCTCACTTAAAGTACCACTGTATTAAATCCCAAAAAGTTAAACTGAAAGCATAACTGCCACACGATAAAAACAACAACACTATCCTCTACCATAATAAGCTTGTACTTAAATTAGAACAGAGGACCGAGATGAAGAGGATCAGGGCTCACTTAGCATTACCATGGCTGATCAGACCATGGCTGTCACACCACAACCGTGACACAAGAGTACTCCTATCTGTACTTCTGCCGCAGCAGACCCTTTTGCCTTCAATCTCGACACAAAATTACCAGATTAGGGGATAAACGCCACCTCTCCTACCGCCGTTTTGAGATTCGGTTTAATGATAGGAGTGCAGTTAATCCCAACATAAAGGAATAATAAATTACAAAACTGCCACAAACAGTGAATAAATTGAGGTGCACCTGCAATTAGATAAATACACCAGTACTCCAGTAAAAATCAACATCCGCTGTAATAACATGACAACGCAAGCATGAACAACCATTACTTTACACCAGGCAACAATCCTGTACCTTCTGCTTTCTTTGTACACCAAAGTTTCCATTTACAGTTAATGGGACTACCTTACATCCTATGATGTAATCCTTGGGCAATGCAATTAAAGATACATGTATATAGATATACAAATGTACCCGCATGTATATGGCACAAGTATAAAACACGTCATAGATCATGTTTATGAAATTGCATAAACATAATATAAATGAAAGTTTTAACCAAGGAAAAGCCCTGGGGAGAAAAAGGAAGGGGGCCAACCCCAACCAACTTCCCCAAGATACATGTACACACACAATACCAATTAAATAAAAAAATAAAAAAATAAATGAATTGAACTCAATTATGAAGGACGGAGCAAAATAATTAATAATGGAGCTGCCTCAGAGGGAGAAGGAAGGAGGCCCCAATTCCAACCAAGTCCCCCCTGGAGGCGGTAGGATGAAAACTACAAAAAAAAAAAAAAAAATTAGAAATCACTGCATTAGGCTAGGTGGTAGCTAGAGAGGAGAGGACAGGAGGGCCCCAATCTCCTGCCCCCATCCCCAGCCAAAGACATCCATAAACTCTGGCTAGGATATACAACCTCGATCGCTCAATTTAAGCAAAACGTAATATTGACAAAAGAAATAGAAAACAACAAATATCATAATCAACTTCACACAATGAAATCAATGGATCTCAAATAGACCACAGATTTTGCCTGTTGATTAGACTCATGATTGGGGACAAATACACCTCATACATCACTATATGTCAAAAACTCAGGCAACGGAGGTTCACCAATCACGTCCCTGGTCAGACTTGTAACATTTAATTAAGGAAAAAGAATTGTCCACATAAATTAACTAAAGCCTGGGTGATTCTCACCACTGATAGAGAGTTAAAATTTGCTAGACGATTGGTCTTCCTTAGAATAAATAACGGAATTAACAAATTACTATGTTACTTACAGTTACTTAAATATCCAACTCATAGTCATTGAGGTTACTTGGTAGTTTTACCTTTCTTCCTACCCTTGTCACCTTGTTGTCTTTACTAACATTTGTGGTGGGAGCCTGTGGCTCTGACTGATCCTCAGGAATTTCCATCTGAAGATTCAACCTCGGGACTTGTACCTGCATAGGAATGTTTACATTACCATCCCCACCTTCACCCAAGTTATAGGGTGAGCAAAAGGGCTTCAACCTATTAAAGTGAAGTATCTTAGCAGGTTTATTCAAGTTGCTCAAATCTTGCAACTGATACGTCGTACCATTATTCATCACTCTGGATACCCTAAATGGACCATTCCAACGGGCTGCAAGCTTATCTCTCTGTTTAGCAGGATCATCTATCCAAACTAAGTCACCAATAGTGTATGGCTGAAACCTACTTTTGGAGTTAAAGTAATCAGCCTGTCTTGCTTGACATTTGACAAGTTCCTGACCTACAAGATAACTTGCATGCTTCATACGCTTTGTGACTTCATCTACAAAATCATCATATGAAGTGGGAACTGAATGGGAATTAGCAATACCACCAAACATGGTTTCAATTGGCATTCGTGCTTCCCATGAGCTAAGAAGAATGGTGAGTATCCCGTGCTTGAGTGTACACTAGTATTATATGAGAATGCAATGTGGCTAAGCATCTTGTCCCATTGACCACCAACGGTGAATAATCTCTTACTCAGTTCATTCTTCAAAGTTCGATTAAACCTTTCCACCTGACCATCACATTGGGGATGATAGGGACTGGTTCTAGTCTTAACAATTCCCATGAGCTTACACAATTTCCTCATTAGATGAGACTCGAATTGACTACCTTGATTTGCAAAATCTGTGGGATACCATGTTCACAAAAATAATTGTCAAATAGACATTGCGCCACTGTCTCAGAAGTTTGGTTAGGCATAGCATACAAGTTAATATATTTGGTAAAGTAATCTGTCACTACCAAGACATATCCATTACCACTGGAAAAACACGGTAATTCTGTAATATCAGCAGCCACTCTTTCAAAAGGCTTACTAGTCACCATAGGCTGCAAAGGAGCTCTAAATGGTGGATTAGGTTGTCTTTTAGCTTCACATTCATATTTAACCTCACTAAATGGTGGTTTTTCACCCAGTTCACACCATTCAAACACAGTAAATATATCCAAGTCTTGTCTTTGATGCCACAACACATCTTGTGTGCTAATGTCACTACAAATATTATTTTGCATGCTCAAATTTGGCATCGTAAATAGTTGCTCAGAGCATTCATATGGATTGATACCCACACTAAAAATACTATTCAGTTAATGCTAATGCTCTGACATTCTGAGCCTAAAGCTTTCATCGGGTCGGCAACCTTACTCTCATGCTGTTTTACGTCATCTTGTCTTAATTCTGGGAAGCGAGAAAGGGCATCTGCATTCAAATGCTTCTTTCCCTCCTTATAGATTATTTCCCAATCGAGAGGGTCTAATTCAGTCATCCACCTAGCCCTTCGACCTGTACCGTCATTCTCTAAGGATAAGGTCCTGAGACCCTTTAAAGGCTTGTGGTCTGTTATGATCAGGAAATGACTTGAACACAGGTAGTGTTTAAAATGTCTAATGGACCAAACTATAGCCCATAATTCTCGGTCAAATGTAGACCATCTCTGTTGACTCTGGGTTAAAGTGCTGCTAGCATATGCTATCACTCTTTCCTTACCATCCTGCACTTGTGCCAGGACTGGACCTATGGCCGACTGAGAAGCATCAGTGTAGAGTTTGAACTCTGAGTCGAAATTAGGAAATGCCATTACAGGTGGGTTGATCAACACCTGCTTAAAATATTGGAAAGATTCCTCACATTGTTCATTCCAATTAAAAGGAACATCTTTCTTTGTAAGTTCATGTAAGGGTGCTGCCTTTCTTGCAAAATTCTTTACAAACCTACGATAATAAGAACTCAAACCCCAAAGTGACCTAACCTCCGTAACACTTCTAGGGGTTGGCCAATGGAGAATTTTTTCACGTTCTTAGGATCAGGTTTGATACCATCTTTGGATACCACATGACCTAGGAATGTCACTTGATTCTGAAAGAAATGACACTTACTTGGCTTAAGCTTAAGGTTTGCCTTGCGCAATCTTGTGAACACATTCCTTAAATTGTTCATTTTGTCTTGAAAATCCTTTCCAAAAACCACTATGTCATCAATGTAGACCAGAGCCTTTGACCAATGCAGACCATGTAATACTACTTCCGTTAATCTTTGAAATGTCGAAGATGAATTTGTAAGGCCCATAGGCATAACCTTAAATTGGTACAAACTATCGCCAGTGGTGAAGGCAGTTTTCTCTTTGTCTTCAGGACTCATTTCTACTTGCCAGAACCCACTGGATAAATCCAGGGTACTAAACATTGTGTTGCCTGACAGAGCATCTATGGTATCATCTGTTCTAGGCAAGGGGTGAGAATCCTTTATTGTCGCACTGTTCAGTTTTCTGTAATCTACACAAAACCTGTATGTACCATCTTTCTTTTTGACCATCACAATCGGAGAGGACCAGGGGCTAAAACTCTCCTCAATAAGGCCATTGTCCAGCAGGTTGTCACACTGCTTTTGAATTTCCTCCCTGATTTTTGGGCTAGATCTATGTGCTCGTTGTTTTAGGGGGGGGGGTATCTCCAGTCTTAATGGCATGGTAGACTACATCTGTTCTACCAAAATCAGTATTATTCTTGCTAAAGATATCACTGAACTCCTCTAGCAAGGCTTTTGCTTCATGGACTTCATCTGTTGTAAGATCAGTTTCAGACAGATCAAATTGTAAGGGATTGTCATCACCTTTAGCAGGGTAGGGAGGCTCTACCTCAGGTTCACCATCATCGACCAATGAGTATAAGTCTTCAGGGTCACCTGTGATTACATAACCATGACCCAACCTGGTCCCTTCTGGCAAGTGATTATTAGAATCTGATACATTCATTACTAATACACATGCTTTTACATTTCTTACTGTAGTAATAACCCTAGCGGGTGTAACTCCAATGCACTCCTTAAGATCCAGAGGCTCAAATATAACGTCAATATTCTCAGGTAAATTCTCATCAAGTGCTACTGGAATAATGCATTCTGAATTCGGACAAATGTCCATTCACTTGTTAACAAACATATTACAAACACCAGGAATAGCCTTGGCTTTAGAAATGAAAGGAATTTCCTCACCGTTCTGGAAAACAACCTGTTTACTTCCTATACTCACACTAATATTGAATTCAGCCGTAAAATTGCATCCAATAATTAATTTCTGACGCATACCCTTAACAACCAGAAATTTTCCCAAATATGAACTTTGCCTATGGATAGGTTGAGTTCTACAAAACCAGTCACAGGTAAAATATCACCTGTGGGGGAATATACTGTCAAATGAGTTTCTACAAGAGGTATCACTTTAAGAGCTGTATGACTCTGACGAAAATCATCATCAATTACAGAGACTGTTGCACCTGTGTCCACTAATGCATTAGCAGCTACCCCATTCACATTTACTTTAATATAGGGCAGTGCTTTACCACTTGTCAAAATTGAGTTAGTACTCGCCACATTTTCATTTAAGGGGACAACTTTAATTCTAGCTGATGAATGTCCCACATCACCAGCTACATCTCGTTTAAATCAGCCCCTACATTAGTAGACTGGGGGGGTTTTCTCCTCAAAACTAACCCTCCTAGGACTGCTATTGCGTCCACTAGGTGTACTGTCCCTGGACCTGAACCCTCTGGGGTTGGGACTCGGAGACCGATATCTGTAATCTCTCATCGGAGATCTCCAACGTGACTCACCCCAATGCATATGACCACGTCCTGGGGAATCTGACTTCCAAAATCTGGGCTTACCCCTGTCGTCATTGGAGACTGACGGACTACGCCCACGATTGTATTCATTAGGCCTAGGCCCGTACCTAAGTGGACTACGACCTCTGTTGTAGTTCTGATAACTGACAGACTCTTTCACAAGCTTTGTTAAATTCTTAACTTGTTCTGCCAACTCTGCTAAACCATCAGCACATGCATTGTCCTCCTTCAAGGTCATTGAAGTGACCGTACCAGGTGTCGAGGCACGCTCAACATACGAAGGACGCCCAAATTGACTACCAACAGGATAATAATGGGAAGGGGGAATAAAATATTTGGTGAAGGACCATGTAATTTGCTTGCCTCCATGGCCCGTTCCACTTGCATAGCGATTCCCATAGCATCTGCTAGATTCCGTGCCCCATGCTCATGGCACTTCTGTACCAAATTAATGTATAAGCCCGCCAAAAATCTACGGTAGGTCTCCTCTTCTTTAGCTTTACTAATCTTTTAGTAATCGTTTAGTTTTAATCTAATCTTTACTAATCGTGTCAATTCTGCAGCATAAACTTCAAGGGCCTCCCCTGGATATCTTGGCCTAGCATTAACAAAGGACTGAAAATTTACTATGATCTGCCTTTGCCCAAAGACATCCTTCATCCTTTTCTTTGTAGCTGCATAATCAGCCTCTACCTCAGGGGGTAAACTTTCCCCAAAACTAAATGCCGCCCCACCCAGTCGGGATGGTAAGAGCTTGGCTAGGTCTGCACCTACACCATTGGGAGCAGCATCTAAAGCAACCTCCATTCTCCTACACCATTGCATAAAATCCTCAGTACCTGAGCCCAAAAAGTGTGGGGGTAATTCTACCTTAAAGCCTGATAATTGTGGTTGAGGTTGGGCCATGTTATTGTCACTTACAATATCTGATTCGCTATCAATATCAACATCAAGTTTTGAAGAATTGGCTCTAGTATGGTAATGATGGTTAAGCATGAAGTAAATTCAATGAACAGTTCAATAAATAGGCCTAGGCCTATATCGAAATGTGGCAAACAATAGTAAAAATAATATCACCAAACGATCTGCAATTGCAAAGTAGTCTACCCAGTATGAAGTACATCAACCCAAGGCTTGGTATTCGTAGTGGTCCTCTATGGCGTATCACGGTAGGCTGCTTGGTTAGGCTGTTGTGACGTCATGGACCTCTACTATAAGCAACACACGTTAGGCTGTCCTATACTAAGCCTAAGCTATGCTTTGATGACTAACGTTGGCTGCGTCGACTGGTTGGTGATCTCTCTACGTGGCCTAGGCCTATACTACCTAAACGTCATTGTTGAACCCTTAACTTTTTTAACGGGATCTCCTAAACTAAACTGAACTAGATTTAGGCTAGGCCACCTAAGTTAGGCTAATACTGGAATACTAAATCTAACGTTACACCGTTGATTACCGACGAACAGAAGTTAGTCCTCTAACTGGAACAGGAATTCAATTTGGTTCAGGAACATCACAGGAAGCGACCGTCTTAATTTGGTTTAGCTTACCAGGGTTGATTAATCGGACGAAGGAAGTTACCGTAGCCGGATCCGTTTCTGTTTCTGTGGGGCCAATTTGTGAGTTCTGTTGGACTGTGTGGTATGTCAAAACAAAGGTTTTTTTCTTGAATTCAACACACGCCGGGCAATGACAATTGGGAACGATGTTCGCTACAAAATATTTGTTCAGTTTGCTGCAGTTACGGAGTTTTAATCTGAAATTTCTATAATTTTGTTCTGTCTGTAAATGATGACGTCCTGTGACTGGATTTATCCCAAGACTTAAAAATTGAATGTCAATTGAACGATGAAACTGATGGTTGTAAGCTGCGTAAATACTGGACTAGGAAAATTGAAGTACGTTGGACGACCTTAAAATCGATGCGGTAAGCAGTTCTTCGTTAAATAAGATACATCCTGCCAATCGTAAAAGGGCGGTGACATCCGTGTGTGGCGGTAATTTGTAAGAGTTAGGATTATTTGCAAGTTCCAACAAAATGCAAAATGATGGGATTGGGTCGTCGACTGGAAAGTATAAGTGTTCTCTCAGGAAAAAGTATTGAAAGTTTTGTGATTTCGGGTTGAAAGAGTTACGCAAATTCCATTATTAATTGTGAGTTCCATTAAAAATTTTGCTTGTTAGTTTGATGGAGTCAGTGTTGCGGTCCGAAGAGCTCGCTGCCACCAAAGTTTACAAAGTCCGAGCGGAAAAATATCGACAAGAAAATCCAGAAAAATGGAGAGAAACGTTCCTTGAAGGTTCACAATATTTTATGGGTTCTTTTGGATAACAAACTCGAACAGAATACAGGAATACAAGGTGATCGGGGAACAAATTTTATGAGAGAGTCCTAAATACGGGTCTGGTTGAGCTGATGTCTAAAATCAAACTGATTACAAATCTTACTTCGGGCTCCGACGCTCAGAAATCTTGAGAGCCCGCCAAAAGCTTAATACATACTGATTGGCTAAAGTAATAACGTCATACGCATAAATTATAATAACACTCTGTGAATGGTTAGATCATACATGAGATCACGCAATGTCAGCGCACAGCTGGCGTGCGCGTCTTTCCAAGCATTCTATCTCAACAACACTCTGACAGCTCTCTGACGCGTGATTAACTTGGCAAGGAGCCAAGCCCAGGCAGCGAGAAGTCTGACGATCCTGACCTTGAGCGTGACCTTCAGCTCATAGTGCAAATAGCATACAACACAACCCAAGTCGTAATTAGTGTAATAGCAGAACACATACAGAAATTATTTAAGTTTGAAGAACAACTAATAATACGTCTCACACAGGCTTCATTGTATGGACACATTAGTCTACTAGTAAAGCTAATTGACAGGACAATGTTTGTCAATGCCCATGCAAAACCAGCTGCAGTCATGCATGTACAGTGCAGTGTATATGTATTGAACAAATGAGTCGTATACAGCACCCATAGTTGAGTTGCAGCTTGAACAGAATGATCACTGTTAGGCATAGGCCCAACAATATACCGTTCCTTATGCTGGCTGTTCTACAGTACATGTCTAGTATATATCAGCAGCTGGTCTTGTTGGCAAGTGGTTATGAGCATTCTTATGGCAAGTGTTAGATAGATTTAGGCTAACCCAAAAGTTTTTAAAAAGCTTCTTACTCGACATACTGTGTCTGCACCGTGTGTCGTCCATGGGGGAGATGAGTTGTTCATGCTGCAGTAGTATACATGATGATGAACTCATCAGAACTGACACTACCAGTCAATGAACTGTTTTCCCCAGGTAAGGCTAGAGTATACTATAGGTAGCAAGAAACGACTACGTAACTTAATGTAACGCTGAACTTTCTAGCAGAACTGGCACCGCATGTACAAATCTATAGTCTTGACTTACTACGTGTGCATTCTACTAATACTGTGTGTTACAATTACATACACTATGGTTAATACTTCTTCACATCGTGTAGGTCTATAGTGCAGCTGGGGTCAGATCTGAGGACTGCCTTTAATTGTAACCAAGATTTGTGATGTTGCATGGCAATATCACGTAGGCCTATAGGACCTATAGCCTACTCTCCCATTTGATCCTCATCCACCACCTGCCCTCAGGCCTCATATACCCTCATCAAATTATAGTACAAAAGTCCTTAAACTAAATTAAGTTTACTAAATTTAAGCTCCATTCATGTACATGACTGAGTTAGTACTGCTAAATTCATCTAAACATCAGCAGAAGCTAAGTAAGGCCTATGCTGTACCTTATAGACTGTTTACATCTGATCTAGTTAAAATTTACAAATGCAAGAATTACCCCCTTTGTAGCAGTTTAATACTAAGCCTTCCTTAGTCTACACAGTACAGCCTTTTTGTAAAATTTGCTAAAGAGGCAGGATGCAAAAAAGTATCACCTCCTTCAGAGCCCATAATAACTGTATGGTTTGAATAGAAGGATTTAGGAGATTCATTGACAATTTACTGCAAGGCACGGCACAGACCTATGTTCATTGTTTGCATTATGCAAGGTGTGTAACAATCAATAGGCACATATTGTACCAGTGAATGGATTAGGCTCAATTAATTACTGTAGTTTGTATTTTCCTTGAATCTTCCAGTGTTCTGGAGATTTGTATAGTCTCCTCTTAAACTCTCAGACCATGCAAATCTGACTGCTTTTGTTGTAAAAACTGTTAATTGGCTTTGAATGTACTGTATTAAATAGATAGGTATAAGCTGCTCCAACATATCCTTGGTTGATACAACAAGCCCTTAGTTCCATGTTGATTATATAAGATATTCAAGCATTGCATGACCTTCATCCTTTAGGATGACAAGGTGGGAAGTCCAGTCACACAAAATGGTAGCGAATTAGCTATATGTTTATAGGCATCAGAAAACAATCAATAGGCCTACTAATTTGCCAAGAATACAAGTAGGTATTGTGTAGTTGAAATCAAGTAGTGTAACAGGTAAGTATGAAAAGTTGTACTTTACTTCCTACCATAGGGATGATGACGTGTCAGTACAGGCATCAGCAGGTGCAATCGTAAGGATGTAGGGACATATTTTGAGGGGTAGGGATGGGGGTGGGGATATAATATATAGATATAATTTGCAGCTGGGCTTTAATATGTTTTAAGCTAACATTTCTGGGATATCTATGTCCCCATTACTAGCCTTTATGAAATTTTTCAGTTGAGGGGCTAGGAAAAATTGGGGGGTGCCCCCCCAAAGAAGGGCACCTGCATGACTACTATAGACATTGCAGTGGTTGATGCTTTTTACAACTTTGTACATATTCCAGATACTGTATGTGATACTCATATAGATTGGCTGCCAAACTCATTATAGTACACCTTTATTAAGTTAAGCTAGTACTCATGATAATAGCTGCTGGTGCCTATAATTATGACCATGCATGTACCTGCACCCATACCACCTGGTCAGATCCTGTATACCCATGCTCATTAAATTTCTTCAAGTTTGAGCTTTTATACCCACACTTGGGTATGAAAGTTTCTCTTAACCTGGTATCCATACTCATGTTGTGGTACCCCTAGTCTGTGCTCAAGTTCATGACCCGGGACTTGCAATTGCACCCATACCAGCCTTTCAGGACCTGGCATACATACCATACCCAAACTCAAAACCACACTCGTTACCAGTACCCGTGTCCGGACCCATGACCTGTTACCCATACCTGTACCGGCCCCCACCCGTACTCATGGCCCGGTTCCCTTTCCCATACCCATGACTTGGTACCTGTACCCATACTCATGACCAGCTGGTACCTGTACCTGTACTCATGCTCCTGTATTCAAAGGATTTTACTGCACATTTACTTATGGGATGGACTCGGACTCGGCTCGGACTCGGATCCACTGGACTCGGACTCGGCTTGGACTCGGGGGGGGGGGTACCGGACTCGGAATTGGCCCGGAATTGAGGTCACTGGAATCGGAATTGGCTCGGACTCGGATTAGGTGGACTCGATTACAGCCCTGGTACATAGCCTACTGTCTGTTTCTCAGTAGGTCATTCATTAGGTCACCAGTTTGCCAAGGTAAGAGTAATATCTGCAAATGTAATGTGTGAAGAGGGTTGCTAGACAATGTTCGGTGAGAAGATGTTGTTATCTGAGAGAGTTAGAGAGAGTCCGGGGAATGTGAAAAATGTGTACACTGCACAAGGGCTATGTTGGAGGATTGTAATGGAAACACAGCACTGTTCAAGGGCTAGGTCACTACGGCTACTTTCACCCAGAGCCCTGGCGGAAGCTCCTGACCAGAAGACGACGGCTATTAATTTTCTAGACGGTGAGTGCGAGACAACCCCCCACCCCCTCAAGTATACCCGAGTTCTGCAGGGCATAGGCCTGAGCTAATTTCGGTAATTTTCATGCTGCGATGTGTCATAACTAAGTATTCATTTCTCTCTTGGCTACAAACGTAAACATTGTATTATCTAGGTTCATCAATGCCTAGCCTACATAGTCTAGTGTAACAATGTGCCTGTAACCTACTTGCAATTTTTTTGTCATGGCAAATTTGCGTACTACAGATTTCCTTTTCAACCACTTCTATGGCGATGTCATTAACTCAAACTTAGCGAGAGCCCATTATTTTGCCTTTTCAGATTATTTAGAGGCACATAACCTGCAAAATCCCGCAGACGACTCTCAGCTCCAGGCTATCGGTGCCATTTTTGAGCATGGGGCCTACTTTTCATGGTACAACTCGCATATGGATCGAAGGCAAGGTTTTCAAGATCTTTCAAATTTAAGGGCTTCTTTTCTTGACAGATTTAGCGAATCTTCCTCGCATACCTTAAACAGGCAATTTTCAGAGCTCAAATACATACCAAGAGATACCGCAGAACATATTTCAGCCTCTGTCATAAAATTGTCTTTACTTTTACGTTATAACGAATTCCAAGTTCGTGATCAATTTTTAGGAGCTCTTCCTAGCGGTTGTCAATCTGCAGTTTTAATGTCTACAGACAAAAATGCTGACATAGACGCCCTTGCCCAAAAGGCCCAGATTTATCTAGTCATGAAAAAGAACTCCAAGTTTGCTGCACCCACCATTCCCAAGGTCGTCTCCTCGCAAGACACTGCCTTGTCTACGCAGGCAATGTATTACATGCTGACATAGCAAACTTATGCTAAAAAACAGAATGTCTTTTGGATAGCCGCTCTCGTACTTCCGAAAATGAGGGTGATGATTAATCATCCCATCAGCGTTATCACAAGGGATGACAGGCGACAGGGCACACGCCGTAGACAATTTACATAGGCACGCTCCTACCAACCTAGGCCTAAATTTCAGGGGGTCTGCTTCTACTGTAATGTCCCAGGACAAAAATCGGCAAACTGCTTCCTGCGTCACATTTAAGGGCTCAGTACGCTGCCCTCAACTCAATTGTGGCAGATATTTTGACAACAATATTCCGTCGGCTTCATAAAATGAGCCAAGTGTCTCACTGGGATATTAGTTGTGTTGTTGTGTTCTGCACTCAGTATACACAAGAAAGTCATTAGTGTCTACAACCATGGCAGCTTACTACAAGTTGAAAGGCATATACAGACACTTTGAAATTTCTTGAAGGTCAACCTGAACGAATTTGGTAGCGATTGGGTACGATACGTTCCCACGTATAACGCATCCCCCCACTTGGGTGACCACAGTCCTTTTGAGTTAGTCTATGGTCGTAAGCCGAATGGTCTCAAAAATTTGGTACCATTTAAGTACTTGTCTCAAACAATACTTACGCTTCAAAAGCATTATCAGGATAAGCAAAATGCTAAGATCACGAATAAGCTTTAAGAGAGCCCAATCTGTTCAGTAGCACAACTGGTTTACTTGTACAAGCTAACTAGCTGCTCACTTACTGCGCATTCTTGTAAAATTGTCGCAGAATGGCTTGGACCGTTGGCATACATGAAATTCTTGATCGTACTCACTATCTTCTCTAGACGTTACAAGGTGATGTTTTGCAAGATGTATTTAATTTCAACAGGTTTGGGCCATGCTTTGTAAGAACATCATTACAAATGTTGATAAACTTAAAGCAGTATGCAATGAAAATGTGCATATGAGTGTAGGGAAAAGTTTTCACACATTATACAATGATATTCAGTTTCAAGATGAAACGGGCAATATTTTGCTGCCAGTCCCGTGTAAAGATATTCTTGCAATTTATCGTGTAGAACCTATCGATGTCTCTCTGTGCCTGAAACATGTAAAACCTAATCACAATTTCGCTGCTACAGTGCCTTTAAATGAGCGTCAAATAAAACTACAATTTCGACACCTGCACACATAGGCGTAGGAGCCCGAGTTGATTTGGGGGGGGGGGGGCTGGACCGACTTGGCCGAAAATATAAAAATTAGGTGTCCTAATTTTGTCCAAATTTTCCGCGCTCCATGCACGTTCGACATGTTAATGTGCATATCATATATTCATGGATCGGTTATCACACCGCATGCCAATTAAATACAATAATTTGCAGTGTTACTACCTTCTTTATTGGTTTTAATTTTGGCCGAAGTCGGTGATCGTCGACCTGGGGGAGGGGGTCTAAGGGGAGGGGTCCCCCTCCTCTTTGAAAATTTTTGAAAAATTAGGTGTCCTAATTTTGCTACCTTTGAAGTGAAATTTTTGTTAAAACATTTACGTATTTTAGGTACTCAAAAAAATCGGCATTACCCCCTCCTCTTTTCTTTGAAAATTTTTGAAAAATTAGGTGTACTTACATACAATCTGGTGCCACATATGCTACCTTTGAAGTAAAATTTGTGTTAAAAAATTTACGTATTTTAGGTAGAAAAAATTAGCATCAGTGAGGGTGGGGTAAGGCCCAATGGCCTCTCAGATACACTATTGATAATCATAATATAAGTTCAACCATTAAAAAACACACTGATGAATTAATACGGAATATATAGGCTGGTGCAATTCAAGTCAGAACTCTATATTAATTACCAAGGACGTTTTTTTAACTATTAATACCCTTTAGCTACATCATTGCATTATTTTTCTTTCAGTAGGTGCCCGAAAAATTCAGCATTTTGCCCGAATTTTCACAAAAATTTTTGGTTGGGGGATGCAGCCCCCCAGCCCCCAGCCTCCCGCCTCCTACGCCTATGCTTGCACATGCTACTCACAGCAGGATTGAAGTTTGCGGTGCACTTTTTCACATGGGTAATTTACAAATTCTTTTTTGCATGCAATTTATGGGAACATTCCCTGATGATAAACCAGTACCCGTACATATTCTTGTTTCAGTTACACTGCTCAATTTAGTTTCTCCTTGAGAGTAAACAAGTCCGTTACTCAAAGTGTATAGTTTTCCTTTGCTCATGTTTTCACATTTACAAGTGTCATGATATCCTTTACCCTTTACTTCTTGGTGTTCCTAGTGTAAATATGTACAGTTTTGCCTTTAGAAAATGCTAGATTCAAATGTATGATTACGCCGTGCATAATTAGGTCCAGCTCATTCCTTCGAACACACACGGTGTTCTCCTTTCGGTTCAGTGTCCCACCTTTCTTCCCTTAATGATTGTCTCGCACTCTCACCATCAGACCATCTTATACTTTTATCATTTGT